>CM038794.1:102913240-102984678 GCA_021764765.1 Vicia sativa
ATGTCTTATCCAAAATTCGCAAGTATCACGGGTGCAATAAAGAAAAGTCGTTAGTTTTAATGAAAGTAGGTAATCTTATCTAACTAGCTAATAAATACTTACGGAAGACTATGTTTGTTATATGTGTGTATTCAATTTAACTTTCTTTGAACAACTACTGTCACGTAATATAGGAGAGTTTATTTTTGTTGTATGGTTACTATGAATATAAGATATTGTGATAATGGGGAGTTTTTTAAAGGGTATAGATGGAAATAAGTCCTGGATGATGATTTTAGAATCAAAGTCGATAGGTTATATAGTAAAGTTGATGATATCCCAATGATGTCACATCATTGATGACAATAGTCTGTGAAAGAGACTTGGGACTATGAATCTTGATATTCTATCACCTCATCGTAAGTGGAAATTCTATATTTGTTTTAGAATAAGAAGATTTTGAGTTTGTTTGGAGTAGTATATCTGCAATGCATAATTACTATTCTTGTTCAAGACTTTACTAGTATCAAGAATTACTAGTAAATGTAACATGTAAGAAGGGAATTAATCAAAGACGGTTGTGAAGGGTATTGAGATCAAAAAGGCAGTGTACTTTTGCTTCTAATCATACTTGGAAAGTATTTTAAAGACTAATCTTCTAAAGCCAAAGAATAATGTCAAACAAGTCGACATATCTTAAGACATGTTTTATCCTTAAAGACCAAGCAATGATAGTTCTTAAACTTTCATGTAAGACATGTATTGATGGTGTGTATCACGTGTTTCGACTTGATATAAGTTTTGGAAGCTATCATTTCCAAAATAAACTGGCGACTAAATGCATTCATTGCTTTCACCGATGACAAAATTCACGATGCGGTTTTTGTGAAGTAGCGCTCCTTGACCAAGACTGTTGTTATAGTCTAGGTACATTATTTTTGTTGCTCGTATATAGACTATCTTTTTCTTACCTTAACTTTTGGGTGTGCCCTTGTTTTTGTGTTCTCATGTCTTTTGTTCGAATATGAGTAAGTTTAGAGTCTAGAAGGTTATGTTTGTCAACTTGTGGCAAACGATGGTAAAGGGTAGTGTTCAGACATTGCTAAGTTTGAGGTCAATTTTTACAGGTGTTTTGCAAATATGTCGAATAGAATGTTCTATTCCAAGTCTGTTTTGGTTTCAGGTTTACTTTCTATTTTTATTTCTATTTTTTATTTTTTTCTTGTTTATATCTTGAACACATATTGTGACGTGTGTTCTGAGTTATCCAACATAAAGGTCTAGTTCTTTATATCTGTAAATGGATAGTTCAAGTGTTTGTTTTTGTTGGTGTGTTTCATATTATACTCTAGAAGAGGATGTTGTGTTAATTTGTGTCATAGCATTGGTCTCAATTTGAGGGGGAGTATTTAGTATCTTCTTCCTCATGCATCATACTGCCATTCTTTGTGAATATGGTGACCGTGGTGTTATGTTTCCGTACATAGTGAGTTCTCCTTCTAACAAGCCTTTGTTATATTATGGCTAAAAGGGGAGCATTATGTTATGTTATATCTAAAGAGAAACTTTTAAGGGGGAGAAAAATATGTTAATGATGCTGACTCCTTTAAAAGAGGTATAGAGAACAATTGTGTGAAGAATGAAGACTGTCACATATAAAGATTGATGACCAAATATTGTGGCTGTTTTGATATGCTTCTAAATTACTGCTGCTGAATTGTATTGTTTAAATCCTTGTAATTTTTATTATTATGCTTTTGTAATACAAAGGTTATATAAATTAGTTTTAACCAAAATAAGCCAAAAGGGGAGATTGTTAATTCATTATTTTTATGAATGGCTTTATATTTGGTAAAACTAATATAGAACCAATAGGTTAAATAGGATTGATAACTTGTAACGAGAAAGCAGGTTAATGTTATATTTAATGAAGAAGCATGTTGTGTTGAAGTGTTTCAACATCTAAAACAACATGTCAAAGAAGATGTCACGACATCACACTGAAATGAAAAATTGGATTCATATGTTTTTAATAGCGTAATATTCAAAATATTATATAATCTTATGTGGCACTATATTAACATGTCAAGAAGATTCAATCACTATTCAATAAGAAAAGATACTTTATATATTTAGTGATAAATTAGAAATATTTGATTGAAGACCTATTTTGTAGGAGAATTTTTAAATTTGTAACAACTTATTTGTTGTTACTTGAGCCCAAATTATGGAGATATATAAAGAAGATTTTGTTGAAAACCTATTCTTGTGCGTATATTTCACGATTTGTTACAAATTGACACGTTGTTGTTTAAAGGTCCAAACCCAATTAGGAAGTGGTTATAAAATAAGCTTTTGTAACCTAGGACTAGGAAAGTCGTGATTTATCATGATGTAGCTTTTAAGAAATGAGTTTGTAACCACTCTCAGGATAGTTGGTAAAATGAACCTCCGGATTGTGGAAAGGTCACCAAGTTTACCTCAAGCCCGTGAGGCAAGAGGAGTGTTATTCTCACTTAGAAACCGTGAAGTAATGAATTGAGTTATGCTCTTGGAGGAAGTTGTGAAGTAACTCAAGGTGTGTCCTAAGTTAGAAATAAGGCTTTAACTCTTAGGTAGTTTGTCTTAGTATGTGCTTCTATTTTTCGGTGTTGAAGAGTTGTTGGAAATTAAGTTGTTGATGCAAGGTTGAGGTGTTGATCGCTAGACATCATTGCGACGATTGAAGTGGATGGGGATATTTCATATCTAGAGAAAACCTAGGTAGAAGGGTCATTGGGTAATGATTGTGAGGGGTTGTAAATGTATGAGTTTAACTCGAATTAATATTGTTGATAGTGGACTTCCTTGGATTGGTATGCCCCAAGATGTAGGAGAGTTTCTCCAAATGGGTGAACAATTAGGATGTGTTCTTTATATTTTCTCGTACTAATTTACCTTGCTTGTTTTCATGTCGATCGATGTCTTGACTTCCTTATAGGACATATGAGCCAATTGCATCCGAATTTCACTAACCTTACTAATTACTAACAATTGACTTTTTATTTTATGCCTTTATTTTTGTTCTTTTTATTATTTATGCTCTTTATTTTGTTCCATTTACTTTTATGCTCTTTACTTTATGCATTTTATTTTAGCATTTGCATTTCATGTCATTTTTCATTTGCTCACTTGAGCATTTTATGTTCTTGTTGTTTTGTTGCTCACTGCATTTATTTTCTTTTTATTTTGAATTTGCTCACTTGAGTTTTAATTTTCCTTTTAAAATACTATATTATCCAACTTAAACACTAAAAAAAATTAATTACTTGTTTCTTGGACTTGGTTATTATCCCTATGCCTGGAGTTTGAATTTGGACTTAGGATTACGACCTCAACCTCAGCTCGGAGATTCTGTGATCTTGTGTTATCTTGTTTGTGCTTGGGTTATTTTTTCTGTATGCAGGTTATTCTTTTTATACTCGTATACAAGTGTATTTCCTCCAAATATAGTTGTTATTCTGCCCATTTTTTTAAGACATGATTTCATCCTCGATGAGATTCATCTCGAGGCTTGGTAATTTGTCCCATTAATTTCTTATTTGGTAATCCAAAGGATGGGAATATGGTATTGGCTTCTTGATGTCGTAATCTGGTTTCTCACCCGGTTAGATCTTTCTTTACCCTCACCTTTACTTTTTGTATCGTAGGTTAGCCTCTTTATCTCCTCCCATATTCGTAATTTTCAAAATCTTCTCCCTTTTCAAGGATTCTTGTTTTCAAACTCGAACCGCTTTATAATAAACTTGGACTTAGGTCCAAACATTTTCAAACTTTTTCTTAATAAACTCTTAATCCATTTAATAATACTTTGAAATCTTTTCATAAGACTAAAAGTCAATCAACCTAATTAAAACTTTTTTAGCCCTTTGTGGCTTTTCTTCTTTAAAAACCGTTTTCTTCTTATAATTAACCAATACACCAATTTTAGTCTTTTTTACGCGAATTACATTGGGTTTTGATTTCAAAATTGCACATTGTTGGTTTGTGGGCCTAGAACTGGGTGTTCTATTAAATCAAATATTGTAAAAAAACACTTATTTTCCCATTTCCACCATCTAGTTTGAACATGTCTTTTTTAGCACATATACGGATTTTCAAAGAGGTTCCTGCAGAGTACCGTAGATGCTTTGGGTACCTAACACATTCCCATTGCATAACTAACCTCCATACCTTGATCTCATTTTCTTTTAGGATTGAATTTGCTCTTTTCCTAGTCTTTGGATAAAATAAAAGCGATGGCAACTTCATTGTTATTTTTACGAGTTGAGTCAATCAATGGCTTAATCTGTAGTTTTGCCGCTATAACCTGGTTTGTTCAACTAGAAAAAACCAAAATTAAAACACGTGGAAACTAATTTCCTCAAAGTGAAAATTTCAAATTTTCTAAGTACTTTTCAAATAAACTATTTTGATCTAATCGTTCCTTGAAACTTCCATTGAATTATTATTTTAAACTTCCAATACATTTATGTTTAAGCATATGATTATTTCTCTATTTAAAGATAAATGATATCATTTATTTATCTTGGTGAAACGAGTAGCTAATTTTTGTTGGTGTGCATAAATTGTTATACACATGAAAATAAACATGTTAGAATATCAATTATTCTCAATTATATTAATGATCAAAATTCCACAACTCTATGTTATTTTTTTTAAATCATTTTTTCAACAATCTACCATTTTGTTTGATAACACACATATAATTAATTATGTGAACAATTTTACAAGTCAAACATTTGATAGTATGAACAATTTTCCAAGTTTTAAATAATATTTAATTTATGGAGAAATAGGAATCCTAGCCTAAATATTTATTAGAGTTCAAGTGATCGAATCAACAAGCTTAAAAGGCGCACTCGATTCTTGAATATATCTTTGAGACATTTAACAAAAATCATTTTTATGATTGCCTTCTTGCAACTCCAAAGTGCTAAGATGTGCTATAATTTATAATTAAAAATTCATAACATTTTCAATTATAAAGTAATCAAACATTTTTAAACTTATTACATGCAAAGAAGAAAAAATGAGTCGAATCCTCAAATATATTTATCTTTTGATATTTCTTTATTTACCAATGCCATCAAAGGTAATCGTCGCACACCCACAGTCGGTAAGTTTTTCCATCACAACATTTTCAAAGATTCTTTCACTTCAAATACATACTATTTATTTAATCGACCATTTATGAAAACAAAACTTTATTTTAATTTGACATTGCAGATTATCCAATCCGATGTAAATATGATTTGGATTGTTGCGATAAAGCATGTAACTTTCCTTTAACACCCGGTGCATGTCTTATTTTGTGAGTGCGTGAAGCGTTTTAAGTTGAAAAATTGTTCCTTGCTACTTCAAATCGTATTATTTTATTTGTATGTTATAATGCTGGTAACCTTATAATTTCTCTCATAATTTGATTTATAATTTTTATTATCTTTAAGTTTCTTTTTCAAGCTCAAAACTTACTCATTTTAATATAATAAAATCATTCTTATCGCTCATTTGCTCATAGTATATAGTGAAACTCGTATCTTGACTAAATGAGAAAAGATATGTTTACACTCTTTACACCATATTTGTTTACATAAATTATACTAATTTTATTTTAATAATTTAATTTACATTAATTTATGTACATGACTTTTTACTTTGTTATATGGATACGGTGTATGTACGTGTAGAAAAGGTATAAGAATAACACATCTCAAATTATATTTATGTATAATAGTCTCTTTTATAATTACTACTATTCTATAAATAGATATGCGCTCAATCATGTGATATAATATAATAATAGTTTAATACACTCTATAGTCGAAACAAGAGATAAAGCAATTTTGAGATCATCACGAAAATCATCAAAGAGTTGCAATAGAAGTCCTTTGGTGAATATATGAGTAATTTGGTAGGGAAGGTTACATGTAAGACTCATAATTGGTAGCGAGCCACCTTTAACGCACAAAAATTAGGCCCCATCTTGATTCGGATCGACCTTCTTCATGTAACTGTTCGTCCAATCTTTCATCTTTAAGTACATAACATCCTCGCGTGGAAGCCAAACTTGAGAGATTGGTATTCGTTGATTGGTTGATAAGCCAAATGATCTAAGAAGAATGCTTCTTCGACCGCTACGCCAGATCGGATGTCATATTCAGATAATAGCATCTCGCCATCGGGCAATCTTTCTTGTGAAGGCTTTTCAAATACGATTGATTGGATCCATTTTGGAGATTAACCAAGTCGTGTGGTTGATCATGTAATGGCGAAGACGTTTCAAGCCCATACCAGCACAACCGGTTTTCTCGAGCATGGAGTTACGAGTTTCACAATCTGCGAACTTTTTACTCAAGTAATTGATGGCATGCTCATTCTTACCGATTTCATCTTGATGTCCAAGCATGCAGCCCATAGAATCTTTTAACACGGTAAGGTACATGATTAGTGATTTTCCTACAATTTGAGGAATCAACATTGGAGGTTCTGACAAGTATTCCTTATTACTATCAAACACTTTCTTGGCAATCTTCTTGTGATGACTGGTTTTTTCATCGGTTGTTTTAAAAACAATGAAGTCGCCACCTAATTTTATTTGTTCTAAAAAGAACCGGAAAATATAGATAAAACCCACGGAATCGGATAAGGCAGTCTACAAGACCAGAAGATGTGAATTGGGAATCATGTAAGGAAGGTATTAGCACCCTCACATCCATCGCTCATGGGACCCGTTTAGTTTTAAGTGTTTGTGTGTATATTCGCTAATTTTTAAGTTATGATCGAGAAATAAGAAAGAAGTAAGGGGTTTGTTTGAATTTCCACCATGAAAGTAAAACCAATGAAATCAAGTTATTATTCAATTCACATTCGAAACATGGAAAATCAAATTCAAGGTAAGTTCTAAACCCCAAACCAAAAAATACGGAAACAACTACCAAAATCAAATCATGCTCAATGAAATTATCTCGAACTAAGATTGCTCAAACCATAAACAAGTAGTAATCACAAGGTGTACAATAAAATGACACTTATGACGCGATATGAACAATTCATGAACCAAGTAATCGATCATTCAATAATTTAAATTCACAAATGAAACTAAAACCAATGAAACTCAAATTATTATTCAATTCACATTCGAAACATGGAAAATCAAATTCAAAGTAAGTTATAGACCCTTAAACCAAAATTCGGGCAGCAACTACCTAAATCAAATCACGCTCAAGTGTTAAAATTTCTTACTTTTTCCAAACTTCATGGCATTTTTTCACATAATTCCATTTTGAATTGGAAAAAACTCAAAACATGAAAGTTGTAGCCCTTGAAACAAGCTTTCAAAAATGTCCAAGAACTCTCAAATCCATGGATTCTAGCCATACTTTTGATTTTGAGATTTACAGCTCCAAAATCCATAATTTTCAAGTACAAACTTTCAAAATTATAGGTCATTTTGAGTTTTTCTTTCTTTCTAGAAGCATGCCACCTTGCAAAGTGAGATAGGATTGATAAAAATCAGAGGGAGAGTAATTATAATGAGATAGGATCAAGGTAAGAATTAACCATGGTTAAAAGGAAGCTTCCTTTTGCATTTAATGCAAAAATGACTTACTTGCCCTCTAAGGCAAGTTGAAAATACCAAAGCCAAACTTTCTCACTTATCTTTCAGAACTTATGGCCTATAAATAGAGGTCTTGTTTGCATTTCAAACCACACCAAAGCCATGCAAGAACATGCTTTCTCTCTTCTTTCTTAAAATTCAAGAAACATAGTGTTAATTGAGAAAACTTGCATTTTGAAAACTTGTGAAAAACTTGAGTAATTTGGTGTCTAACATGTTTTAATATCACTATGGAACTTGTTTGAAACATAAAATCAACATAGGTAAAGCTAGAAATCGATTACATTCCATGTTCTCAAACTTTCCCAAAACTCCCATAAATATCGAATTTGGACATTGGCTTGAACAAGTTGTGATTTTTCACTCAAATCATCACACACTCATATAGATGATGCAGATCATTAGCTTCCATCCGTAACAACTCTAACATCGATTTCCGGCCTTTGAGTCAGATGCGTGTCACTTGGTCGAACATTCCAAGCTATTCTAGAGCAAGTGACATCATCCTCACACCTTCCACAAGAACCGTTGGTGCTACAGGATCATAAAATCACAACTGGAAACACTCATTCACCATTTTCGATCTCAGCTTGAACAGGTATGTAACTGAACTTCGAATTCCATGATTTCTTGATTCCAGTCAAAAAAACTCTTGGCCATTTTGTTTCTGCACTATCCACGATCAATAACCCTCAATCAATTGATAAAATCATCCACCATACACGATTTCAATTAGATTTTTCAGTTTTAGGGTTCTTCGTGTTCTTCAGAAATTCAATCAAGTTAGGCTTAAAATAAATGAAATTAAAGAACACCATCATTCCTTGGCTTGAAACGATCAAGTTTCATGTTTACATCTTTTGATTTCATCAAGAAACGAAGATTCTAGTACCGATGAAGATTGGAGGAAGAAGATAAGCATGCTGCTGCTTTTTCCAATTCAAAAACTGCTTTTAAAATATATTTAGTTGGTTTAATCACAATACGATGTATTGTCGCCCAGTGTTGCCACCTCACTCTAAGATCCATGTTCAATGTGTCCCGGTTCGAGTAGCCTGGGACCTTTTGCAAACTTTTAATTTTTCATTCATATTTTTTTACAAACTTTGACTTTTTCAAAACCCAATCAAAACTCCTTATTTTGAGGTGATTTTTTGTACACTTGTCAATTAATGTATCTATTTTATGATAGTGCAAAAATTTTCAGAAAAAACTTTCATCCGATTATATTTTTATCGAGCCGAAAACGACACTTTTGAGTACTTTTCAAAGTACCTTTAAAGGTGATTTTTTCAAACTTTCGAAGCCCGATTCTTTTCAAAACTTCTCGATAGTATATTTTAGTTTTCAAAAACACTTTCAAATATCTTTTCAAAACCTTTCATCAAAACTTACATCTTTTTTTCCATGATCGATCTGATTTGAACGATAAAACCGAATTTGTTTTTTCTTCGAATTTCTTAACCGATCATGGGCCTCCCTTACGGTGTAAGTCCCAATCTTTTTATGTACATATTCAATTTTCCTTGTACATATTCAAATCATATTTGTTAATATTCAAGCATAGACAAACTTCTTTCGTTTGTTTTCATTCGTTTGTTTATACACCGAATCCATTGGTTCTAAGAGAAGAATTATTCCCGATAAAACTCCTCTTAAATCAATGGGCCTCCCTCACGGTGTAAGTCCCAACATTCTTTTATGTACATAAATATTTCCTTGTACATATCAAATTCTTTTGTGTACACATCTTTTTACTCATACATAATATCTTTGTAAATACTCAAAGTATGCATAAACTTCGTCCGCTTGCTTTCATTTTATTTGTGTATACACTGATACTGTTGTATTGAAAGGAGCATTATTCCTGAAACCGCTTAAACCAATGGGCCACCCTTACGGTGTAAGTCCCAACCTCCTATGTACATCCACACCTCCTTGTACATAAATAGTTGTTCGTGTACATATTTACTTCCTTATACACAATTCAAACTTGTAATAATCAAGTTACGCTGTTTTCAACGCTCGCTTTTACACACACTTGTTTATATTTCCTTCATAAACTCTTGTAAATAAACTTTACACATTGTTTATATTTCCTTCATAAACTTCGTGAATAATTTCATATACTTGTTTATACAACTGCTTAGTTATAACATAACAACTAGTCTAATCACTAGGCTCCCACACGCTTTAGCCTCCTCTTGGGCTTTGTACAAGGTAACTCATTTCATCCGAGTTTAGCCTCCTCTTAGGCTTCATATAAGAAAACTCATTCATCCGAGCCTCCGCTTAGGCTTCATATAAGGCAACATCTTCCGAGTCATCACCTCCTCTTGGGCTTCTTCAAAAGAACTCCTCGAGTTTAGCCTTCTCTCGGGCATCATACAAAGAAAGAGACCAGGAAATCTCTTAACAACCTCCTATTGGGCTTCCAATACAAAGAATCATCCACGTTAGGATAGAACCCTGAAAGTATAATTTCCCGGTGAAATTGCTCTTAATTCCAAAAGGATGGTTTCGGTGAAACCTTTTAAAGCCAAAACCACCATACCCTATAGCTTCCTCTCTGAGCTTCATACAAGGACCTCGATGACCCTCTAATGCCTCCTCTTGGGATTACATTACAAGGACCCACGGGCTTCTTAAAAGCATCCCTTAATCCAATCAATTTCTCCTAGATTTAGACATCTATCATCTCTATGGAAGAAGTATCTCATCTATCGCATCACATACAATCAAAACTTTTCAAACTTTTTCAAACTCTTTTCAAACAAAAACATCTCTTAATCTGAAGTGGTAACGCTGTATACTCGAAAGCAAAACACCCAATGCTTACGCTAAAAGATTCAATCATCTTTTCAAACATCTTTCTTAAACATGTAAGTGGTAACGCTTGTATACTCAAGAAAAACACCTATAACTTACGATGAAAGATTTCAATCAATCAATCTTTTCAAAATGTATGTGATGAAATAGATTAGATACATTTTTCATTAGGATGACATTTGTCTGTGTCTTACTAACACCCCGCTGCTTCCTCTAGCATAAGTGGAACTACGATTGCTCCTTCTCAACTTCCCTTCGAGGATACGAGGCACAAGGTCTCATCCTGGCGAGCAAAATTTCTTTCTCTCGCACCAAACAAACCATAGATCCCTTTAGATCCGAGCTACAAATGCTCGATTCTACCAGGGGATATGTATTAAGATCCCAATGATCTTTAAGCATAATAATAATAAACGCTAGGATCCCACATAATCTATCCTTCTTAAAATCCCAAAGGAGAAACTTTCCCAATCATAGAAATAGCAATTTAACACAAACATATCAAACATATTCATATATAAAGCTATGGATAACCATATATATTTAAGGTGCTCCATCTATTCCTTCATATAACAAACCCTCACCGGAATCTCCCAATGCGCTATGCCTAGTTTGCGCTTAGTCGTGATGCATATCATATCAATTCGAGGGTATTAATGACTTTCCCTTTTCATAATCATTTTCTTGTGTTGAAAATAATAAAGCTTGATGTCATGCATCTTTATAAACAAATCAAAAGAGTAATCGTTTGAGCCGAGAATCAATTCGATTCGATTCCCTAGCGCATCACTTTTTTATTCACAACTGCCTAAAGGTAATCTTTAGGCGCTATTGTAAATTTCTACAAACTTTCGCCTTTTTTAAACCTTTATGCGCTCGGAAAAATCGCTATGTAAGTGCTGTCTATTTGTCTTTTAGCATAGTGCAATATGCTTGTTGAGAATATGGTGTTTTCTACTACGAGTGACGAGTGTGACAATCTTGATCTTGTATAGCAAGCAAACCAAGGACATTGGTTTGGTATATGTGAGAAATTCCAAAATTAAGTATGGTTGTCATATTGTGAGGACTATATCTAATGTGTCATTTGTGTGTATAGCTCTGTGGTGTTTGGTGTTATCCCCGAACTATTGTAAGAATGGATAATTTGATCGATGTTGGAACATCATCTCGCTTTATTCATCCATGAAAGTGTATGTGTTTTCTCAAATTAAGGTCAAGACACCGACCTAACTCGATGTTTTACTTTGATTGGATGTCTTATCCAAAATTCAGCAAGTATCACGGTGCAATAAAGAAAGTTAGTTTTACCTAGTGTGAGTAGGTAATCTTATCTAACTAGCTAATAAATACTTTGACGGAAGACTAAGTGTTTGTTATATGTGTGTATTCAATTCTAACTTTTGAACAACCTACTACGTAATATAGTGAGAGTTTATTTTGTTGTATGGTTACGAATATAAGATATTGTGATAATGGGGAGTTTTTTAAAGGGTATAGATGGAAATAAGTCCCTTGATGATGATTTTAGAATCAAAGTCGATAGGTTATATAGTAAAGTTGATGATATCCCAAATGATGTTGTCACATCATTGATGACAATAGTGTGAAAGAGACTTGGGACTATGAATCTTGATATTCTATCACCTCATTCGTAAGTGGAAATTCTATATTTGTTTTAGAATAAGAAGATTTTGAGTTTGTTTGGAGTAGTATGCTCAGCAATGCATAATTACTATTCGTTTCAAGACTTTACTAGTATCGTGAATTACTAGTAAATGTAACATGCGTAAGAAGGAATTAATCAAAGACGTGTGAAGGGTATTGAGATCAAGAAAGACATGTACTTTTGCTTCTAATCATACGGAAAGTATTTTAAAGACTAATCTTCTAAAGCCAAAAGAATAATGTCAAACAAGAAGTCGGGACATATCTTAAGACATGTTTTATCCTTAAAGACCAAAGAATGATAGTTCTTAAACTTTTCATGTAAGACATGTATTGATGGTGTGTATCACGTGTTCGACTTGATATAAGTTTGGAAGCTATCATTTCCAAAATAAATCAAGCGACAATGCATTCATTGCTTTCACCGATGCACAAAATTCACCGATGCGGTTTTTGTTGAAGTAGCTGCCTGACCAAGACTGTTGTTATAGTCTAGGTACATTATTTTGTTGCTCGTATATAGACTATTTTTTTTCTTTTTCTTACCTTAACTTTGGTGTGCCTTGTTTTTGTGTTCTCATGTCTTTTGTCGAATATGAGTAAGTTTAGAGTCTCAGAAGGTTATGTTTGTCAACTTGTGGCAAACGTATGGTAAAGGGTAGGTTCTTACATTGCTAAGTTTGAGGTCAATTTTTACAGGTGTTTTGCAAATATGTCGAATAGAATGTTCTATTCCGAGTCTGTTTTGGTTTCAGGTTTACTTTCTATTTTTATTTCTATTTTTTATTTTTTTCTTGTTTATATCTTGAACACATATTGTGACGTGTGTTCTGAGTTATCCAACATAAAGGTCTAGTTCTTTATATCTGTAAATGGATAGTTCAAGTGTTTGTTTTTGTTGGTGTGTTTCATATTATACTCTAGAAGAGGATGTTGTGTTAATTTGTGTCATAGCATTGGTCTCAATTTGAGGGGGAGTATTTAGTATCTTCTTCCTCATGTGCATCATGGCCTCAGTTTTCTCATTCTTTGTGAATATGGTGACTGTGGTGTTATGTTTCGTGCATATAGTGAGTTCTCCTTCTAAAAGCCTTTGTTATATTATGGCTAAAAAGGGAGCAAGTTGTTATGTTATGTTATATCTAAAGAGAAACTTTTAAGGGGAGAAAATATGTTAATGATGTTATCCTTTAAAAGAGGTATAGAGAACAATTGTGTGAAGAATGAAGACTGTCACATATAAAGATTGATGACCAAATATTGTGGCTGTTTTGATATGCTTCTAAATTACAGCTGCTGAATTGTATTGTTTAAATCCTTGTAATTTTTATTATTATGCTTTTGTAATACAAAGGTTATATAAATTAGTTTTAACCAAAATAAGCCAAAAGGGAGATTGTTAATTCATTATTTTATGAATGGCTTTATATTTGGTAAAACTAATATAGAACCAATAGGTTAAATAGGATTGATAACTTGTAACGAGAAAGCGGTGTTAATGTTATATTTAATGAAGAAGCATGTGTGTTGAAGTGTTTCAACATCTAAAACAACATGTCAAAGAAGATGTCACGACATCACACTCGAAATGAAAATTGGATTTCATATGTTTTTAATAGAAGCAATATTCATAAAATATTATATAATCTTATGTGGCACTATATTAACATGTCAAGAAGATTCAATCACTATTCAATAAGAAAAGATACTTTATATATTTAGTGATAAATTAGAAATATTTGATTGAAGACCTATTTTGTAGGAGAATTTTGCAAATTTGTAACAACTTATTTGTTGTTACTTGAGCCCAAATTATGGAGATATATAAAGAAGATTTTGTTGAAAACCTATTCTTGTATATTTCTGATTGTTACAATGATATACGTTGTTTAAAGGTCCAAACCCAATTAGAAGTGGTTATAAAATAAGGTTTTGTAACCTAGGACTAGGAAAGTCGTGATTTATCATGATGTAGCTTTTAGGCTGAGTTTGTAACCACTTTAGGATAGTTGGTAAAATGAACCTTCCGGATTGTGGAAAGGTCACCAAGTTTACCTCAAGCCCGTAGGCAAGAGGAGTGTTATTCTCACTTAGAAACCGTGAAGTAATGAATTGAGTTATGCTCTGGAGGAAGTTGTGAAGTAACTCCAAGGTGTGTCCTAAGTTAGAAATAAGAGGCTTTAACTCTTAGGTAGTTTGTCTTAGAAGTATGTCTTCTATTTTTCGTGTGTTGAAGAGTGTTGGAAATTAAGTTGTTGATGCAAGTGGTTGAGGTGTTGACTGCTAGACATCATTGCGACGATTGAAGTGGATGGGATATTTCATATCTAGAAAACCTAGGTAGAGGGTCATTGGGTAATGATTAGTGAGGGGTTGTAAATGTATGAGTTTAACTCAATTAATATTGTTGATAGTGGACTCTACTTGGATTGGTATGCCCCAAGATGTAGGAGAGTTTCCCAAATGGGTGAACAATTAGGATGTGTTCTTTATATTTTTACTAATTTACCTTGCTCCTGTTTTCATGTCGATCGATGTCTTGACTTCCTTATAGGACATATGAGCCACTGCATTAATTTCACTAACCTTACTAATTACTAACAATTGACTTTTTATTTATGCCTTTATTTTTGTTCTTTTTATTATTTATGCTCTTTATTTTGTTCCATTTACTTTTATGCTCTTTACTTTATGCATTTTATTTTAGCATTTGCATTTCATGTCATTTTTCATTTGCTCACTTGAGCATTTTATGTTCTTGTTGTTTTGTTGCTCACTTGTGCATTTTATTTTCTTTTTATTTTGAATTTGCTCACTTGAGTTTTAATTTTCCTTTTAAAATACTATATTATCCAACTTAAACACTAAAAAATTAATTACTTGTTTCTTGACTTGGTTATTATCCCTATGCTCGAGTTTGAATTTGACTTAGGATTACGACCTCAACCTCAGCTCGGAGATTCTGTGATCTTGTGTTATCTTGTTTGTGCTTGGGTTATTTTTTCTGTATGCAGGTTATTCTTTTTATACTCGTATACAAGTGTATTTCCTCCAAATATAGTTGTTATTCTGCCCATTTTTTTAAGACATGATTTCATCCGATGTAGATTCATCCGAGGCTTGGTAATTTGTCCCATTAATTTCTTATTTGGTAATCCAAAGGATGGGAATATGGTATTGGCTTTGATGTCAAGTACCGGTTTCTCACCGTTAGATCTTTCTTTACCCTCACCTTTACTTTTTGTACGAGGTTAGCCTTTATCTCCTCCCATATTCGTAATTTTCAAAATCTTCTCCCTTTTTCAAGGATTCTTTCAAACTCGAACCGCTTATAATAAACTTGGACTTAGGTCCAAACATTTTCAAACTCCTTTTCTTAATAAACTCTTAATCCATTTAATAATACTTTGAAATCTTTTCATAAGACTAAAAGTCAATCAACCTAATTAAAACTTTTTAGCCCTTTGTGGCTTTTCTTCTTTAAAACCGCTTTCTTATAATTAACCAATACACCAATTTTAGTCTTTTTACAATTACATTGGGTTTTGATTTCAAAATTGCACATTGTTGGTTGTGGGCCTAGAACTCATTGGTGTTCTATTAAATCAAATATTGTAAAAACACTTATTTTCCCATTTCCACCATCTAGTTTGAACATGTCTTTTAGCACATATATGATTTTCAAAGAGGTTCTCGCAGAAAATGTAGATGCTTTGGGTACCTAACACATTCCCATTGCATAACTAACCTCCATACCTTGATCTCATTTTCTTTTAGGATTGAATTTGCTCTTTTCCTAGTCTTTTGGATAAAATAAAAGCCGATGGCAACTTCATTGTTATTTTTACGAGTTGAAGTCAATCAATGGCTTAATCTCGTAGTTTTGCCGCTATAACCGGTTTGTTCAACTAGAAAAACCAAAAATTAAAACACGTGGTGGAAACTAATTTCCTCAAAGTGAAAATTTCAAATTTTCTGAAGTACTTTTCAAATAAACTATTTTGATCTAATCGTTCCTTGAAACTTCCATTGAATTATTTTTAAACTTCCAATACATTTATGTTTAAGTACATATGATTATTTCTCTATTTAAAGATAAATGATATCATTTATTTATCTTGGTGAAAACGAGTGTAGCTAATTTTGTTGGTGTGCATAAATTGTTATACACATGAAAATAAACATGTTAGAATATCAATTATTCTCAATTATATTAATGATCAAAATTCCACAACTCTATGTTATTTTTTTTTAAATCATTTTTTTCAACAATCTACCATTTTGTTTGATAACACACATATAATTAATTATGTGAACAATTTTACAAGTCAAACATTTGATAGTATGAACAATTTTTCCAAGTTTTAAATAATATTTAATTTATGGAGAAATAGGAATCCTAGCCTAAATATTTATTAGAGTTCAAGTGATCGAATCAACAAGCTTAAAAGGCGCACCTGATTCTTGAATATATCTTTGAGACATTTAACAAAATCACATTTTATGATTGCCTTCTTGCAACTCCAAAGTGCTAAGATGTGCTATAATTTATAATTAAAAATTCATAACATTTTCAATTATAAAGTAATCAAACATTTTTAAACTTATTACATGCAAAGAAGAAAAAATGAGTCGAATCCTCAAATATATTTATCTTTTGATAGTCTTTCTTTCTTTATTTACCAATGCCATCAAAGGTAATCGTCTGTGCACACCCACAGTGGTAAGTTTTTCCATCACAACATTTTCAAAGATTCTTTCACTTCAAATACATACTATTTATTTAATCGACCATTTATGAAAACAAAACTTTATTTTAATTTGACATTGCGATTATCCAATCCGATGTAAATATGATTTGGATTGTTGCGATAAAGCATGTAACTTTCCTTTAACACCTCGTGCATGTCTTATTTTGTGAGTGCGTGAAGCGCTAAGTTGAAAATTGTTCCTGCTACTTCAAATCGTATTATTTTATTTGTATGTTATAATGCTGGTAACCTTATAATTTCTCTCATAATTTGATTTATAATTTTTATTATCTTTAAGTTTCTTTTTCAAGCTCAAAACTTACTCATTTTAATATAATAAAATCATTCTTATACGTTCATTTGCTCATAGTATATAGTGAAAACTGTATCTTGACTAAATGAGAAAAGATATGTTTACACTCTTTTACACCATATTTGTTTACATAAATTATACTAATTTTATTTTTAATAATTTAATTTACATTAATTTATGTACATGACTTTTTACTTTGTTATATGGATACGTGTATGTAACGGTGTAGAGAAAAGGTATAAGAATAACACATCTCAAATTATATTTATGTATAATAGTCTCTTTTATAATTACTACTATTCTAAATAAATACGCGCCAATCATGTGATATAATATAATAATAGTTTAATACACTCTATAGTCGAAACAAGAGATAAACAATTTTGAGATCATCACGAAAATCATCAAAGAGTTGCAATAGAAGTCCTTTGGTGAATATATGAGTAATTTGCAAGAAGGTTACATGTAAGACTCATAATTGGTAGCGAGCCACCTTTAACGCACAAAAATTAGGCCCCATCTTGATTCAGATTGACCTTCTTCATGTAACGGTTGTCACAATCTTTCATCTTTACATAACATCCTCGCTGTAGGAAGCCAAACTGAGAGATTGGTATTCGCTGATTGGTTGATAAGCCAAATGATCGGCAAGAATGCTTCCTTCGACCGCTACGCTGATCGATGTCATATTCAGATAATAGCATCCGCCATCGGGCAATCTTTCTTGTGAAGGCAGTTTTCAAATACGATTGATGGATCCATTTTGGAGATTAACCAAGTCGGTGGTTGATCATGTAATGGCTAAGACGTTTCAAGCCCATACCAAAGCACAACCGGGTTTTCGAGTAATGGAGTTACGAGTTTCACAACTGCGAACTTTTACTCAAGTAATTGATGGCATGCTCATTCTTACCGATTTCATCTTGATGTCCAAGCATGCAGCCCATAGAATCTTTTAACACGGTAAGGTACATGATTAGTGATTTTCCTACAATTTGAGGAATCAACATTGAGGTTCCGACAAGTATTCCTTATTACTATCAAACACTTTCGCAATCTTCTTGTGATGACCGGTTTTTTCATCGGTTGTTTTAAAACAATGAAGTTGCCACCTAATTTTATTTGTTCTAAAAGAACGGGAAAATATAGATAAAACCCACGGAATCGGATAAGGCATTTACAAGACCGTAAGATGTGAATTCGGGAATCGCTTATGCAAGGGAAGGTATTAGCACTCTCACATCCATCGACTCGATGGACCCGCTTAGTTTTAAGTGTTTGTGTATATTCGCTAATTTTAAGTTATGATCGAGAAATAAGAAAGAAGTAAAGGGGTTTGTTTGAATTTCAATTCACAAATGAAAGTAAAACCAATGAAACCGGGTTATTCAATTCACATTCAAACATGGAAAATCAAATTCAAGGTAAGTTCTAAACCCCTAAACCAAAATACGGGAAACAACTACCAAAATCAAATCATGCTCAATGAAATTATCTCGAACTAAGATTGCTCAAACCATAAACAAGTAGTAATCACAAGGTGTACAATAAAAATGACACTTATATGACGCATATGAACAATTCATGAACCAAGTAATCGATCATTCAATAATTTAAATTCACAAATGAAACTAAAACCAATGAAACTCAAATTATTATTCAATTCACATTCGAAACATGGAAAATCAAATTCAAAGTAAGTTATAGACCCTTAAACCAAAATTCGGGCAGCAACTACCTAAATCAAATCACGCTCAATGAAATTATCTTGAACTATTATTGCTCAAACCATAAACAAGTTAGTAATCACAAGGTATGCAATCAAAATGAAACTTATATGATGCACATGAACAATTCAAGAACCAAGTAATCGATCATTCAATAATTTCAATTCACAAATGAAACTAATACGAAAGAAACTCAAGTTATCATTCAATTCACATTCAAATCATGGAAAATCGAATTCGATGTAAGTTCTAAACCCTAAACCAAAATCCGGGCAGCAACTACCTAAATCACATCATGCTCAATTAAATTATCTCGAACTAAGGTTTCTCAAACTATAAACAAGTTAATAATCACTAGGTATACAATCAAAATAAAACTTATACGATGCACATGAACAATTCAAGAACCAAGTAATCAATCATTCAATAATTTCAATTCACAAATGAAACTAAAAGCAAAGAAAATAAAGTTATTATTCAATTCACATTCGAAACCTGGAAAATCGAATTCAAAGTAAGTTCTAAACCCCTAAACCAAAATATGGGAAGAAACTACAAAAATCAAATCATGCTCAATGAAATTATCTCAAACTAAGAATTCTCAAACCATTAACAAGCTAGTAATCACGAGGTATACAATCAAAATGAAAAGTATATGATACACATGAATAATTCATGAACCAAGTAATCAATCATTCAATAATTTCAATTCACAAATAAAACTGAAACCAATGAACCTCAAGTTATTATTAAATTCACATTTGAATCATGGAAAATTGAATTCAAAGTAAGTTCTAAACCCCTAAACGCAAATACGGGAAGCAACTACCAAAATCAAATCATGCTCAAACAAAATTATCTCGAACTAAGATTTCTCAAACCATAAACAAGTTGTAATCACAAGATATACAATAAAAATGAGACTTATATGATGCACGTGAATAATTCATGAACCAAGTAATCGATCATTCAATAATTTCAATTCACAAATGAAACTAAAACCATAGAAACTAAAGTTATTATTCAATTCACATTCGAAACATGGAAATCGAATTCAACGTAGGTTCTAAACCCCTTAACCAAAATCCGGGAAGCAACTACCAAACTCAAATCATGCTGAATGTAATTATCTCGAACTAAGATTGTCCAAACCATAAACAATCTAGTAATCACTAGGTATATAATCAAATGAAACTTATATGATGCACGTCAATAATTCATGAACCAAGTAATCGATCATTCAATAATTTAAATTCACAAATGAAACTATATCTAAAGAAACTCAAGTTATTATTCAATTCACATTCGAAACATGGAAAATCAAATTCAAAGTAAGTTCTAAACCCCTAAACACAAATCTGGGTAGCAACTAACTAAATCAAATCATGCTCAATGAAATTATCTCGAACTAAGATTTCTCAGATCATAAACAAGTTAGTAATCACAAGGTATACAATCAAAATGAAACTCATATGATGCATATGAACAATTCAAGAACCATGTAATCGATCATTCAATAATTTCAATTCACAAATGAAACTAAAACCAATGAAACTCAAGTTATTATTCAATTCACATTCGAAACATGGAAAATCAAATTCAAGGTAAGTTCTAAACCGCTAAACCAAAATACGGTAAGCAACTAGCAAAATCAAACCATACTCAATGAAATTATCTCGAACTAAGATTGCTCAAACAATAAACAAGCTAGTAATCACAAGGTATAAAATAAAAATGTCACTTATATGATGCATATGAACAATTCATGAACCAAGTAATCGATCATTCAATAATTTCAATTCACAAATGAAACTAAAACCTATGAAACTCAAATTATTATTCAATTCACATTCGAAACATGGAAAGTCAAATTGAAAGTGTCAGAAACCCTTAAACCAAAATCAGTAGCAACTACTCAAATCAAATCACGCCAATGAAATTATCTTGAACTATGATTGCTAAAACTATAAACAAGTTAGTAATCACAAGGTATGCAATCAAAATGAAACTTATATGATGCACATGAACAATTCAAGAACCAATCATTCAATAATTTCAATTCACAAATGAAAATGAACGAAAGAAACTAAAGTTATTATGCAATTCACATTCGAATCATAGAAAATTAAACCTAAGTTCTAAACCCCTAATCCATAACCGTTAATAATCACTAGGTACAATCAAAATGTAACTTATATGATGCACATGAACAATTCAAGAACCAAGTAATCAATCATTCAATAATTTCAATTCACAAAAGAAACTAAAAGCAATGAAACCAGTTATTATTTAATTCACATTCAAACCCGAAAATCGAATTCAACATAAGTTCAAAACCCTAAACCAAAATACTGGACGCAACTACCAAAATCAAATCATGCTCAATGAAATTATCCCAAACTAATATTTCTCAAACCATTAACAAGATAGTAATCACAAGGTATACAATCTAAATGAAAATTATATGATGCACGTGAATAATTGATGAACCAAGTAATCGATCATTCAATAATTTAATTCACAATAAAACCAAAACCAAAAAATCAAGTTATTGTTAAATTCACATTTGAATCATGGAAAATCGAATTCAAAGTAAGTTCTAAACCCGTAAACACAAATCCCGGAACCAACTAACTAAATCAAATCATGCTCAATAAAATTATCTCGATCTAAGATTGCTCAAACCTTAACAAAGTTAGTAATCACAAGGTATACAATAAAAATGAAACTTATATGATGCACGCGAACAATTCATGAACCATGTAATCGATCATTCAATAATTTGAATTCACAAATGAAACTATAACAAAAGAAACTCAGGTTATTATTCAATTCACATTCGAAACATGGTAAATCGAATTCAAAGTAAGTTCTAAACCCCTAAACACAAATTGGTAAAATAAACTAAATCAAATCATGCTCAATGAAATTATCTCAACTAAGATTTCTAGATCATAAACAAGTTAGTAATCACAAGGTATAATCAAATGAAACCTATATGATGCATATGAACAATCAAGAACCATGTAATCGATTCAATAATTTCAATTCACAAATGAACCTAAAACCAATGAAACTCAAGTTATTATTCAATTCACATTCAAACATGGAAAATCAAATTCAAGGTAAGTTCTAAACCAAACCAAAATACGTAAGCAACTATAAAATCAAACCATACTCAATGAAATTATCTCGAACTAAGATTGCTAAAAAATAAACAAGTTAGTAATCAAGGTATACAATAAAATTTATATGATGCATGAACAATTCATGAACCAAGTAATCGATCATTCATAATTTCAATTCACAAATGAAACTAAAACCAATGAAACTCAAATTATTATTCAATTCACATTCAAACATGGAAAATCAAATTGAAAAGTGAAACCCTTAAACCAAAATTCGGTAAACTACCTAAATCAAATCACGCCAATGAAATTATCTTGAACTATGATTACAAACTATAAACAAGTTAGTAATCAAGGTATACAATCAAAAAACTTATATGATGCACATGAACAATTCAAGAACCAATCATTCAATAATTTCAATTCACAAACAAAATGAACGGAAACTCAAGTTATTATGCAATCTCATTCAATCATGGAAAATCGAATCAATGTAAGTTCTAAACCCCTAATCCATAATCCAAAATAATCACTAGGTATACAATCAAAATGTAACTTATATGATGCACATGAACAATTCAAGAACCAAGTAATCAATCATTCAATAATTTCAATTCACAAATGAAAGTAAAAGCAAAGAAACTAAAGTTATTATTTAATTCACATTCAAGCCCGGAAAATCAATTCAACATAAGTTCAAACCCTAAACAAAATACGGACGAACTACCAAAATCAAATCATGCTTAATGAAATTATCCCAAACTAAGATTTCAAACCATTAACAAGATAGTAATCACAAGGTATACAATCAAAATGAAATTATATGATGCACGAATAATCGATGAACCAAGTAATCGATCATTCAATAATTTAATTCACAATAAAACGAAACCTAAATCAAGTTATTGTTAAATTCACATTGAATCATGGAAAATCGAATTTAAAGTAAGTTCTAAACCCCTAAGCACAAATCTGATGCAACTAACTAAATCAAATCATGCTCAATGAAATTATCTCGCTCTATGATTGCCAAACCTTAACAAGCTAGTAATCACAAGGTATACAATCAAATGAAACTTATATGATGCACGTGAACAATTCATGAACCATGTAATCGATCATTCAATAATTTAATTCACAAGGAAACTATATCTAAAGAAACTAAGGTTATTATTCAATTCACATTCAAACATGGAAAATCAATTCAAAGTAAGTTCTAAACCCTAAACACAACCGTAGCAACTAACTAACTAAATCATGCTCAATGAAATTATCTCAACTAAGATTCTCGATCATAAACAAGTTAGTAATGACAAGGTATACAATCAAATGAAACTCATATGATGCATATAAATAATTCAAGAACCATGTAATCGATCATTCAATAATTTAATTCACAAATGAAACTAAAACCAATGAAACCCGTTATTATTCAATTCACATTCAAACATGGAAAATCAAATTCAAGGTAAGTTCTAAACCCCTAAACCAAAATACGTAAGCAACTAGCAAAATCAAACCATACTCAATGAAATTATCTCGAACTAAGATTGCTCAAACAATAAACAAGCGTAATCACAAGGTATACAACAAAATGTCACTTATATGATGCATATGAACAATTCATGAACCAAGTAATCGATCATTCAATAATTTAATTCAAATGAAACTAAAACCAATGAAACTCAAATTATTATTCAATTCACATTCAAACATGGAAAATCAAATTGAAAGTAAGTCGAACCCTTAAACCAAAATTCTAGCAACTACCTAAATCAAATCACGCTCAATGAAATTATCTTGAACTATGATCAAAACTATAAACAAGTTAGTAATCACAAGGTATACAATCAAATGAAACTTATATGATGCACATGAACAATTCAAGAACCAATCATTCAATAATTTCAATCACAAACGAAATGAACGAAAGAAACTCGTTATTATGTGAATTCACATTCAATCATGGAAAATCTGAATCAATGTAAGTTCTAAACCCCTAATCCATAATCCGTTAATAATCACTAGGTATACAATCAAATGTAACTTATATGATGCACATGAACAATTCAAGAACCAAGTAATCAATCATTCAATAATTTCAATTCACAAATGAAACTAAAAGCAAAGAACTAAAGTTATTATTAAATTCACGCTCAAGTTGAAAATCGAATCAACATAAGTTCTAAACCCTAAACCAAAATACGGACGCACTACCAAAATCAAATCATGCTCAATGAAATTATCCCAAACTAAGATTTTCAAACCATTAACAAGATAGTAATCACAAGGTATACAATCAAAATGAAAATTATATGATGCACGTGAATAATCATGAACCAAGTAATCGATCATTCAATAATTTCAATTCACAAACAAAACCAAACCTAAAATCAATATTGTTAAATTACATTTGAATCATGGAAAATCAATTCAAAGTAAGTTCTAAACCCCACACACAAATCCCGAAGCAACTAACTAAATCAAATCATGCTCAATGAAATTATCTCGCTCTAAGATTGCTCAAACCTTAACAAGCTAGTAATCACAAGGTATACAATCAAAAAGAAACTTATATGATGCACGTGAACAATTCATGAACCATGTAATCGATCATTCAATAATTTCAATTCACAAATGAAACTATATCTAAAGAAACTTATTATTCAATTCACATTCAAACATGGAAAATCAATTCAAAGTAAGTTCTAAACCCTAAACACAAACCGCAGAACTAACTAAATCAAATCATGCTCAATGAAATTATCTCGAACTAAGACTTCTCGTATCATAAACAAGTTAGTAATCACAAGGTATAGAATCAAATGAAACTCATATGATGCATATGAATAATTCAAAACCATGTAATCGATCATCAATAATTTCAATTCACAAATGAAACTAAAACCAATGAAACTCAAGTTATTATTCAATTCACATTCAAACATGGAAAATCAAATTCAAGGTGTCTAAACCCCTAAACCAAAATACGGAAGCAACTAGCAAAATCAAACCATACCAATGAAATTATCTCAACTAAGATTGCTCAAACAATAAACAAGTTTAGTAATCACAAGGTATACAATAAAATGTCACTTATATGATGCATATGAACAATTCATGAACCAAGTAATCGATCATTCAATAATTTCAATTCACAAATGAAACTAAAACCAATGAAACTCAAATTATTATTCAATTCACATTCGAAACATGGAAAATCAAATTGAAAGTAAGCTGTAAACCCTTAAACCAAAATTCGGGTAGCAACTACCTAAATCAAATCACCAATGAAATTATCTTGAACTATGATTGCTAAAACTATAAACAAGTTAGTAATCACAAGGTATACAATGAAATGAAACTTATATGATGCACATGAACAATTCAAGAACCAATCATTCAATAATTTCAATTCACAAACGAAAATGAACGAAAGAAACTCAAGTTATTATGCAATTCACATTCGAATCATGGAAAATCGAAATCAATGTAAGTTCTAAACCCCTAATCCATAATCCGGTTAATAATCACTAGGTATACAATCAAAATGTAACTTATATGATTCACATGAACAATTCAAGAACCAAGTAATCAATCATTCAATAATTTCAATTCACAAATGAAACTAAAAGCAAAGAAACTAAAGTTATTATTTAATTCACGTTCGAAGCCTGGAAAATCGAATTCAACATAAGTTCTAAACCCCTAAACCAAAATACGGGACACAGCTACCAAAATCAAATCATGCTCAATGAAATTATCCCAAACTAAGATTTCTCAAACCATTAACAAGATAGTAATCACAAGGTATACAATCAAAATGAAAATTATATGATGCACGTGAATAATTGATGAACCAAGTAATCGATCATTCAATAATTTCAACTCACAAATAAAACTGAAACCAGTTAAAATCAAGTTATTATTAAATTCACATTTGAATCATGGAAAATCGAATTCAAAGTAAGTTCTAAACCCCTAAACACAAATCGCGGAAGCAACTAACTAAATCAAATCATGCTCAATGAAATTATCTCGATCTAAGATTGCTCAAACCTTAACAAGCTAGTAATCACAAGGTATACAATCAAAATGAAACTTATATGATGCACGTGAACAATTCATGAACCATGTAATCGATCATTCAATAATTTCAATTCACAAATGAAACTATATCTAAAGAAACTCAGGTTATTATTCAATTCACATTCGAAACATGGAAAATCAAATTCAAAGTAAGTTCTAAACCCCTAAACACAAATCCGGGTAGCAACTAACTAAATCAAACCATTGTCAATGAAATTACCTCGAACTAAGATTTCTCAGATCATAAACAAGTTAGTAATCACAAGGTATACAATCAAAATGAAACTCATATGATGCATATGAATAATTCAAGAACCATGTAATCGATCATTCAATAATTTCAATTCACAAATGAAACTAAAACCAATGAAACTCAAGTTATTATTCAATTCACATTCGAAACATGGAAAATCAAATTCAAGGTAAGTTCTAAACCCCTAAACCAAAATACGGTAAGCAACTAGCAAAATCAAACCATACTCAATGAAATTATCTCGAACTAAGATTGCTCAAACAATAAACAAGTTAGTAATCACAAGGTATACAATAATAATGTCACTTATATGATGCATATGAACAATTCATGAACCAAGTAATCGATCATTCAATAATTTCAATTCACAAATGAAACTAAAACCAGTGAAACTCAAATTATTATTCAATTCACATTCGAAACATGGAAAATCAAATTGAGTAAGTCAAACCCTTAAACCAAAATTCCGGTAGCAACTACCTAAATCAAATCACGCTCAATGAAATTATCTTGAACTATGATTGCTAAAACTATAAACAAGTTAGTAATCACAAGGTATACAATCAAAATGAAACTTATATGATGCACATGAACCATGTAATCGATCATTCAATAATTTCAATTCACAAATGAAACTAAAACCAATGAAACTCAAGTTATTATTCAATTCACATTCAAACATGGAAAATCAATTCAAGGTAAGTTCTAAACCCCTAAACCAAAATACGGTAAGCAACTAGCAAAATCAAACCATACTCAATGAAATTATCTCGAACTAAGATTGCTCAAACAATATACAAGCTAGTAATCACAAGGTATACAATAAAAATGTCACTTATATGATGCATATAAACAATTCATGAACCAAGTAATCGATCATTCAATAATTTCAATTCACAAATGAAACTAAAAGCAAAGAAACTAAAGTTATTATTTAATTCACGTTCGAAGCCTGGAAAATCGAATTCAACATAAGTTCTAAACCCCTAAACCAAAATACGGGACGCAGCTACCAAAATCAAATCATGCTCAATGAAATTATCCCAAACTAAGATTTCTCAAACCATTAACAAGATAGTAATCACAAGGTATACAATCAAAATGAAAATTATATGATGCACGTGAATAATTGATGAACCAAGTAATCGATCATTCAATAATTTCAATTCACAAATAAACTAAAACCATTAAAATCGTTATTATTAAATTCACATTCAATCATGGAAAATCGAATTCAAAGTAAGTTCTAAACCCCTAAACACAAACCTTAAGCAACTAACTAAATCAAATCATGCTCAATGAAATTATCTCGCTCTAAGATTGCTCAAACCTTAACAAGCTAGTAATCACAGGTATACAATCAAATGAAACTTATATGATGCACGAACAATTCATGAACCATGTAATCGATCATTCAATAATTTCAATTCACAAATGAAACTATATCTAAAGAAACTAAGGTTATTATTCAATTCACATTCAAACATGGAAAATCGAATTCAAAGTAAGTTCTAAACCCCTAAACACAACCGGCAGGAACTAACTAAATCAAATCATGCTCAATGAAATTATCTCAACTAAGATTTCTCAAATCATAAACAAGTTAGTAATCACAAGGTATACAATCAAAATGAAACCTATATGATGCATATGAATAATTCAAGAACCATGTAATCGATCATTCAATAATTTCAATTCACAAATGAAACTACAACCAATGAAACTCAGTTATTATTCAATTCACATTCAAACATGGAAAATCAAATTCAAGGTAAGTTCTAAACCCCTAAACCAAAATAAAGCAACTAGCAAAATCAAACCATACTCAATGAAATTATCTCGAACTAAGATTGCTCAAACAATAAACAAGTTAGTAATCACAAGGTATACAATAAAATGTCACTTATATGATGCATATGAACAATTCATGAACCAAGTAATCGATCATTCAATAATTTCAATTCACAAATGAAACTCAAATTATTATTCAATTCACATTCAAACATGGAAAATCAAATCAGTAAGTCAAACCCTTAAACCAAAATTGCAACTACCTAAATCAAATCATCAATGAAATTATCTTGAACTATGATTGCTAAACCATAAAAAGTTAGTAATCACAAGGTATACAATCAAAATGAAACTTATATGATGCACATGAACAATTCAAGAACCAATCATTCAATAATTTAATTCACAAACGAAAATGAGCGAAAGAAACTCAAGTTATTATGCAATTCTATTCAATCATGGAAAATCAAAATCATGTAAGTTTTAAACCCCTAATCCATAATCCAAGTTAATAACCTAGGTATACAATCAAATGTAACTTATATGATGCATGAACAATTCAAGAACCAAAATCATTCAATAATTTAATTCACAAATGAAACTAAAAGCATGAAACTAAAGTTATTATTTAATTCACATCAAGTCCTGGAAAATCAATTCAACATAAGTTCTAAACCCCTAAACAAAAATACGGACGAACTACCAAAATCAAATTATGCTCAATGAAATTATCCCAAACTAAGATTTCTCAAACCATTAACAAGATAGTAATCACAAGGTATACAATCAAATGAAAATTATATGATGCACGTGAATAATTGATGAACCAAGTAATCGATCATTCAATAATTTAATTCACAAATAAAACCAAACCATTAAAATCAAGTTATTGTTAAATTCACATTGAACATGGAAAATTGAATTCAAAGTATGTTCTAAACCCTAAACACAACCGGAAGCAACTAACTAAATCAAATCATGCTCAATGAAATTATCTCGCTCTAAGATTGCTCAAACCTTAACAAGCTAGTAATCACAAGGTATAAATCAAATGAAACTTATATGATGCACGTGAACAATTCATGAACCATGTAATCGATCATTCAATAATTTCAATTCACAAATGAAACTATATCTAAAGAAACTCAGGTTATTATTTAATTCACATTCGAAACATGGAAAATCGAATTCAAAGTAAGTTCTAAACCCCTAAACACAAATCTGGGTAGCAACTAACTAAATCAAACCATGCTCAATGAAATTACCTCGAACTAAGATTTCTCAGATCATAAACAAGTTAGTAATCACAAGGTATACAATTATAATGAAACTCATATGATGCATATGAATAATTCAAGAACCATGTAATCGATCATTCAATAATTTCAATTCACAAATGAAACTAAAACCAATGAAACTCAAGTTATTATTCAATTCACATTCGAAACACGGAAAATCAAATTCAAGGTAAGTTCTAAACCCCTAAACCAAAATACGGTAAGCAACTAGCAAAATCAAACCATACTCAATGAAATTATCTCGAACTAAGATTGCTCAAACAATAAACAAGCTAGTAATCACAAGGTATACAATAAAAATGTCACTTATATGATGCATATGAACAATTCATGAACCAAGTAATCGATCATTCAATAATTTCAATACACAAATGAAACTAAAACCAATGAAACTCAAATTATTATTCAATTCACATTCGAAACAAGGAAAATCAAATTGAAAGTAAGCTGTAAACCCTTAAACCAAAATTCGGGTAGCAACTACCTAAATCAAATCACGCTCAATGAAATCATCTTGAACTATGATTGCTAAAACTATAAACAAGTTAGTAATCACAAGGTATAAAATCAAAATGAAAATTATATGATGCACATGAACAATTCAAGAACCAATCATTCAATAATTTCAATTCACAAACGAAAATGAACGAAAGAAACTCAAGTTATTATGCAACCACATCTCGAATCATGGAAAATCGAAATCAATGTAAGTTCTAAACCCCTAATCCATAATCCTTAATAATCACTAGGTATACAATCAAAATGTAACTTATATGATGCACATGAACAATTCAAGAACCAAGTATTCAATCATTCAATAATTTCAATTCACAAATGAAACTAAAAGCAAAGAAACTAAAGTTATTTTTAATTCACATTCAAGCCCGAAAATCGAATTCAACATAAGTTCTAAACCCTAAACCAAAATACGGACGCAACTACCAAAATCAAATCATGCTCAATGAAATTATCCCAAACTAAGATTCTCAAACCATTAACAAGATAGTAATCACAAGGTATACAATCAAAATGAAAATTATATGATGCACGGAATAATCGATGAACCAAGTAATCGATCATTCAATAATTTCAACTCACAAATAAATCCAAACCAATTAAAATCAAGTTATTGTTAAATTCACATTGAATCATGGAAAATCTAATTCAAAGTAAGTTCTAAACCCCTAAACACAAATCCCTAAGCAACTAACTAAATCAAATCATGCTCAATGAAATTATCTCGATCTAAGATTGCTCAAACCCAATAAGCTAGTAATCACAAGGTATACAATCAAAATGAAACTTATATGATGCACGTGAACAATTCATGAACCATGTAATCGATCATTCAAATTCAATTCACAAATGAAACTATTTCTAAAGAAACTCAGTTATTATTCAATTCACATTCAAACATGGAAAATCGAATTCAAAGTAAGTTCTAAACCCCTAAACAAACCGGTAGTAACTAACTAAATCAAACCATGTCAATGAAATTATCGAACTAAGATATCTTAGATCATAAACAAGTTAGTAATCACAAGGTATACAATCAAATGAAACTCATATGATGCATATGAATAATTCAAGAACCATGTAATCGATCATTCAATAATTTAATTCACAAATGAAACTAAAACCAATGAAACTCAAGTTATTATTCAATTCACATTCAAACATGGAAAATCAAATTCAAGGTAAGTTCTAAACCCTAAACCAAAATACGTAAGCAACTAGCAAAATCAAACCATACTCAATGAAATTATCTCGAACTAAGATTGCTCAAACAATAAAAAGTTAGTAATCACAAGGTATACAATAAAATGTCTTATATGATGCATATGAACAATTCATGAACCAAGTAATCGATCATTCAATAATTTAATTCACAAATGAAACTCAAATTATTATTCAATTCACATTCAAACATGGAAAATCAAATTGAAAGTAAGTCAGTAAACCTTAAACCAAAATTCGGGTAGCAACTACCTAAATCAAATCATCAATGAAATCATCTTGAACTATGATTGCTAAAACTATAAACAAGTTAGTAATCACAAGGTATAAAATCAAATGAAACTTATATGATGCACATGAACAATTCAAGAACCAATCATTCAATAATTTAATTCACAAACGAAATGAACGAAAGAAACTCAAGTTATTATGCAATTACATTCAATCATGGAAAATCGAAATCAATGTAAGTTCTAAACCCTAATCCATAATCCGTTAATAATCACTAGTATACAATCAAATGTAACTTATATGATGCACATGAACAATTCAAGAACCAAGTATTCAATCATTCAATAATTTAATTCACAAATGAAACTAAAAGCAAAGAAACTAAAGTTATTTTTTAATTCACATTCGAAGCCTGGAAAATCGAATTCAACATAAGTTCTAAACCCCTAAACCAAAATACGGGGCGCAGCTACCAAAATCAAATCATGCTCAATGAAATTATCCCAAACTAAGATTTTCAAACCATTAACAAGATGGTAATCACAAGGTATACAATCAAAATGAAAATTATATGATGCACGTAATTGATGAACCAAGTAATCGATCATTCAATAATTTCAACTCACAAAAAAACCAAACCAGAAAATCAAGTTATTGTTAACCACATTTGAATCATGGAAAATCAATTCAAAGTAAGTTCTAAACCCCTAAACACAAATCCCGAAGCAACTAACTAAATCAAATCATGCTCAATGAAATTATCTCGATCTAAGATTGCTCAAACCTTAACAAGCTAGTAATCACAAGGTATACAATCAAATGAAACTTATATGATGCACGTGAACAATTCATGAACCATGTAATCGATCATTCAATAATTTAATTCACAAATGAAACTATTTTAAAGAAACTGGTTATTATTCAATTCACATTCAAACATGGAAAATCAATTCAAAGTAAGTTCTAAACCCCTAAACACAACCGTAGAACTAACTAAATCAAACCATTGTCAATGAAATTACCTCAACTAAGATATCTTAGATCATAAACAAGTTAGTAATCACAAGGTATACAATCAAATGAAACTCATATGATGCATATGAATAATTCAAAAACCATGTAATCGATCATTCAATAATTTCAATTCACAAATGAAACTAAAACCAATGAAACTCAAGTTATTATTCAATTCACATTCGAAACATGGAAAATCAAATTCAAGGTAAGTTCTAAACCCCTAAACCAAAATACGGTAAGCAACTAGCAAAATCAAACCATACTCAATGAAATTATCTCAAACTAAGATTGCTCAAACAATAAACAAGCTAGTAATCACAAGGTATACAATAAAAATGTCACTTATATGATGCATATGAACAATTCATGAACCAAGTAATCGATCATTCAATAATTTCAATTCACAAATGAAACTCAAATTATTATTCAATTCACATTCGAAACATGGAAAATCAAATTGAAAGTAAGCTGTAAACCCTTAAACCAAAATTCGGGTAGCAACTACCTAAATCAAATCACGCTCAATGAAATTTTTCTTGAACTATGATTGCTAAAACTATAAACAAGTTAGTAATCACAATCAAAAAGAAACTTATATGATGCACATGAACAATCCAAGAACCAATCATTCAATAATTTCAATCACAAACGAAAATGAATGAAAGAAACTCAAGTTATTGAATTCACATTCAATCATGGAAAATCGAAATCAATGTAAGTTCTAAACCCCTAATCCATAATCCGGTTAATAATCACTAGGTATACAATCAAAATGTAACTTATATGATGCACATGAACAATTCAAGAACCAAGTAATCAATCATTCAATAATTTTAATTCACAAATGAAACTAAAAGCAAAGAAACTAAAGTTATTATTTAATTCACATTCGAAGCCTGGAAAATCGAATTCAACATAAGTTCTAAACCCCTAAACCAAAATACGGGACGCAACTACCAAAATCAAATCATGCTCAATGAAATTATCCCAAACTAAGATTTCAAACCATTAACAAGATGGTAATCACAAGGTATACAATCAAAATGAAAATTATATGATGCACGTGAATAATTGATGAACCAAGTAATCGATCATTCAATAATTTCAACTCACAAATAAAACTGAAACCAGTTAAAATCAAGTTATTGTTAAATTCACATTTGAATCATGGAAAATCGAATTCAAAGTAAGTTCTAAACCCCTAAACACAAATCCTGGAAGCAACTAACTAAATCAAATCATGCTCAATGAAATTATCTCGATCTAAGATTGCTCAAACCTTAACAAGCTAGTAATCACTAGGTATACAATTAAAATGAAACTTATATGATGCACGTGAACAATTCATGAACCATGTAATCGATCATTCAATATTTTCAATTCACAAATGAAACTATTTCTAAAGAAACTCAGGTTATTATTCAATTCACATTCGAAACATGGAAAATCGAATTCAAAGTAAGTTCTAAACCCCTAAACACAAATCCGGGTAGTAACTAACTAAATCAAACCATTGTCAATGAAATTACCTCGAACTAAGATATCTTAGATCATAAACAAGTTAGTAATCACAAGGTATACAATCAAAATGAAACTCATATGATGCATATGAATAATTCAAGAACCATGTAATCGATCATTCAATAATTTCAATTCACAAATGAAACTAAAACCAATGAAACTCAAGTTATTATTCAATTCACATTCGAAACATGGAAAATCAAATTCAAGGTAAGTTCTAAACCCCTAAACCAAAATACGGTAAGCAACTAGCAAAATCAAACCATACTCAATGAAATTATCTCGAACTAAGATTGCTCAAACAATAAACAAGCTAGTAATCACAAGGTATACAATAAAAATGTCACTTATATGATGCATATGAACAATTCATGAACCAAGTAATCGATCATTCAATAATTTCAATTCACAAATGAAACTCAAATTATTATTCAATTCACATTCGAAACATGGAAAATCAAATTGAAAGTAAGCTGTAAACCCTTAAACCAAAATTCGGGTAGCAACTACCTAAATCAAATCACGCTCAATGAAATTTTTCTTGAACTATGATTGCTAAAACTATAAACAAGTTAGTAATCACAAGGTATACAATCAAAAAGAAACTTATATGATGCACATGAACAATTCAAGAACCAATCATTCAATAATTTCAATTCACAAACGAAAATGAATGAAAGAAACTCAAGTTATTATGCAATTCACATTCGAATCATGGAAAATCGAAATCAATGTAAGTTCTAAACCCCTAATCCATAATCCGGTTAATAATCACTAGGTATACAATCAAAATGTAACTTATATGATGCACATGAACAATTCAAGAACCAAGTAATCAATCATTCAATAATTTTAATTCACAAATGAAACTAAAAGCAAAGAAACTAAAGTTATTATTTAATTCACATTCGAAGCCTGGAAAATCGAATTCAACATAAGTTCTAAACCCCTAAACCAAAAAACGCAGCTACCAAAATCAAATCATGCTCAATGAAATTATCCCAAACTAAGATTCTCAAACCATTAACAAGATGGTAATCACAAGGTATACAATCAAATGAAAATTATATGATGCACGTGAATAATTGATGAACCAAGTAATCGATCATTCAATAATTTCAATAAAACTGAAACCATTAAAATCAAGTTATTGTTAAATCACATTTGAATCATGGAAAATCGAATTCAAAGTAAGTTCTAAACCCTAAACACAAATCCGAAGCAACTAACTAAATCAAATCATGCTCAATGAAATTATCTCGATCTAAGATTGCTCAAACCTTAACAAGCTAGTAATCACTAGGTATACAATTAAATGAAACTTATATGATGCATGAACAATTCATGAACCATGTAATCGATCATTCAATATTTTCAATTCACAAATGAAACTATATCTAAAGAAACTCAGGTTATTATTCAATTCACATTCGAAACATGGAAAATCGAATTCAAAGTAAGTTCTAAACCCCTAAACACAAATCCGGGTAGCAACTAACTAAATCAAACCATTGTCAATGAAATTACCTCGAACTAAGATTTCTCAGATCATAAACAAGTTAGTAATCACAAGGTATACAATCAAAATGAAACTCATATGATGCATATGAATAATTCAAGAACCATGTAATCGATCATTCAATAATTTCAATTCACAAATGAAACTAAAACCAATGAAACTCAAGTTATTATTCAATTCACATTCGAAACATGGAAAATCAAATTCAAGGTAAGTTCTAAACCCCTAAACCAAAATACGGTAAGCAACTAGCAAAATCAAACCATACTCAATGAAATTATCTCGAACTAAGATTGCTCAAACAATAAACTAGCTAGTAATCACAAGGTATACAATAAAAATGTCACTTATATGATGCATATGAACAATTCATGAACCAAGTAATCGATCATTCAATAATTTCAATTCACAAATGAAACTCAAATTATTATTCAATTCACATTCGAAACATGGAAAATCAAATTGAAAGTAAGCTGTAAACCCTTAAACCAAAATTCGGGTAGCAACTACCTAAATCAAATCACGCTCAATGAAATTTTTCTTGAACTATGATTGCTAAAACTATAAACAAGTTAGTAATCACAAGGTATACAATCAAAAAGAAACTTATATGATGCACATGAACAATTCAAGAACCAATCATTCAATAATTTCAATTCACAAACGAAAATGAATGAAAGAAACTCAAGTTATTATGCAATTCACATTCGAATCATGGAAAATCGAAATCAATGTAAGTTCTAAACCCCTAATCCATAATCCGGTTAATAATCACTAGGTATACAATCAAAATGTAACTTATATGATGCACATGAACAATTCAAGAACCAAGTAATCAATCATTCAATAATTTTAATTCACAAATGAAACTAAAAGCAAAGAAACTAAAGTTATTATTTAATTCACATTCGAAGCCTGGAAAATCGAATTCAACATAAGTTCTAAACCCCTAAACCAAAATACGGGACGCAGCTACCAAAATCAAATCATGCTCAATGAAATTATCCCAAACTAAGATTTCTCAAACCATTAACAAGATGGTAATCACAAGGTATACAATCAAAATGAAAATTATATGATGCACGTGAATAATTGATGAACCAAGTAATCGATCATTCAATAATTTCAACTCACAAATAAAACTGAAACCAGTTAAAATCAAGTTATTGTTAAATTCACATTTGAATCATGGAAAATCGAATTCAAAGTAAGTTCTAAACCCCTAAACACAAATCCTGGAAGCAACTAACTAAATCAAATCATGCTCAATGAAATTATCTCGATCTAAGATTGCTCAAACCTTAACAAGCTAGTAATCACTAGGTATACAATTAAAATGAAACTTATATGATGCACGTGAACAATTCATGAACCATGTAATCGATCATTCAATATTTTCAATTCACAAATGAAACTATATCTAAAGAAACTCAGGTTATTATTCAATTCACATTCGAAACATGGAAAATCGAATTCAAAGTAAGTTCTAAACCCCTAAACACAAATCCGGGTAGCAACTAACTTAATCAAACCATTGTCAATGAAATTACCTCTAACTAAGATTTCTCAGATCATAAACAAGTTAGTAATCACAAGGTATACAATCAAAATGAAACTCATATGATGCATATGAATAATTCAAGAACCATGTAATCGATCATTCAATAATTTCAATTCACAAATGAAACTAAAACCAATGAAACTCAAGTTATTATTCAATTCACATTCGAAACATGGAAAATCAAATTCAAGGTAAGTTCTAAACCCCTAAACCAAAATACGGTAAGCAACTAGCAAAATCAAACCATACTCAATGAAATTATCTCGAACTAAGATTGCTCAAACAATAAACAAGCTAGTAATCACAAGGTATACAATAAAAATGTCACTTATATGATGCATATGAACAATTCATGAACCAAGTAATCGATCATTCAATAATTTCAATTCACAAATGAAACTCAAATTATTATTCAATTCACATTCGAAACATGGAAAATCAAATTGAAAGTAAGCTGTAAACCCTTAAACCAAAATTCGGGTAGCAACTACCTAAATCAAATCACGCTCAATGAAATTATCTTGAACTATGATTGCTAAAACTATAAACAAGTTAGTAATCACAAGGTATACAATCAAAATGAAACTTATATGATGCACATGAACAATTCAAGAACCAATCATTCAATAATTTCAATTCACAAACGAAACGAACGAAGAAACTCAAGTTATTATGCAATCACATTCAATCATGGAAAATCAAATCAATGTAAGTTCTAAAACCCTAATCCATAATCCGTTAATAATCACTAGGTATACAATCAAAATGTAACTTATATGATGCACATGAACAATTCAAGAACCAAGTAATCAATCATTCAATAATTTAATTCACAAATGAAACTAAAAGCAAAGAAACTAAAGTTATTATTTAATTCACATTCAAGCTGGAAAATCGAATTCAACATAAGTTCTAAACCCCTAAACAAAAATACGGGACGCAGCTACCAAAATCAAATCATGCTCAATGAAATTATCCCAAACTAAGATTTCTCAAACCATTAACAAGATAGTTATCACAAGGTATACAATCAAAATGAAAATTATATGATGCACGTGAATATTTGATGAACCAAGTAATCGATCATTCAATAATTTCAATTCACAAATAAAAATGAAACCAGTTAAAATCAAGTTATTGTTAAATTCACATTTGAATCATGGAAAATCGAATTCAAAGTAAGTTCTAAACCCCTAAACACAAATCCCGGAAGCAACTAACTAAATCAAATCATGCTCAATGAAATTATCTCGTTCTAAGATTGCTCAAACCTTAACAAGCTAGTAATCACAAGGCAAACAATCAAAATGAAACTTATATGATGCACGTTAACAATTCATGAACCATGTAATCGATCATTCAATAATTTCAATTCACAAATGAAACTATATCTAAAGAAACTGTTATTATTCAATTCACATTCGAAACATGGAAAATCAATTCAAAGTAAGTTCTAAACCCTAAACACAACCGGTAGAACTATCTAAATCAAACCATGCTCAATGAAATTACTCGAACTAAGATTTCTCATAAACAAGTTAGTAATCACAATTAAAATGAAACTCATATGATGCATATGAATAATTCAAGAACCATGTAATCGATCATTCAATAATTTCAATTCACATATGAAACTAAAACCAGTGAAACTCAAGTTATTATTCAATTCACATTCGATACATGGAAAATCAAATTCAAGGTAAGTTCTAAACCCCAAACCAAAAATACAAGCAACTAGCAAAATCAAACCATACTCAGTGAAATTATCTCGAACTAAGATTGCTCAAACAATAAACTAGCTAGTAATCACAAGGTATACAATAAAAATGTCACTTATATGATGGATATGAACAATTCATGAACCAAGTAATCGATCATTCAATAATTTCAATTCACAAATGAAACTCAAATTATTATTCAATTCACATTCGAAACATGGAAAATCAAATTGAAAGTAAGCTGTAAACCCTTAAACCAAAATTCGGGTAGCAACTACCTAAATCAAATCACGCTCAATGAAATCATCTTGAACTATGATTGCTAAAACTATAAACAAGTTAGTAATCACAAGGTATACAATCAAAATGAAACTTATATGATGCACATGAACAATTCAAGAACCAATCATTCAATAATTTCAATTCACAAACGAAAATGAACGAAAGAAACTCAAGTTATTATGCAATTCACATTCGAATCATGGAAAATCGAAATCAATGTAAGTTCTAAACCCCTAATCCATAATCCGGTTAATAATCACTAGGTATACAATCAAAATGTAACTTATATGATGCACATGAACAATTCAAGAACCAAGTAATCAATCATTCAATAATTTCAATTCACAAATGAAACTAAAAGCAAAGAAACTAAAGTTATTATTTAATTCACATTCGAAGCTTGGAAAATCGAATTCAACATAAGTTCTAAACCCCTAAACCAAAATACGGGACGCAACTACCAAAATCAAATCATGCTCAATGAAATTATCCCAAACTAAGATTTCTCAAACCATTAACAAGATAGTAATCACAAGGTATACAATCAAAATGAAAATTATATGATGCACGTGAATAATTGATGAACCAAGTAATCGATCATTCAATAATTGCAATTCACAAATAAAACTGAAACAAGTTAAAATCAAGTTATTGTTAAATTCACATTTGAATCATGGATAATCGAATTCAAAGTAAGTTCTAAACCCCTAAACACAAATCCCGGAAGCAACTAACTAAATCAAATCATGCTAAATGTAATTATCTCGAACCAAGATTACTCAAACCATAAACAATCTAGTAATCAAAAGGTATACAATCAAAATGACACTTATATGAGGAACATGAACAATTCATGAACCAAGTAATCGATCATTGAATAAGTTCATTTCATAAATGAAACTAAAACCAATGAAACTCAAGTTATTACGCAATTCACATTCGAAACATGGAAAATCAAATTCAAAGTAAGTTCTAGACCCCTAAACACAAATCCGGGTAGCAACTAACTAAATCAAATCATGCTCAATCAAATTATCTCGAACTAAGATTTCTCAGATCATAAACAAGTTAGTAATCACAAGGTATACAATCAAAATGAAACTCATATGATGCATATGAATAATTCAAGAACCATGTAATCGATCATTCAATAATTTCAATTCACAAATGAAACTAAAACCATGGAAACTCAAGTTATTATTCAATTCACATTCGAAACATGGAAAATCAAATTCAAGGTAAGTTCTAAATCCCTAAACCAAAATACGGTAAGCAACTAGCAAAATCAAACCATACTCAATGAAATTATCTCGAACTAAGATTGCTCAAACAATAAACAAGCTAGTAATCACAAGGTATACAATAAAAATGTCACTTATATGATGCATATGAACAATTCATGAACCAAGTAATCGATCATTCAATAATTTCAATTCACAAATGAAACTAAAACCAATGAAACTCAAATTATTATTCAATTCACATTCGAAACATGGAAAACAAATTGAAAGTAAGCTGTAAACCCTTAAACCAAAATTCGGGTAGCAACTACCTAAATCAAATCACGCTCAATGAAATTATCTTGAACTATGATTGCTAAAACTATAAACAAGTTAGTAATCACAAGGTATACAATCAAAATGAAACTTATATGATGCACATGAACAATTCAAGAACCAATCATTCAATAATTTCAATTCACAAACAAAAATGAACGAAAGAAACTCAAGTTATTATGCAATTCACATTCGAATCATGGAAAATCGAAATCAATGTAAGTTCTAAACCCCTAATCCATAATCCGGTTAATAATCACAAGGTATACAATCAAAATGTAACTTATATGATGCACATGAACAATTCAAGAACCAAGTAATCAATCATTCAATAATTTCAATTAACAAATGAAACTAAAAGCAAAGAAACTAAAGTTATTATTTAATTAACATTCGAAGCCTGGAAAATCGAATTCAACATAAGTTCTAAACCCCTAAACAAAAATACGGGACGCAACTACCAAAATCAAATCATGCTCAATGAAATTATCCCAAACCAAGATTTCTCAAACCATTAACAAGATAGTATTCACAAGGTATACAATCAAAATGAAAATTATATGATGCACGTGAATAATTGATGAACCAAGTAATCGATCATTCAATAATTTCAATTCACAAATAAAACTGAAACAAGTTAAAATCAAGTTATTGTTAAATTCACATTTGAATCATGGAAAATCGAATTCAAAGTAAGTTCTAAACCCCTAAACACAAATCCCGGAAGCAACTAACTAAATCAAATCATGCTCAATGAAATTATCTCGTTCTAAGATTGCTCAAACCTTAACAAGCTAGTAATCACAAGGTATACAATCAAAATGAAACTTATATGATGCACGTGAACAATTCATGAACCATGTAATCGATCATTCAATAATTTCAATTCACAAATGAAACTATATCTAAAGAAACTAAGGTTATTATTCAATTCACATTCGAAACATGGAAAATCGAATTCAAAGTAAGTTCTAAACCCCTAAACACAAATCCGGGTAGCAACTAACTAAATCAAATCATGCTCAATGAAATTATCTCGAACTAAGATTTCTCAGATCATAAACAAGTTAGTAATCACAAGGTATACAATCAAAATGAAACTCATATGATGCATATGAATAATTCAAGAACCATGTAATCGATCATTCAATAATTTCAATTCACAAATGAAACTAAAACCAATGAAACTCAAGTTATTATTCAATTCACATTCGAAACATGGAAAATCAAATTCAAGGTAAGTTCTAAACCGCTAAACCAAAATACGGTAAGCAACTAGCAAAATCAAACCATACTAAATGAAATTATCTCGAACTAAGATTGCTCAAACAATAAACAAGCTAGTAATCACAAGGTATACAATAAAAATGTCACTTATATGATGCATATGAACAATTCATGAACCAAGTAATCGATCATTCAATAATTTCAATTCACAAATGAAACTAAAACCAATGAAACTCAAATTATTATTCAATTCACATTCGAAACATGGAAAATCAAATTGAAAGTAAGCTGTAAACCCTTAAACCAAAATTCGGGTAGCAACTACCTAAATCAAATCACGCTCAATGAAATTATCTTGAACTATGATTGCTAAAACTATAAACAAGTTAGTAATCACAAGGTATACAATCAAAATGAAACTTATATGATGCACATGAACAATTCAAGAACCAATCATTCAATAATTTCAATTCACAAACGAAAATGAACGAAAGAAACTCAAGTTATTATGCAATTCACATTCGAATCATGGAAAATCGAAATCAATGTAAGTTCTAAACTCCTAATCCATAATCCGGTTAATAATCACTAGGTATGCAATCAAAATGTAACTTATATGATGCACATGAACAATTCAAGAACCAAGTAATCAATCATTCAATAATTTCAATTCACAAATGAAACTAAAAGCAAAGAAACTAAAGTTATTATTTAATTCACATTCGAAGCCTGGAAAATCGAATTCAACATAAGTTCTAAACCCCTAAACCAAAATACGGGACGCAACTACCAAAATCAAATCATGCTCAATGAAATTATCCCAAACTAAGATTTCTCAAACCATTAACAAGATAGTATTCACAAGGTATACAATCAAAATGAAAATTATATGATGCACGTGAATAATTGATGAACCAAGTAATCGATCATTCAATAATTTCAATTCACAAATAAAACTGAAACAAGTTAAAATCAAGTTATTGTTAAATTCACATTTGAATCATGGAAAATCGAATTCAAAGTAAGTTCTAAACCCCTAAACACAAATCCCGGAAGCAACTAACTAAATCAAATCATGCTCAATGAAATTATCTCGTTCTAAGATTGCTCAAACCTTAACAAGCTAGTAATCACAAGGTATACAATCAAAATGAAACTTATATGATGCACGTGAACAATTCATGAACCATGTAATCGATCATTCAATAATTTCAATTCACAAATGAAACTATATCTAAAGAAACTAAGGTTATTATTCAATTCACATTCGAAACATGGAAAATCGAATTCAAAGTAAGTTCTAAACCCCTAAACACAAATCCGGGTAGCAACTAACTAAATCAAATCATGCTCAATGAAATTATCTCGAACTAAGATTTCTCAGATCATAAACAAGTTAGTAATCACAAGGTATACAATCAAATGAAACCTATATGATGCATATGAATAATTCAAGAACCATGTAATCGATCATTCAATAATTTCAATTCGCAAATGAAACTAAAACCAATGAAACTCAAGTTATTATTCAATTCACATTCGAAACATGGAAAATCAAATTCAAGGTAAGTTCTAAACCCCTAAACCAAAATACGGTAAGCAACTAGCAAAATCAAACCATACTAAATGAAATTATCTCGAACTAAGATTGCTCAAACAATAAACAAGCTAGTAATCACAAGGTATACAATAAAAATGTCACTTATATGATGCATATGAACAATTCATGAACCAAGTAATCGATCATTCAATAATTTCAATTCACAAATGAAACTAAAACCAATGAAACTCAAATTATTATTCAATTCACATTCGAAACATGGAAAATCAAATTGAAAGTAAGCTGTAAACCCTTAAACCAAAATTCGGGTAGCAACTACCTAAATCAAATCACGCTCAATGAAATTATCTTGAACTATGATTGCTAAAACTATAAACAAGTTAGTAATCACAAGGTATACAATCAAAATGAAACTTATATGATGCACATGAACAATTCAAGAACCAATCATTCAATAATTTCAATTCACAAACGAAAATGAACGAAAGAAACTCAAGTTATTATGAATTCACATTCAATCATGGAAAATCAAATCAATGTAAGTTCTAAACTCCTAATCCATAATCCGGTTAATAATCACTAGGTATACAATCAAAATGTAACTTATATGATGCACATGAACAATTCAAGAACCAAGTAATCAATCATTCAATAATTTCAATTCACAAATGAAACTAAAAGCAAAGAAACTAAAGTTATTATTTAATTCACATTCAAGCCCGGAAAATCGAATTCAACATAAGTTCTAAACCCCTAAACCAAAATACGGGACGAACTACCAAAATCAAATCATGCTCAATGAAATTATCCCAAACTAAGATTTCTCAAACCATTAACAAGATAGTATTCACAAGGTATACAATCAAAATGAAAATTATATGATGCACGTGAATAATTGATGAACCAAGTAATCGATCATTCAATAATTTCAATTCACAAATAAAACTGAAACCAGTTAAAATCAAGTTATTGTTAAATTCACATTTGAATCATGGAAAATCGAATTCAAAGTAAGTTCTAAACCCCTAAACACAAATCCCGGAAGCAACTAACTAAATCAAATCATGCTCAATGAAATTATCTCGCTCTAAGATTGCTCAAACCTTAATGCTAGTAATCACAAGGTATACAATCAAAATGAAACTTATATGATGCACGTGAACAATTCATGAACCATGTAATCGATCATTCAATAATTTCAATTCACAAATGAAACTATATCTAAAGAAACTAAGGTTATTATTCAATTCACATTCGAAACATGGAAAATCGAATTCAAAGTAAGTTCTAAACCCCTAAACACAAATCCGGGTAGCAACTAACTAAATCAAATCATGCTCAATGAAATTATCTCGAAGTAAGATTTCTCAGATCATAAACAAGTTAGTAATCACAAGGTATACAATCAAAATGAAACTCATATGATGCATATGAATAATTCAAGAACCATGTAATCGATAATTCAATAATTTCAATTCGCAAATGAAACTAAAACCAATGAAACTCAAGTTATTATTCAATTCACATTCGAAACATGGAAAATCAAATTCAAGGTAAGTTCTAAACCCCTAAACCAAAATACGGTAAGCAACTAGCAAAATCAAACCATACTAAATGAAATTATCTCGAACTAGGATTGCTCAAACAATAAACAAGCTAGTAATCACAAGGTATACAATAAAAATGTCACTTATATGATGCATATGAACAATTCATGAACCAAGTAATCGATCATTCAATAATTTAATTCACAAATGAAACTAAAACCAATGAAACTCAAATTATTATTCAATTCACATTCGAAACATGGAAAATCAAATTGAAAGTAAGCTGTAAACCCTTAAACCAAAATTCGGGTAGCAACTACCTAAATCAAATCACGCTCAATGAAATTATCTTGAACTATGATTGCTAAAACTATAAACAAGTTAGTAATCACAAGGTATACAATCAAAATGAAACTTATATGATGCACATGAACAATTCAAGAACCAATCATTCAATAATTTCAATTCAAACGAAAATGAACGAAAGAAACTCGTTATTATGCATCTACATTCGAATCATGGAAAATCGAAATCAATGTAAGTTCTAAACCCTAATCCATAATCCGTTAATAATCACTAGGTATGCAATCAAATGTAACTTATATGATGCACATGAACAATTCAAGAACCAAGTAATCAATCATTCAATAATTTAATTCACAAATGAAACTAAAAGCAAAGAAACTAAAGTTATTATTTAATTCACATCCGAAGCCTGGAAAATCGAATTCAACATAAGTTCTAAACCCCTAAACCAAAATACGGGACGCAACTACCAAAATCAAATCATGCTCAATGAAATTATCCCAAACTAAGATTTCTCAAACCATTAACAAGATAGTATTCACAAGGTATACAATCAAAATGAAAATTATATGATGCACGTGAATAATTGATGAACCAAGTAATCGATCATTCAATAATTTCAATTCACAAATAAAACTGAAACAAGTTAAAATCAAGTTATTGTTAAATTCACATTTGAATCATGGAAAATCGAATTCAAAGTAAGTTCTAAACCCCTAAACACAAATCCTGGAAGCAACTAACTAAATCAAATCATGCTCAATGAAATTATCTCGTTCTAAGATTGCTCAAACCTTAACAAGCTAGTAATCACAAGGTATACAATCAAAATGAAACTTATATGATGCACGTGAACAATTCATGAACCATGTAATCGATCATTCAATAATTTCAATTCACAAATGAAACTATATCTAAAGAAACTCAGGTTATTATTCAATTCACATTCGAAACATGGAAAATCGAATTCAAAGTAAGTTCTAAACCCCTAAACACAAATCCGGGTAGCAACTAACTAAATCAAATCATGCTCAATGAAATTATCTCGAACTAAGATTTCGATCATAAACAAGTTAGTAATCACAAGGTATACAATCAAAATGAAACTCATATGATGCATATGAATAATTCAAGAACCATGTAATCGATCATTCAATAATTTAATTCAAATGAAACTAAAACCAATGAAACTCGTTATTATTCAATCACATTCAAACATGGAAAATCAAATTCAAGGTAAGTTCTAAACCCTAAACCAAAATACGGTAAGCAACTAGCAAAATCAAACCATACTAAATGAAATTATCGAACTAAGATTGCTCAAACAATAAACAACCTAGTAATCACAAGGTATACAATAAAAATGTCACTTATATGATGCATATGAACAATTCATGAACCAAGTAATCGATCATTCAATAATTTCAATTCACAAATGAAACTAAAACCAATGAAACTCAAATTATTATTCAATTCACATTCGAAACATGGAAAATCAAATTGAAAGTAAGCTGTAAACCCTTAAACCAAAATTCGGGTAGCAACTACCTAAATCAAATCACGCTCAATGAAATTATCTTGAACTATGATTGCCGAAACTATAAACAAGTTAGTAATCACAACGTATACAATCAAAATGAAACTTATATGATGCACATGAACAATTCAAGAACCAATCATTCAATAATTTCAATTCACAAACGAAAATGAACGAAAGAAACTCAAGTTATTATGCAATTCACATTCGAATCATGGAAAATCGAAATCAATGTAAGTTCTAAACTCCTAATCCATAATCCGGTTAATAATCACTAGGTATACAATCAAAATGTAACTTATATGATGCACATGAACAATTCAAGAACCAAGTAATCAATCATTCAATAATTTCAATTCACAAATGAAACTGAAAGCAAAGAAACTAAAGTTATTATTTAATCACATTCAAGCCCGGAAAATCGAATTCAACATAAGTTCTAAACCCCTAAACCAAAATACGGAACGCAACTACCAAAATCAAATCATGCTCAATGAAATTATCCCAAACTAAGATTTCTCAAACCATTAACAAGATAGTATTCACAAGGTATACAATCAAAATGAAAATTATATGATGCACGTGAATAATTGATGAACCAAGTAATCGATCATTCAATAATTTCAATTCACAAATAAAACTGAAACAAGTTAAAATCAAGTTATTGTTAAACTACATTGAATCATGGAAAATCGAATTCAAAGTAAGTTCTAAACCCCTAAACACAAACCCAAGCAACTAACTAATCAAATCATGCTCAATGAAATTATCTCGTTCTAAGATTGCTCAAACCTTAACAAGCTAGTAATCACAAGGTATACAATCAAAATGAAACTTATATGATGCACGTGAACAATTCATGAACCATGTAATCGATCATTCAATAATTTCAATTCACAAATGAAACTATATCTAAAGAAACTCAGGTTATTATTCAATTCACATTCGAAACATGGAAAATCGAATTCAAAGTAAGTTCTAAACCCCTAAACACAAATCCGGGTAGCAACTAACTAAATCAAATCATGCTCAATGAAATTATCTCGAACTAAGATTTCTCAGATCATAAACAAGTTAGTAATCACAAGGTATACAATCAAAATGAAACTCATATGATGCATATGAATAATTCAAGAACCATGTAATCGATCATTCAATAATTTCAATTCACAAATGAAACTAAAACCAATGAAACTCAAGTTATTATTCAATTCACATTCGAAACATGGAAAATCAAATTCAAGGTAAGTTCTAAACCCCTAAACCAAAATACGGTAAGCAACTAGCAAAATCAAACCATACTAAATGAAATTATCTCGAACTAAGATTGCTCAAACAATAAACAACCTAGTAATCACAAGGTATACAATAAAAATGTCACTTATATGATGCATATGAACAATTCATGAACCAAGTAATCGATCATTAATTTCAATTCACAAATGAAACTAAAACCAATGAAACTCAAATTATTATTCAATTCACATTCGAAACATGGAAAATCAAATTGAAAGTAAGCTGTAAACCCTTAAACCAAAATTCGGGTAGCAACTACCTAAATCAAATCACGCCAATGAAATTATCTTGAACTATGATTCATAAACTATAAACAAGTTAGTAATCACAACGTATACAATCAAAATGAAACTTATATGATGCACATGAACAATTCAAGAACCAATCATTCAATAATTTCAATTCACAAACGAAAATGAACGAAAGAAACTCAAGTTATTATGCAATTCACATTCGAATCATGGAAAATCGAAATCAATGTAAGATCTAAACTCCTAATCCATAATCCGGTTAATAATCACTAGGTATGCAATCAAAATGTAACTTATATGATGCACATGAACAATTCAAGAACCAAGTAATCAATCATTCAATAATTTCAATTCACAAATGAAACTGAAAGCAAAGAAACTAAAGTTATTATTTAATTCACATTCGAAGCCTGGAAAATCGAATTCAACATAAGTTCTAAACCCCTAAACCAAAATACGGGACGCAACTACCAAAATCAAATCATGCTCAATGAAATTATCCCAAACTAAGATTTCTCAAACCATTAACAAGATAGTATTCACAAGGTATACAATCAAAATGAAAATTATATGATGCACGTGAATAATTGATGAACCAAGTAATCGATCATTCAATAATTTCAATTCACAAATAAAACCGAAACAAGTTAAAATCAAGTTATTGTTAAATTCACATTTGAATCATGGAAAATCGAATTCAAAGTAAGTTCTAAACCCCTAAACACAAATCCCGGAAGCAACTAACTAAATCAAATCATGCTCAATGAAATTATCTCGTTCTAAGATTGCTCAAACCTTAACAAGCTAGTAATCACAAGGTATACAATCAAAATGAAACTTATATGATGCACGTGAACAATTCATGAACCATGTAATCGATCATTCAATAATTTCAATTCACAAATGAAACTATATCTAAAGAAACTCAGGTTATTATTCAATTCACATTCGAAACATGGAAAATCGAATTCAAAGTAAGTTCTAAACCCTAAACACAACCGGTAGCAACTAACTAAATCAAATCATGCTCAATGAAATTATCTCGAACTAAGATTTCGATCATAAACAAGTTAGTAATCACAAGGTATACAATCAAAATGAAACTCATATGATGCATATGAATAATTCAAGAACCATGTAATCGATCATTCAATAATTTCAATTCAAATGAAACTAAAACCAATGAAACAAGTTATTATTCAATTCACATTCGAAACATGGAAAATCAAATTCAAGGTAAGTTCTAAACCCCTAAACCAAAATACGGTAAGCAACTAGCAAAATCAAACCATACTAAATGAAATTATCTCGAACTAAGATTGCTCAAACAATAAACAACCTAGTAATCACAAGGTATACAATAAAAATGTCACTTATATGATGCATATGAACAATTCATGAACCAAGTAATCGATCATTCAATAATTTCAATTCACAAATGAAACTAAAACCAATGAAACTCAAATTATTATTCAATTCACATTCGAAACATGGAAAATCAAATTGAAAGTAAGCTGTAAACCCTTAAACCAAAATTCGGGTAGCAACTACCTAAATCAAATCATGCTCAATGAAATCATCTTGAACTATGATTGCTAAAACTATAAACAAGTTAGTAACCACAAGGTATACAATCAAAATGAAACTTATATGATGCACATGAACAATTCAAGAACCAATCATTCAATAATTTCAATTCACAAACGAAAATGAACGAAAGAAACTCAAGTTATTATGCAATTCACATTCGAATCATGGAAAATCGAAATCAATGTAAGTTCTAAACCCCTAATCCATAATCCGGTTAATAATCACTAGGTATACAATCAAAATGTAACTTATATGATGCACATGAACAATTCAAGAACCAAGTAATCAATCATTCAATAATTTCAATTCACAAATGAAACTAAAAGCAAAGAAACTAAAGTTATTATTTAATTCACATTCGAAGCCTGGAAAATCGAATTCAACATAAGTTCTAAACCCCTAAACCAAAATACGGGATGCAACTACCAAAATCAAATCATGCTCAATGAAATTATCCCAAACTAAGATTTCTCAAACCATTAACAAGATAGTAATCACAAGGTATACAATCAAAATGAAAATTATATGATGCACGTGAATAATTGATGAACCAAGTAATCGATCAATAATTTAATTCACAAATAAATCAAACCAAAAATCAAGTTATTGGTAAATTCACATTTGAATCATGGAAAATCGAATTCAAAGTAAGTTCTAAACCCCTAAACACAAATCCCGGAAGCAACTAACTAAATCAAATCATGCTAAATGTAATTATCTCGAACTAAGATTACTCAAACCATAAACAATCTAGTAATCACAAGGTATACAATCAAAATGACACTTATATGATGCACATGAACAATTCATGAACCAAGTAATCGATCATTGAATAAGTTCAATTCATAAATGAAACTAAAACCAATGAAACTCAAGTTATTACGCAATTCACATTTGAAACATGGAAAATCGAATTCAAAGTAAGTTCTAAACCCCTAAACACAAATTCGGGCAGCAACTAACGAAATCAAATCATGCTCAATGAAATTATCTCGAACTAAGATTTCTCAAATCATAAACAAGTTAGTAATCACAAGGTATACAATAAAAATGAAACTTATATCATGCACATGAACAATTCAAGAACCAAGTAATCGATCATTCAATAATTCAATTCACAAATGAAACTAAAACCAAAGAAACTCAAGTTATTATTCAATTCATATACGAATCATGGAAAATCTAATTACAAGTAATTTCTAAACCCAAAAACCAAAATCTAGGAAGCAACTACCAAAATCAATCATTCAATAATTTCAATTCATTTATGAAACTAAAACCAAAGAAACTAAAATTATTATTCAATTCACATTCGAAACATGGAAATCGAATTCCAAGTAATTACTAAAAAACTAAACCAAAATACGGGAAGCAACTACCAAAATCAAATCATGCTCATTGAAATTATCTCGAACTAAGATTGCTCAAACCATTAACAAGCTAGTAATCACAAGGTATACAATCAAAATGAAACTTATATGATGCACATGAACAATTCATGAACCAAGTAATCGATCATTCAATAATTTCAATTCACAAATGAAACTAAAACCAATGAAACTCCAGCTATTATTAAATTCACATTTGAATCATGGAAAATCGAATTCAAAGTAAGTTCTAAACCCCTAAACACAAATCCAGGAAGAAACTACATAAATCAAATCATGCTCAATGAAATTATCTCGAACTAAGATTTCTCAAATCATATACAAGTTAGTAATCACAAGGTATACAATCAAAATGAAACGTATATGATGCACATGAACAATTCAAGAACCAAGTAATCGATCATTCAATAATTTCAATTCATTAATGAAAGTAAAACTAATGAAACTCAAGTTATTATTCAATTCACATTCGAAACATGGAAAATCAAATTCAAAGTAAGTTACAAACCCTTAAAACAAAATTCGGGCAGCAACTACCTAAATCAAATCACGCTCAATAAAATCATCTTTAACTAAGATTTCTCAAACCATAAACAAGTTTGTAATCACAAGGTATACAATCAAAATGAAACTTATATGATGCATATAAACAATTCAAGAACCAAGTAATCGATCATTCAATAAGTTCAGTTCACAAATGCAACTAAAACGAAAAAAACTCAAGTTATTTTTCAATTCACATACGAATCATCGAAAATCATATTCAAAGTGTATTCTAAACCCCTAAACCAAAATATGGGAAGCAACTACCTAATTCAAATCATGCTCAATGAAATTATGTCGAACTAAGATTTCTCAAACCATAAACAACTTTACAATCACAATGTATACCATCAAAATGAAACTTATACGATGCACAAGATCAATTCAAGAACCAAGTTATCGATCATTCAATAATTTCAATTCATAAATGAAACTAAAACCAAAGAAACAAAAATTATTACTCAATTCACATTCGAAACATGGAAATCGAATTCAAAGTAAGTTCTAAACCCCTAAACCTAAATACGGGAAGCAACTACCAAAATCAAATCATGCTCAATGAAATTATCTCGAACTAAGATTGCTTAAACCATTAACAAGCTAGTAATCACAAGGTATACAATCAAAATGAAAATTATATGATGCACATGAACAATTCATGAACCAAATAATCGATCATTCAATAATTTCAATTCACAAATGAAACTAATACAAATGAAACTCAAGTTATTATTAAATTCACATTCGAAACATGGAAAATCAAATTCAAAGTAAGTTATAAACCCTTAAACCATAATTCGGGCAGCAACTACCGAAATCAAATCACGTTAAATGAAATTATCTAGAACTAAGATTGCTCAAACCATAAACAAGTTAGTAATCACAAGGTATACAATCAAAATGAAACTTATATGGTGCACATGAACAATACAAGAACCAAGTAATCGATCATTGAATAATTTCAATTCACAAATGAAACTAAAACGAAAGATACTCAAGTTATTTTTCAATTCACATTCGAATCATGGAAAATCTAATTCAAAGTAAGTTATAAACCCCTATAGAAAAATCTTGGCAGAAACTATCTAAATCAAATCATGCTCAATGAAATTATCTCGAAATAAGGTTGTCCAAACCATAAATAAGTTAATAATCGCTAGGTATACAATCAAATTGAAACTTATATGATGCACATGAATAACTCAAGAACCAAGTTATCGATCATTCAATAATTTCAATTCACAAATGAAACTAAAACCAAAGAAACTAAAGTTATTATTCGATTCACATTCAAAACAAAGAAATCGAATTCAAAGTAAGTTCTAAACCCCTAAACCAAAATGTGGGAAGCAACTACCAAATCATAGCATGCTCAATGTAATTATCTCGAACTAAGATTGCTCAAACCATAAATAAGTTAATAATCACAAGGTATATAATCAAAATGAAACTCATATGATGCATATGAACAATTGAAGAACCAAGTTATCGATCATTCAATAATTTTAATTCACAAATGAAACTAAAACCAAAGAAACTAAAGTTATTATTTAATTCACATTCGAAACATGGAAATCGAATTCAATGAAATTTCTAAACCCCTAAACCAAAATCTGGGAAGCAACTACCTAAATCAAATCATGCTCAATGAAATTATCTCGAACTAAGATTGCTCAAACCATAAACAAGTTAGTAATCACAAGGTATTCAATCAAAACGAAACTTAAATGATGCAAATGAACAATTCAAGAACCAAGTAATCGATCGTTCAATAATTTTAATTCACAAATGAAACTAAAACCAAAGAAACTCAAGTTATTATTCAATTCACATTTGAAACATGTAAAATCGAATTCAAAGTAAGTTCTAAACCCCTAAACCAAAACCTCAATATTTTAGCTCAAATGATTCTAATTATTACCATCCACACTTACAATTTTACCATCTACTGAAACATCTTTACTCTCCAAATTTCTAGCTACCTTTTCCAAACTTATGATTGTAAAATAATTGACATCAATATACTTAACATGTTAGAAAATCAATCAAAAATTTAACAGAATAAGCGTGAATGAAAATTCTATTATTCAATCAAAGAATGAAAGGTGCCTCCATTAGCAAATCAAATTTAAATGGAGAATCAGTGCCCAATTAAACACAAATAATATAATGTAAAAATTTCCACATTATAAGAGCATCACATTTCACAAATTTAAACCAAATTGAGGAGAATTCAACCTGCAATTTTTTCAGCATAACAATTCACAAAATATCGAAACCAACATATTTCACAAAAATTCTACAATATGTTATTAACCTCAAAAAATTAACACAGTCGGTGTACTTCAAAGATTTGACACCAATTTTGATAGCATCTCAATTCAAAGTAATACAAAACACATTTAGTATAACAATTAAGTCATGAATGTAAGACTGAATAAACGAAATCGGAATTACCTTAAGCCTGGACAACTGTTGTAGCAGAGGAGTGTGATGTGACGAAACAAGGAGTTATGGTTGTTTTTCTGCAAGGGAGGAATTATGAAGCAGCTAGACAGCGGTGATTGAAAATTGTATGCAGACTGAGATGGATTGAAGAACGGATGAAGTTGTGACTGGAGAGTAACGCTTGGTTGTTGTTGCAATTTGAAGGTCGGGATAATGATGGAAGAGATGGATCGATGTTGGAAACAGGGAGGATGAGAGGAGAAACAAAACTAGACGGAGGAAAGCGAACTACCGGTCAGAATTGGACGTGAGACGTATTGACCTTAATTAGGGTTTTGCAGAGAAAGGCTTTGCAAAGAAGGGTTTTTCTAGAGAAAGAAGAAGGTCGTAAAAGAAACAAAGAAATGAAAATAGGGTTGTTTTATTTTAAAAAAAAATATAAAAGGCCTTAGGTAGCGCTTTTTCAAAAAGTGCTGTCTAAGGTGGGTCTCTAGCAGTGCTTTTCAAAAGATCGCTTGGGGCGATCTAGCGCGCTTTTGAAATAACCTTAGACAGCGCTTTTGAAAAGCGCTTTCTAAGGGGGTCCTTTAGCAACGTTTTTCAAAAGCGTTGTCTAAAGTGTGCCTTAGGCAACGTTTTTTAAAAGCGCTGTCTAAAGGTAATCTTTAGGCAGCACTTTTGAAGAAATTTCTACAAACTTTTCAGTCTTTTTTTAAACCTTTATGCAGCGCTTTCTGGAAAAATTGCTATGTAAAGTGCGTTGTCTATTTGTCTTTTTAGCATAGTGCAATATGCTTGTTGAGAATGTGGTGTTTTCTACTACGAGTGACAGAGTGTGACAATCTTGATCTTGTATAGCAAGCAAACTAAGGACATTGGTTTGGAATATGTGAGAAATTCCAAAATTAAGTATGGTTGTGATATTGTGAGGACGATATCTAATGTGTCATTGGTGTGTGTATAGCTCAGGGTGTTTGGTGTTATCCCCAGAACTATAGTAAGAATGGATGATTTCGTATCAGATGTTGGAACATCATCTCAGTTTATTCATCCATGAAAGTGTATGTGTTTTTCTGAAATTAAGGTCAAGACACTGACCTAACCTGGGATGTTTTGGCTGCCTTGATTGGATGTCTTATCCAAAATTTAGCAAGTATCACGGGTGTAATGAAGAAAGTTGTTAGTTTTACCTAGTGTGTGTAGTTAATCCTATCTGACTAGCTAATAAATACTTTGATGAAAGACTAAGTGTTTGTTATATGTGTGTATGCAATTCTAACTTCTGAACAACCTACTACAGAATATAGTGAGAGTTTACTTTTGTTGTATGGTTACTATGAATATAAGATCTTGTGATAATGGGGAGTTTTGTTAAAGGTTATAGATGGAAATAAGTCCCTTGGATGGTGATTTCAGAATCAAAGCTCATAGGTTATATAGTAAAGTTGATGATATCCCAAATGATGTTGTAACATCATTGATGACAATAGTCTGTGAAAGAGACTTGGGACTATGAATCTTGATATTCTATCACCTCATTCAGAAGTGGAAATTCTATCTTTGTTTTAGAATAAGAAGATTCTGAGTTTGTTTGGAGTAGTATGCTCAGGCAATGCATAATTACTATTCTGGTTTGAAGACTTTACTAGTATCAAGAAGTAGTAAATGTAACGCGTAAGAAGGAATTAATCAAGACGGTTGTGAAGGGTATGAGATCAAGAAAGACAGTTGTACTTTGTTTAATCATATGGAAAGTCTTTAAAGACTAATCTTCTCAAGACAAAAGAGTAACGTCGAACAAGAAGCCGGGACATATCTTAAGACATGTTTTATCCTTAAAGACCAGCAGCGATAGTTCTTAAACTTTTCATCTAAGACATGTATTGATGGTGTGTATCACGTGTTCTGACTTGATATATGTTTTGGAAGCTATCATTTCCAAAATAAATCATGCATTAAAGGCATTCATTGCTTTCAAATTGTGTCATACCCCAAAATTTCCTCCTACTTCTCAAGACATTCCATACATCCATACTAAGGATTCCTCAAGGGTTGATCGACAAACCTCTCCTAGTAATTAACCCAAACTAGGGTTTGGCAATTCTCAGATAAAAATGGATTTCCAACATCTCCAATGGTCATCATGCCTCCTCTTATGCTTCAAAGAATCTCCATGTCAAATTTCAAGCCTTACAAGTCAAGTTTCCTCAGACAATTGCTCAAATGGTTGAAAATTAGTTGTATTGGACAAAAGTCAACTGTGGTCAACATACAGTCAAACTTCATCATTAGATCATTGTTTGATCATGATTCATCAAGAAAACTCAAGATTTGATCAAGTCAAACTTTCCAAATTAGGTTTTCAGAAAAGTCAATCAACTTTGATCGAGCATAACTTTCTCATACTTTATCGTAAAATTTTCCACCATCTCTCATTTTGAAGGAAATTCAATTTACAACTTCATGTCTCACAATCATGGTCGAAAATGCTTCATTTTGAAGATATGGATCAAAACATTACAGGTCCTTTTCAAAGTCAACAAAAAGTCAACTTTTTGTAATGAAGTGTTATTGAGCATGGAAACTCCAATTGAGATGAAACCAAAGAGGTTGTTTAGAGGATATCTAGAGCTTTCTAAAAATTCCAAGAACACTCAAAAATGTTAAAAATTGGGCAAAATGCACCTTGCACAAGTTGGGCATTTTTGAAGAATTGCACAAAGAGAGATATCTGACAAAATCCAATTTTTTTCAAATGGGCCTATAATTTTATGATCCAAACTTGATCATAATATTATTTGTGACCTCTTGATGCCTTGCCACGACCTCTTTCTATTTTTTTATTTATTTTTAATTTAAAAGTATTTAATTCAAATTTAAATTAAATAAAATATGAAAACAAGTTATAAATCAAGTTGGGTTGGATTTCTATCAAACTTGAGGACCAAGGAAGCCCACACAACTTGCCAAATTCGTGCTAGCTCATGCAAGGAAGGAAAAATCAAATTTTGAAAGATTTGATTTGAATTAAAAGAGAAAATATTTTTGCATTGAAGAGGATATCTTTTTTTCATTCTTTTTGCTTCAATCTTTCACTCTATAAATACCCAATGCATTCACAAAGACCAACGACGAAACCCTAGCCTCTTGAAGCAACCCTAAAATTCCAAAAAATTTCACAAAGTTGGCAAATTCGAGTTTGATTTTTTAGCCACTTCTAGCCACTCTCAAGCATCCCATTGTGTTCCTGAGGTAAGTTTGAGTAAGTACACATCAAAAACCATGGTTAAACGTGCTTGAATCGAGCCATACATGAACATACATATTCATACTTTTCTTGAATTCGAGTTTTATTATTCTGTGTGTTTTAATCGAAATTAATCATTCTAATGTGATCATGAGACATCATAGATGGATCCGCCATCGCTCACGAGCTTGAACGCCAAATCGCTTTTGCCATGTTTAGGTTTCTTGAACTGCTAGTCAATGCGCCGACATAGTTTTAATCCAAACGGACACCACCATTGAACTCGCCATGGTCGACTTAGGGGGTAGGTATCCTTTGCATTTTATTTTGCTATTTTGCGTGTTTGAGTTTTTGTTGTTGAAGAAGACGATCGAGTTAGGCTCCGCCGTTGATCGAACGGAGATCGCGAGGCAGTGCGGCACTTCTTTTGCGCTCGATTCATCCATTCATACCACCGGTCCCACGCTGTTGATCGTGGTTTGAAATTATAATTTACACGCGCCCCTTTTAAACAATAGGTTGCAGACATAAACACCAAGACGCCTTGGCTCGATGGCAAGTGTGCGCGTTTTCTCCGTGAGGACCCGAGTTTGATCCTCGCCATGGCAATTTCTTTTACCGCTTTAAACTAACTTTTTTCTATTTTCTTATTTTTCTTAATATTTTTCATTCAATTTAATTTATCTTTAAACATTTTTTTCATGCATTTAAAAATCACCAAAAATATTTTCCTTTTGCATTTTAATCAGAAAAATGTTTATTTAATTTTTGACATTAAAATTAATATTTTTGCATGCATATTTTAATTAATTGCTAATTAACCATTAAATTGACTTTTAATTGCTTTTAATTATCGAAATCGATTCAGAAAATTACCAAAAAATCATCTTATCATCTAATTGTCATTACTAATCTAAAATATTTTTCCTCATTCAAAAAACCATATTTTTACTAACATTTTTCCTCTTATACAATTTTCTCGTATTTTCCGATTATGTATCTGCTTACAGGTTGTAACGTTTCGGACGATTTTTCTCGCTTTTCTTTTCAATATTATGTAAACTCCTATGGGATGTAATAGTTTAATTAGGACTTTTACTTTCCGCACTCTTATTATGTAATCGCCTAAAGCCATGTAATAACAGAGGACTTTATTTTTTTCACTTTACTTTCCGCAATTTATTTTCCGCACCCTATAAACCGCTAGTAATTAGGCGTATGGCAAGATAAAAACGGACATAGATCACCTCTAATCCCAAGATAACATATCCAATTCAACACACTTTTTCACACATGCACCCTTAGGGTAATTCTCTCTGCTTTCAATAAATGGTCAAGTTCCGAACGAGGTATCCTAGCACCGCTGTTTCACGAAATATCATCATAGTCCCTTCGATACAAAGATCATAGACCCACGATGTCGCCACGAATACATGATCTCGCCTCGATTGTTGCCTACGAAAAGTGATGATCGTCCCTTCGAATGTGCTAGGATACTCCTACAAGTTGCCGCCTATGACCATCCGATGTCCCTTCAATGTCCCGCTTACATCGCATTTAATAAGGTTACCTACCAACTAATGGTATGGATATCACTATTCTAAAGGAAAGTAAAATACACTAAAACGACCAATTCGAGTAGGTAATAGTACTTTTAGTTGCTTGCTCAAACAAAATACTTTTTCCACACCTCACACTTTTGTCAAAGTTCAAACTTTTCCAAAACGAACATTTCCAACACTTTGTATACATTCCTACATGAATCATTACAAAGTCAAATCAAATGCCTTTTCAAACATTTTTGTCAAACACACGAAAGCACTTTTTTAAAATGATCTAAGAGCAACTAAGAGTCTGTGAGATAACTACGGATGGAAAGGGTGCTAATACCTTCCCTTTTCATAACCTTCTCCCTTACCTAATCTAACTAAGGTCTTTTCCTCGTTCTTTTCACCTTCCCTTAATTGGATAAAAGAAAAGTTGGTGGCGACTCTGCTATCCGCACATTTATGATAAAAGCAAAACAAAACTCAAAGTCGTTCACGGACATGAATCGGCGATCACGGGAGACACTCTAAAGAGAGAATACCTTAGGGATTTCTAGATCACTTTTATCGCTCGCTTGATTTGCTTGCTTTATCTTTCAAGGGTTGCTTTGGTATATTGTGGGGATCCTACACCCGGATCCGTTTTAGGTAAGTAGTAATAGATCGTCATGACCGTTAGGCGATACCAAACGGTCAACATGATGGCTACGTAGTGTGACACTTGATGTCCTCGATATCTTCATTTCCAAGTTCGTGATAGTATTTGGCTTCTACGTGGTGTCATCAAGACTAACTCAACTTTAGAACCTTAATTGACCCATCTTGGCCAATAGAAGGTAGTGAGATGGCCGACTTTGGTGCAGACTAAGGTTGGTCGACTGATGCTACGCCATTAAGATCGACTTTTGGGATATTTTCGGCCCACCACTTGGTAGTCGTATTGAAATAAACGCCTACGAGAAAGATCAATGATATGAGATTCCTAGAACCCGGTTACTATTATAGGACAGGATGAACCAACTCAAACTTTGGTAGGGTAAACACCTATACCTCATGCAAGCCTTAAACCTAGGGCTATTGTGTGAATTGTTTGTGCTTGCTAAACATGACATCATGACATCATCGCATTGCATATCATTTCTAACTATTTCAAGGACCTAGGGATTTATCTTTGCTCTGTTTTGTAGGGATTATGGCTTCTAGAAAGACTGTCCGAATCAACTTCATGGGTGTACCTTCTCACCAAAGAATTGGTTTTAAATTTCGATCATGCCCAGTTCATCAAAAGACATGGTTATCTACTTGATTTGGTTATATCCAATTTTGAAGATGATATGATGCACGTCCTATTCCAGTTCTTCGATCCGAAACACCATTGCTTTACATTCCCAGATTATCAGTTAGTTCCAACCTTGGCAGAGTTCTCTAAGCTACTTGGCATACCTATTCTTGACCAAATGCCATTCACCAGTTTAGAAAAGGTTCCTAAGTACGAAGACATTGCATCAGCGCTACATCTAAAGCACTCAGACATTGAAGCCAATTGGGAAACAAGAAGCGGAGTTAAGGGTTTACTTGCTAAGTTCCTAATAAAGAAAGCCCGAGAATTCCTCAAAGCTATGAGCTTCCATGCAGTTGAAGACATTGTGGCCTTGCTAATCTATGGTTTGGTTCTATTCCCTAACTCGGATCAATTCATAGATGTGAACACCATCAAGTTATTCCTCACTCGCAATCCTGTTCCTACCTTACTTGGAGAAATCCTACATTCTCTCCACACTCGTACTATCAAAAGACAAGGAACTCTCATGAGTTGTATACCGTTACTTTCTAGGTGGTTTATTTCTCACCTTCCTCCATCAGTATTGAAGAACGAACAAAGATTGAAGTGGTCTCAAAGGCTAATGTCACTCTCTCATTCAGATATCCGTTGGTGTCTTTTCTCTCAAAAGGACTTCACATTCATTGAGCATTGTGGAGAATTCCCTAATGTACCATTACTTGGTATAAGGGGAGGTATTACTTACAACCCTTCTCTAGCTCCACGTCTTGGTTATGCTCAAGAGATGGTCCCTCATGATATGCTTCTCCAAGATGGTGTGTTCGACTACAACCACGATCTCCGAATCACGAAGGTTCATATACACTGGGCATGGTAAAGAAGATCGATACTAAGACTTTGGGAACTGAACTCCTTTCCATGGGAGCCTTACCTCAAATGGGTGCGAGCTCGAGCTCAAAACCTCATGATGCCATTTACACCCGTGTTACCAGTAATTATGGAACCTGTTGCTATGGGTGACGCACCCTATACTGTTCTCCATCCCAACATGCCTACTGATCTTGAAGACTTGAAGAGATCCTGAATTCAACTAAAAGAAGAAAGGGATACATTTGAAGCTCAGTGTTATGCAAGCGAGAAGAAGGTACTAGAGTTGACCAAGCTACTTCACGAGGAGCGGAACATCAAAGCCTACCTCGGCACCAAAAGGAAGCGCCCATGGGAGTCTTAGAGCTTTAGGATTTTGTTCTTTTATTTTTTCTGAACTATCTTTTGTACTTAAAAAGAAAAAGAATAAAAAAGAGAACTAATAAATGTTTGTTCATGCTTGTTTAACAAATTTAAACTCCTAAGGTCCTTGAAAACATTGCATTGCATTTGCATAAACATTGCATATCATGGCATAACATCTCATAACAGGTACATCGAAGATCGGTTTTCTCATTTTCTCGCTATTTATTTTAGCGTAAATGGCTCTTGAACAGACATCAAAGATCTCCGTGCTCGTAATGCCTCGGCCCTGGAGATGTTCACTAGCTTGGTCCAAGGCCAAGAAGATCCGAAGAAGCTCATCAACAAAAAGAAGAAGGTCATTGGCGTTCTCAACATGGGAAGACGTCACAAAGGTGGTCCTAAGGTGGTTAGCCGGATAGAGTTCTTAGAAGGAGTGTCAAGACCGAGGAAGTGTCAAGGGCAACGAAGATGACCCAAATGAGCCCTGAGAAGAAGGAATAAGATTATGAGAATGATCAAGATTTACGAGGATGACAAATACAAGCAACTTGAAGATCGTCTAATGCTGTGGAAAATCAAGATGTCGTGGCTGAATTTTGATGATCTGAATCTTGTCCTGTGTGGTGATTCCTCCCAAGTTCAAAGTTCCTACTTTACTAAATATGATGGCATTTCTTGTCCGTCGCATTTGAAGTCCTATGTTCGAAGATCAACCCCACACCGATGATGTAAAGTGTGGATTCATTATTTTCAAGAGAGTTTGTCCTAACTCAATTGGAGTGGTATTATTAGCCAGAGAGTGACCATATCCGCTTGGATTGACTTAGCGGATGCTTTCTGTGCAATATGAGTAAAATGTCAATTGGCACCCACTGCATGCAACTGCAAAGGTCATGGGTCGTGATGAAGTTCAAGAGTATGCTCAAATGGAGAGATCTAGCAGTAGTTCAACCACCCTTGTCCAATAGGGAGTTGGTTGATATGTTTATGGGAACACTGACAGGCCCATTCTTCAATCATCTGATTGGAAACTCTTCAGCCGGGTTCACCGAACTGATATTGATAGGAGAACGCATTGAAACTGGAATCAAGAGCGGAAAGATTCGTGAGTCATCCACAAATGTCACAAGAGATCTTTTGGTGGTAAGAAAGAAGCCAACGTCGGTATGGTCGAAAAGTCGAGCCAAGACCGACCGTGCTCAATCTGTGTGGGCAGTTGTGATCTCTAACCCTACATTAGCACAACCTCAGCGAGACAACACGCGTAACTAGAACGCGCCACGAAGACAGTTTACAAAGATCAACATGCCTTTGTCGCAAACATTGCAACACATGTTAAAAGCAGAGCTGATTACCTTGAGGGATCCTCCTCAAAACATCAACACTTTCTCTCCGAGATACAATCCTAATGGTAAGTGTGCTTACCACCCAATAGCCTGTGACATAACACCGATTATTGGGCTCAAGAACAAGATTCAAGATATGATAGCTAAATAGATTGAGTTTGATCCTCCAGTTGAGACTCCGAATGTGATCAACGCGCCCATGCCTAACCATGACAAAAGTTCCAATGCTATTGGCGGAAACTCTTATGTTTTCAATATAGATGACATGACTATTCCTCTGATGACTGTTAAGAAGAATCTGCTGCAAGCCAGTGTCAATCCAGGATGCCCAGAGAATTGTCGTTGGTGCCCATCTGCGCCTGACGGTTGTGCTTGGTTGAAAAGACGTATTCAGTGCATGATGGATAACCGAGAAGTGTTATTTCTGAAACATTCACCTGTGGAGAATTTGTGCGAAGAAATGTCTAAGAATTTGAAGATCGAAGATGTGAGCGAGGCATGTAAGTATGGGATAATTGGGCAGCAAGGGAAAGTTTAATTACATGGTGAAGTATACCGTTCTGAAAGCTAAGATTCTATTGAAGATGTTAAGGCAACCGATGGGGAGGCGATTTCCAAAAGACTATGCCGATGTTAACACAATAAGGATTTCCTCTATCGATCCTCGTGCTCAGAGTGGCACCTCTCATCATTACTTCTCCTGCACAATTCCATACTCCTCCGACATGGCTATACCTTGGAACTATGGAGCCGAGGTTTACTATCATGGCGCCAAGACCCTCGACCATGAGATCTTAGCTGAAGCTACCATTCCACATGACAACATCACCCGACAAGAAGGTGACCGAACCGAAGAGTGTTATCTCCAGAGATCTCTCCACAAAGACATCGCGACTCCACAGATTCCAAATATTGAACCGCCTCAAGCTAGAGGAGAAACTGACTCATTTCATGTATACCAAAGGAGGTTGTCAAGATACCCAAAACAATAAATGGAGCAAATTCAAGATTATCAAGAAGAGTGACTATAATGTTGTGGAACATTGACAGACTGGTCCAAGATCTCCATGCTTGCTCGCTCTTGTGTTCGAGGCTCATGCTAAAGCCTTGGTGAAGTTTCAAGAATGCTCACGTACCACAAGACACTACTACCGATCAATTTGAAGTTTGTATTGCAAGCCCTGGTGCCAACAACGCCTAGGCTTCTTTGATGATTCGACCGCCGAAGGAAACACAACAAAGCCTTGCACATCTCGTTGAATGCAAAAGCATTACATTGTCTCATGTTTTGGTAGATACCGATCCGCCTCCGAATATCTTATCAAGAGTGCTTTTGACCGACTTGACGTTGAAGGATTGGTCTTGATGCCCAAAGGACATAATTGTGAGAGCTTTTGATGGTTCAAATGAACAGTACTTTGAGAGCTCATTCCTGCCGCCAAAGTCGGTTCCCGCATTTCGACTCCACTTTTGTCGTGGACATTCGTCCAAATTACTCTTGCCTACTTGGACGCCGATACACGGGCAGGCGCTGTTACCTCTACCTTGCATCGGTCAAGTACCCAAGTGAAGGGGAAGGTTACAAGATGTGGTGAAGAGGAATACATGGTACTATCTGCAGTTCCGATATCTCGAGATGGAAGGTGAATTCTTCAAACTCCTGTCAAGCTTTTGAAACAGCCCAAGAGTCCCGCATGTTGACTCTCCTGGCTACCCCGGTTACAAGTTCCTCCTAGAATGGCTTCGCTGAAGGATGCCTGCTACAATTGAAGGAGAAGGTAATACTATTTGGGTCGCCCCCGATTTTCCTTTCAACCGACAAGACTGGTTTAGGCTTCACCATCCAAGGTCAGAAGATGATACGCCGCGAACGTGCCGGCCAACTTCCTTTCCGCATCAGCAAAGATGGAGTTCATGTTATAGAAGACACGACAACGATTTGACATCGAAGTGGATCTTCCCAACTCGACAACGGACTCAACAATTGGAAGACCAAGACGCTATACCGATCTCCTTTAGACAGAGTAATTGCTTTTGTTTTTGTTTTGCTTTTTATTTTCTATGCTTTGAACAATAAACTTTAAAGCCTAGTGCCTTGCCCGGGGCATCATGGCTCGTTTGTGAGGGTTATTATCTATCATTTTCATATTTTCATTCAATAAAATCGTTGTACATTTGCATTTAGATGTTGTTTTCTTTACTTTATCACCCTTCAAAAGCTATGTGTTCTTACACACCCACGTGATACAATCGCAGTAATCACTCCGAATCTCGCTGATAATAACTATGCTATTGCTAAATATGACTTTGATAACTGATCTACCAAGTCAAGACTAAGGTAAGGAAGATGCGAAGAGAACTTGTGATTGCTGTAAGAAGAGCAATTATACAACCACATGAAGAGTCATGAGGTTGTGAATTGGGTAATCGATGAAGATGAAGAGATCAAGATAGAGAGCAGGTCTTGAGAATGATCAAAGAAAGATTGGTTCAGATGCTACGAGACTTTATTGAGGTTTTGCTTGGTCCTACGAAGACATGCCGTGTCTAGACATTGACATTGTGGTACACCCAAGCACGAAAGAGGTTTTCCCAAGAAAGCAAAGGTTGCCGTGCGTCCCGAGATGTCGAGAAAATCAAAGTTATGAAGCGCTCAATGCCGGTTTCTAGTTGTTACTTCTTATCCGCATGGGTAAACGTGGTACCCGTATTCAAGAAGGATGGCAAGGTACGAATGTGTGATTACAGATTTGAATAAAGCGTGTCCAAAAGACGATTTCACTTCCTCATATTGATGTTCGGTTACCACCGCCCAACATAAAGTTTTCTCCTTCATGGATGGTCTTCCGCAACCAGACAAATTGGCTCCTCAAGACATGAAGAAGACTACTTTCATACGGCAAGCACCTTCACAAAGTTCCGCCGCTCGATCAAGAACGCGGCGTCAGCGCGCCATGGTGGCAATATTTCATGACATGATTCATCACGAGATAGAGGTCTACATCGACGACATGATAGCTCGATCACGCATCAAGAAGAACATCTCGATCATTTTGGAAACTGCTTTGATAGATCAAGAAGTACAGACAAGACTTAATCCTAACAAGTGCACCTTTGAGTCGATCCGGTAAACTCTTAGGATTTGTTGTCATGGTAAAGGTATTGAAGTTGACCCGCCAAGGTTAAAGCTATTCAAGAAATGCCCCTCCCCGCACCGAGAAGGAAGTCGAGGTTTCGGGACGATTGAATTACATTGCGATCATTGCACATCTAATCGCTACTTGTGAGCCAATCTTCAAGTTAGTGAAGAAAGATCAAGTAGTGGAGGAACGACGATTGCCTGGATCGCTTTTGAAAAAACTGCGAGTACCCTGTAATCCTCCTATCCCGATGCCGATTGCCAAGGAAGACCTCTTATCATGTACTTCGATGTAAGAGAACTCAATGGGTGTGTTGGGCAACTGACGAGTCTGGTCGAAAAGAGTATGCATATACTACCTTAGTAAAAGTTTACCGACGTGAAACAAGATACCACAGCTCAAGAAAACTTGAGCTTGCTTGGCTTCACGACTAAGAAGATATGTTGACTCACACTACCTTGTTGATTTCAAAATGGATCCGATAAATACATATTTGAGAAACCGCTCTCGGAAAATAGCAAGATGGAAATGATCTTGACCGAACACGACATCCAGATACTTCTTTAAAGTGATCAAAGGAAGTGTAGTAGCCATCATTTGGATCATCGTCAGATGACTATCGGCCTCATGCAGTTCGAGTTCTGATTTAATATGTTTTGTTAGTTACCGATTACGAAGAACTGTGACAGACGAAGGACCCGAAGGATCCCGATGGACCATGGTCTTCGGAGAGCTCAAACGACTTGCAATGGCATTACGCCATCATTACATCTCCTACACGCGACACACCTTTCATCGCCAGATTATGTTTCAGTTGCACTAACAACATGGCCGAATACGAAGCATGCATCATGGGTACTAAAGCTGCTATCGACTTAAAAATCAAGTTCTTGCATGTATATGGAGACTCAGCTTTAGTGATCAGTCAGATCAAGGGCGAATGGGATACGAAGCATCCGAATCTCATTCCCTATCGAGAGCATGTTCTAAGTTTGATCCCCTACTTCGATGAGATTACTTTTGATCACATTCCACGAGAAGAGAATAAGTTGGCAGACGACACATTATGTCATCTATGTTCAGGTTAGATGGGACAACGAGGCTCCCCAAATCATCATTGAGAAATTTGACGAACCGACATACTGCTGTGAGCTTGATACATAAGAGAAACCTTGGTTCTACGAAGTGAAGAGGTATCTTGAGACTGGAACATCGCTGTGGGGAACCCTTCTCTTGTATACGATGGACAGCGCCTACCTATCGAGGTTCGGGATACCCTCAACTAGAGTCCTCCGGGACGCAGCGAGCGGCGACGAATGGATCCGCATCGCTTGACCGTATTAACTTGATCAATGAGAAACGAATCGCGTCCATCTGCCATGGACAGATCTATCAGAAACGAATGATCAGGGCATTTAACAAGAAAGTCAAGCACCGAGTCTACCAAGTCGGTGATCTAGTAGTCAAGCGCATCATTCTTCCCACAAGGTGATCCTGGGAAAATAGACCCACGCACGAGGGACCATTTGTAGTCAAGACAATATTTTCGTGTGGAGCTATGATACTTAACACCATGGATGGCTAAGACTTCCCACACCGTGAACGTAGACATAGTCAAAAATACTACGATAATGAGACCCGCCAGGTCGATCGACCTAGGCAAAAATCGGCATCCCGTGAACTAAAAGGTTCGGGCAAAAGTTAAGGATATATAAAACATACACCGGCAAGTCGAAACCCGCAGGCGGCTTGGGCAAAAGGGTATCCCGTAGATCGAAACCCGAAAGGGGCGGTCTAGGCAAAAGTTAGGATTTAAGCGACATTATGTCTCGTCGGATCACTTATCTACATATTACTACTATCAGCATTCAAGATTCAAATGGTAAAATCAACGCTTTCTACCGATAAAGAGATGATAGTCGTAAATATGAGTACTAGCAGTTGAAACTTAACGAGATTGTTTCCGCATAGCTTTTACTTTTCTTGTGTACAAACTACTTGGCCATACCAATTTTCAAATTAATACGTTCTTTCTCTTTACAATTTTCACTATTGTTGTTTGCATAAAGTCCAAGCGTTTGCTTTGAATGATTATATGCATCTAACAATAAAAATCTATTTACAAACATAAAGTGAACGAACAAGGATAATTACCAGGCTCTAGGAATTGAGATGACGACTAAAGTCACCAATACGTTCCTGCAGAGTACAACTCACGGAGGTGCCGCTTGCTACAAACCTTCCCCCAACGGAGTACATTTTCCTCCACTAGTTCGACATTCCAAGTTTTATCGCATTAGTCCCTCAGCAATATCCCGGTCAATCATAACGGATTACACCGGTCTTGAGCAATGACATTTCATCCCCAGCAGAGGTATATATCCACAGCAGAACATCTCTCAACAATTACCATTTCCCCGGCAGCAGCAATATCCAGACTCGAAACTTGGTCAGATAATGCACCGGGGGAAACCTACATTTTATTCCCCATCCAGAGTTTCCAACGGGCTCCAGGTCCTTCTAGCCCTGTTCCCCAGTAATAATCAAATGCTTCCCAGCAGGGTCGACGCACAAGATCCCTGACGGAGCGCTTCCTAGTTTCCATTTTCCCCAGCAGGGTCGACACACGAGATTTCCAACAAGGCGCCTCCTAAATTTTCCCAGGGCAGGGTCCACGCGCAAGATTCTCAGTAGCGTACCTCTCGGTCCCTACCATCCTCAGCAGTGTAAATATCTAGGCTCGAACTTGGTCAGATAGTGCATCGGAGGAATCCAGGATATCTTTCTCCTCTTCCAAAAGCAAGGTTTTCATCCATTTAATCCCCAAGCAGAGCATCCGCATTTTCTTCAAGATGGATATGTTTTGAAATACCACAATATTTATCATTCATACATTATTCATAAAAGTCATAACTTGTGCATATATCATTCATACACATAATGTCATGCATCATAATCTGCATAAGACTAACCATATTCTATCAAAGTTTCTTTTGTTTTTCCCAAAAACAGGTGAAAATTACTTCCAAACGACAGGTCCAAGATTAATACCCGAAGCAAGACGGGAAAACTATCTGAACGATCACCCAAGTTGTCCTCCGACAACAGATCCAGGATTAATACCCGAAGTAAGACGGAAAACTATCTAAATGATCAATTGTCCTCCGACAAATGCATTGATCAACACCAAGGACACCGTGAAGCTATCCACATTCTGCCAACTATTATCCCCTCAGAGTAATCAAAACGCAGATTTATTCTGACACTCTCTAATTATCAACAGCAACTACAGAGTCTGGCGTACGACTCAGTTGCCCTGAATGGCATCTTAAGCCCATCTCCGATTATTTGTCAACATCTCTCCACTTTCAGAGTCCTGCATATTTGGTTAAAAACCAATAAAACCAATAACTTAATTCAAAGACGAGCACGAAGTCTAACATACGACTCTCTCCGAATGGCATCTTAAGCCCATCTCCGTATTCTTTTTTATCTTCAGGGACATATGCAGAGCCTAGCGTACGACTCGTTCCCCAGAATCAGTCTTTCCGGATGGCATTTTAAGCCCATCTCCGAGCAATTCTCCTATCGGTGAAGTTCTTGAGTCTAGCGTACACTCATTCCCCAAAGAAAGTTTCCGGCTTCTCCAAATGGCATCTGTAAGCCCATTCCCCTGCATCATCAATCAACAACAGTGCAAATTTGTATCGAGTGTTCAATCATCTTCACCTAGTCAGAAAGGCACGCATAATCTAAACCTTCCAGACAAGAATATTGAAGGTAGTCATTATACCCAAAATTTACTCTCCTACTTCTCAAGACATTCCATACATCCATACTAGGATTCCTCAAGGTTAATCAGACAAACCTCTCCTAGGCAATTAACCCAAACTAGGGTTTGGCAATTCTCGAGATCAAATGATTTCCAACATTCCAATGGTCATCATGCCCATCTTATGCTTCAAAGAATCTCCATGTCAAATTTCAAGCCTTGCAAGTCAAGTTTCCTCAGACAATTGCTCAGATGGTTGAAAATCAATTGTATTGGACAAAAGTCAACTGTGGTCAACATACAGTCAAACTTCATGATTTTTGGTAAACATCAATATTTTGAAGTGACATTCATCATTTGATCAAGGTTTGATCATGATTCATCAAGAAAACTCAAGATTTGATCAGAAGTCAAACTTTCCAAATTAGGGTTTTCTAGAGAAAAGTCAACTGAACTTTGACTGAACATAACTTTCTCATACTTTATCAGAAATTTTTCCACCACCTCTCATTTTGAAGGAAATTCAATTCTCTACAACTTCATGTCTCACAAGCATGGTCAGAAAATGCTTCATTTTGAAGATATGGATCAAAACATTACAGGTCCTTTTCAAAGTCAACAAAAAGTCAAGTTTTTGTAATGAAGTGTTATTGAGTATGGAAACTCAAATTGAGATGAAACCAAAGAGGTTGTTTAGCGGACATCTATAGATTTCTAAAAACTCCAAGAACACTCAAAAATGTTAAAAATTGAGCAAAATACACCTTACAAGTTGGGCTTTTTGAAGAATTACACAAAGAGAGATATCGACAAAATCCAATTTTTTCAAATGGCCTATAATTTTATGATCCAAACTTGATCATAATATTATTTGTGACCTCTTGATGCCTTTCCATGACCTCTTTCTATTTTTTGATTTATTTTGAATTTAAAAGTATTTAATTCAAATTTAAATTAATAAAATATGAAAACAAGTTATGAATCAAGTTGGGTTGATTTCTATCAAACTTGAGGACCAAGGAAGCCCACACAATCCTGCCAAATTCGTGTTAGCTCATGCAAGGAAGGAAAAATCAAATTTTGAAAGATGGCGAACCCAAATGTTTTTGCACAAAGTTGGCAAATTCGAGTTTGATTTTTCGGCCACTTCCGACCACTCTCAAGCATCCCATTGTGTTCCTGAGGTAAGTTTGAGTAGTACATCAAAAAACCATGGTTAAACGTGCTTGAATCGAGCCACATGAACATACATATTCATACTTTTCTTAAATTGTTTTATTATTACGTGTGTTTTAATCGAAACTAATCCTTCTAATGTGATCATGAGACATCATAGATGTATCCAAATATCGTTCATGAGAGCTTGAACGTCCAAATCGTGTTTTGCCATGTTTAGGGTTTCTTGAACTGTTAGTTTTCCGAACCGCCGACACAGACGTTAATCAAATCGGACACCACCATCAACCTCAAGCCATGGTCGATTTAGGGGGTAGGGTCTGCTTTATTTTTGCTATTTTGCGTGTTTGGAGTTTTTGCTTGTCGGAGAAGA
>CM038794.1:102984778-103361862 GCA_021764765.1 Vicia sativa
ACCAAATTGAGGAGAATTCAACTCATATTTTTCACATGTCAACTAAAATATCGAAACCAACATATTTCACAAAAATTTACAATATGTTATTAACCTCAAAATTAACACAGTCGGTGTACTAAAAGATTTGACAATCAATTTTGATAGCATCTCAATTCAAAGTAATACAAAACACATTTAGTATAACAATTAAGTCATGAATGTAAGACTCAATAACGAACCGGAATTACCTTAAGCCTGGACAACTGTTGTAGCAGAGGAGTGTGATGTGACGAAACAAGGAGTTATGGTTGTTTTTCTGCAAGGGAGGAATTATGAAGCAGCTAGACAGCGGTGATTGAAAATTGTATGCATCGAGACATTGAAGAACGGATGAAGTCATGGACCTGGAGAGTAACGCTTGTCATGGTTAAAATTTGAAGGTCGGGATAATGATGGAAGAGATGGATCGATGTTGGAAACAGGGAGGATGAGAGGAGAAACAAAACTAGACGGAGGAAAGCGACGGAACGGCTGGCTGTAACGGACGTGAAAGACAGACGACCTTAATTAGGGTTTTGCAGAGAAAGGCTTTGCAAAGAAGGGTTTTTCTAGAGAAAGAAGAAGGTCGTAAAAGAAACAAAGAAATGAAAATAGGGTTGTTTTATTTTAAAAAAAAATATAAAAGGCCTTAGGTAGCGCTTTTTCAAAAAGTGTCATTTATGGGGATTCTAGTAGTGTCAAAAGCATCGCCTAAGGCGCATCTAGGAATATTTTGAATAACTTAGAAGCGCTTTTGAAAAGCGCTTTCTAAGGGGTCCTTGAAAACGTTTTTCAAAAGCGTTGTTCAAAGTGCCTTAGGCATGTTTTTAAAAGTTACCGCTCAAAGGTAATCTTTAGCAGACTTTTGAAGAAATTTCTACAAACTTTTCACTTTTTAAACCTTTATGCAGCTTTCGAAAAATTGCTATGTAAAGTGCGTTGTCTATTTGTCTTTTGAAGTATAGTGCAATATGTTGTTGAGAATGTGTGTCACTTATGAGTGAAAAAAGTAATCTTGATCTTGTATAGCAAGCAAACTATGACATTGGTCTGGAATATGAGAAATTCCAAACTAAGTATGGTTGTGATATTGTGAGGATTTATATCTAATGTGTCATTGGTGTGTATGTATAGTCAAAGTTTGGTGTTATCCTTAACTATAGTAAGAATGGATGATTTGTATCGATGTTGGAACATCATCTCGCTATTCATCCATGAAAGTGTATGTGTTTTTCTTTCAAATTAAGGTCAAGACAAATCGACCTAACCTGGATGTTTTTGCTGCCCATTGGATGTCTTATCCAAAATTTAGCAAGTATCACTTGTAATTAAGAGAAAGTTGTTAGTTTTACCTAGTGTGTGTAGTTAATCCTATCCGACTAGCTATAAATACTTTGATGAAAGACCAGTGTTTGTTATGGTGTATGCACCGCCCGAACAACCTACTACTGAAATATAGTGAGAGTTTACTTTTGTTGTATGGTTACTATGAATATAAGATCTTGTGATAATGGGAGTTTTGTTAAAGGTTATAGATGGAAATAAGTCCCTTGGATGGTGATTTCGTAATCAAAGCCTCATAGGTTATATAGTAAAGTTGATGATATCCCAAATGATGTTGTAACATCATTGATGACAATAGTCCGTGAAAGAGACTGGACTATGAATCTTGATATTCTATCACCTCATTCAATGGAAATTTCTATCTTTGTTTTAGAATAAGAAGATTGAGTTTGTTTGGAGTAGTATGCCTGTGCAATGCATAATTACTATTCGGTTTGAAGACTTTACTAGTATCAAGAACTAGTAGTAAATGTAACGTGTAAGAAGGAATTAATCAAAGACGTGGTGAAGGGTATCAGATCGCTAAGATATGTATTTCTAATCATATGGAGTCTTTTAAAGACTAATCTTCTCAAGACAAAAGAGTAACGCTTCGAACAAAAGTCCGTGGGACATCTTAAGACATGTTTTATCCTTAAAGACCAAAGAACATAGTTCTAAACTTTTCATCTAAGACATGTATTGATGGTGTGTATCACGTGTTCTGACTTGATATATGTTTTGGAAGCTATCATTTCCAAAATAAATTGGGCGTACTAAAGGCATTCATTGCTTTCAGCCGGTGTGTCATACCCCAAAAATTTCCCTCCTACTTCTCAAGACATTCCATACATCCATACTCAAGGATTCCTCAAGGGTTGATCAGACAAACCCTCTCCTAAGCAATTAACCCAAACTAGGGTTTGGCAATTCTCAGATAAAAATGGATTTCCAACATCTCCAATGGTCATCATGCCTCCTCTTATGCTTCAAAGAATCTCCATGTCAAATTTCAAGCCTTACAAGTCAAGTTTCCTCAGACAATTGCTCAAATGGTTGAAAATTAGTTGTATTGGACAAAAGTCAACTGTGGTCAACATACAGTCAAACTTCATCATTAGATCATTGTTTGATCATGATTCATCAAGAAAACTCAAGATTTGATCAGAAGTCAAACTTTCCAAATTAGGGTTTTCTAGAGAAAAGTCAACTGAACTTTGACTGAGCATAACTTTCTCATACTTTATCAGAAAATTTTCCACCATCTCTCATTTTGAAGGAAATTCATCTCTACAACTTCATGTCCACAATCATGGTCGAAAATGCTTCATTTTGAAGATATGGATCAAAACATTACAGTGTCCTTTTAAAGTCAACAAAAGTCAACTTTTGTAATGAAGTGTTATTGAGCATGGAAACTCCAATTGAGATGAAACCAGAGGTTGTTTAGAGGATATCTAGAGCTAAAATTCCAAGAACACTAAAAAATGTTAAAATTGGGCAAAATGCACCTTGCACGTTGGGCATTTTGAAGAATTGCACAAAAGAGAGATATCCCAAAATCCAATTTTTTCAAATGGGCCTATAATTTTATGATCCAAACTGATCATAATATTATTTGTGACCTCTTGATTTTGCCACGACCTCTTTCTATTTTTTTTATTTATTTAATTTAAAGTATTTAATTCAAATTTAAATTAAATAAAATATGAAAACAAGTTATAAACAAGTTGGGTTGATTTCTATCAAACTTGAGGACCAAGGAAGCCCACACAACTTGCCAAATTCGTGCTAGCTCATGCAAGGAAGGAAAAATCAAATTTTGAAAGATTTGATTTGAATTAAAAGAGAAAATATTTTGCATTGAAGATATCTTTTTTCATTCTTTTGCTTCAATCTTTCACTCTATAAATACCCAATGCATTCAAAAGACCAACCACTAAACCCTAGCCTCTCAAGCAACCCTAAAATTCCAAAAATTTCACAAAGTTGGCAAATTCGAGTTTGATTTTAGCCACTTAGCCACTTACATCCCATTGTGTTCCCGGGAGGTAGTTTGAGTAAGTACACATCAAAACCATGGTTAAACGTGTTTGAATCCGAGCCACATGATACATATTCATACTTTTCTTGAATTAAGTTTTATTATTCCGTGGTGGTTTTAATCGAAATTAATCATTCTAATGTGATCATGAGTATGCATGGATCCGCCATCGTTCACGAGCTTGAACGCCAAATCGCTTTGCCATGTTTAGGTTTTGAACTGTTAGTTTTTAATGCGCGATATTAAACGTTTTAACCAAACGGACACCACCATTGAATCGCCATGGTCGATTTAGGGGGTAGGGTATCCCTTGCATTTTATTTTGCTATTTTGTGTTTGAGTTTTGTTTGGAAGAAGACCACGGGAGCTAGCTCCTGCTGGTCGTTGATCGAAACGAGATGGCAGGTAAGCGTGGCACTTCTTTTATGCTTCCGATTCATCCATTCATACCACCACGGGTCCCACGCGTGTTGGATCGTGGTTTGAAATTATAATTTATGACACGCTATTCCTTTTAAACAATAGGTTGCAGATTACAAACACCAAGACGCCTTGGCTCAGATGGCAAGCAGGCGTGTGTTTTCTCCAGGAGGACCTGAGTTTGATCCTTGGCCATGGCAATTTCTTTTTACTGCTTTGCAAACTAACTTTTTTCTATTTTCTTATTTTTCTTAATATTTTTTCATTCAATTTAATTTATCTTTAAACATTTTTTTCATGCATTTAAAAATCACCAAAAATATTTTCCTTTTGCATTTTAATCAGAAAAATGTTTATTTAATTTTTGACATTAAAATTAATATTTTTGCATGCATATTTTAATTAATTGCTAATTAACCATTAAATTGACTTTTAATTGCTTTTAATTATCGAATCGATTCGTAAAATTACCAAAAATCATCTTATCATCTAATTGTCATTACTAATCTAAAATATTTTCCTCATTCAAAACCATATTTTTACTAACATTTTTCCTCTTATGCAATTTTCTCGTATTTTCCGATTATGTATCCGCTACAGGTTGTAATTTTTGATTTATTTTTCTCGCTTTTCTTTTCAATATTATGTAACCGCCTATGGATGTAATAGTTTAATTAGGACTTTTACTTTCCGCACTCTTATTATGTAATCGCCCCAAAGCCATGTAATAGCGTGGACTTTATTTTCCGACTTTACTTTCCGTAATTTATTTTCCGCACCCTATAAACTCTAGTAACGGCGCGGTATGGCAAGATAAAAACGGACATAGATCACCTCTAATCCCAAGATAACATATCCAATTCAACACACTCTTTCACACATGCGCACCCCTTAGGGTAATTCTCTCTCGTTTTTCAATAAATGGTCAAGTCCTCGAACGTAGAGGTATCCTAGCACCGTTGCCAAATATATCATCATAGTCCCTTCGATACAAAGATCAGACCCATGATGTCGCCACGAATACATGATCTCGCCTCGATTGTTGCCTACTTAAAAGTGATGATCGCCCCTTCAATGTGCTAGGATACTTCCTACAAGTTGCCTATGACCATCCGATGTCCCTTCGAATGTCCCGCTACATCCATTTAATAAGGTTACCTACCAACTAATGGTATGGATATCACTATTCTAAAGGAAAGTAAAATACCAAACAATTAACCCGAGTAGGTAATAGTACTTTTAGTTGCTTGCTCAAACAAAATACTTTTTCCACACCTCACACTTTTGTCAAAGTTCAAACTCTTTTCAAAACGAAACATTTTAACACTTTGTATACATTCCTACATGAATCATTACAAAGTCAAATCGAATGCCTTTTCAAAACATTTTGTCAAACACACGTAAAGCACTTTTTTAAAATGATCTAAGAGCAACTAAGAGTCTGTGAGATAACTCACGGATGGAAAGGGTGCTATTTTCCTTTTCATAACCTTTCTCCCTTACCTTTAATCTAACGGTCTTTTCTCGTCTTTTTCACCTTCCTTAATTGGATAAAAGAAAAGTTGGTGGCGACTCTTGCTATCCGCATTTCATAAAAAGCAAAACAAAACTCAAAGCCGCTCAACGACATGTAATCTGGCGACTCGGGGAGACACTTAAGAGAGAATACCTAGGGATTTCTAGATCACTTTTTACCGCTTCGCTTGATTTTTGCTTTATCTTCAAGGGTTGCTTGGGTATTATATGGGGGATCCTACACCCGGATCCGTGTTTCCTTAGGTAAGTAGCATAGATCGTCATGACTGTAGGCGCGATACCAAACGGTCAACATGATGGCATGTTAGTGTGACACTTTGATGTCCCGATACTTTCATTTCCAAGTTCAGGATAGTATTTGGCTTCTACGTGGTGTCATCAGCGACTAACTCAACTTTTAGAACCTTAATTGACCCATCTTGGCCAATAAGGTAGTGAGATGGCCACTTGGTGCGATAAGGTTGGTCGACACTGATGCTACGCCATTAAGATCGACTTTTGGATATTTTCGTCGACCACGGTAGTCGATTGAAATAAATGCCTACGAGAAAGATCAATGATATGAGATTCCTAGAACCCGTTACTATTATAGGAGGATGAACCAACTCAAACTTTTGGTGGTAAACACCTATACCTCATGCAAGCCTTAAACCTAGGGCTATTGTGTGAATTGTTTGTGTTTCTAAACATGACATCATGACATCATCGCATTGCATATCATTTCTAACTATTTCAAGGACCTAGGGATTTATCTTTGTCTGCTTTTGTAGGGATTATGGCTTCTAGAAAGACTATCCGAATCAACTTCATGGGTGTACCTTCACCTCAAAGAATTGGTTTTAAATTTCGATCATGCCCGCCTATCAAAAGACATGGTTATCTACTTGATTTGGTTATATTCAATTTTGAAGATGATATGATGCACGCCCTATTCAGCTTCTTCGATCCAAACACCATTGCTTTACATTCCTCAGATTATCGCTAGTTCCAACTTGGCGAGTTCTGTTACTGGTATACCTATTCTGACCAAATGCCATTCACCGCTTTAGAAAAGGTTCTAAGTACGAAGACATTGCATCAGCGCTACATCTAAAGCACTTTTCATTGAAGCCAATTGGGAAACAAGAAGCGGAGTTAAGGGTTTACTTGCTAAGTTCCTAATAAAGAAAGCCCGAGAATTCCTCAAAGCTATGAGCTCCATGCATTGAAGACATTGTGGCCTTGCTAATCTATGGTTTGTTCTATTCCTAACTCGGATCAATTCATAGATGTGAACACCATCAAGTTATTCCTCACCGCAACTCTGCTCCTACCTTACTTGGAGAAATCTCTACATTCTCTTCCACACTGCACTATCAAAAGACAAGGAACTCTCATGAGTTGTATACCGCTACTTTCTAGGTGGTTTATTTCACCTTCCTCCATCGCATTGAAGAACGAACAAAGATTGAAGTGGTCTCAAAGGCTAATGTCACTCTCTCATTCGATATCCGTTGGTGTCTTTTCTCTCAAAAGGACTTCACATTCATCGAGCATCGTGGAGAATTCCCTAATGTACCATTACTTGTATAAGGGAGGTATTACTTACAACCCTTCTCTAGCTTCCACGTCCTTTGGTTATGCTCAAGAGATGGTCCTCATGATATGCTTCCAAGATGGTGTGTTCGACTACAACCACGATCTCCGATCACCGAAGGTTCACACTTGGGGCATGGTAAAGAAGACCGATACTAAGACTTTGGGGAACCAAACTCCTTTCATGGGAGCCTTACCTCAAATGGTGTGAGCTCGAGCTCAAAACCTCATGATGCCATTTACACCCGTGTTACGTAGAATTATGGAACCTCATTGCATGGGTGACGAATTCTATACTGCTTCCATCCCAACATGCCTACCGATCTTGAAGACTTGAAGAGATCCCGAATTCAACTAAAAGAAGAAAGGGATACATTTGAAGCTCGTGTTATCGCGAGAAGAAGGTACTAGAGTTGACCAAGCTACTTCAGGAGCGGAACATCAAAGCCTACTCGGCACCAAAAGGAAGCGCCATGGAGTCTTAGAGCTTTTAGGATTTTGTTCTTTTATTTTTCCGAACTATCTTTGTACTTAAAAGAAAAAGAATAAAAAGAGAACTAATAAATGTTTGTTCATGCTTGTTTAACAAATTTAAACTCCGGTCCTTGAAAACATTGCATTGCATTTGCATAAACATTGCATATCATGGCATAACATCTCATAACAGTACATCAAGATCGGTTTTCTCATTTTCTCGCTATTTATTTTAAGCAAATGGCTCTTGATCAGATTGTCAAAGATCTCCGTGCTCGTAATGCCTCCTGTGGAGATGTTCACTAGCTTGGTCCAAGGCCAAGAAGATCGAAGAAGCTCATCAACAAAAAAGAAGAAGGTCATTGCGTTCTCAACATGGGGAACGCTACAAAGGTGGTCCTAAGGTGGTTAAATGGATAGAGTTCTTAGAAGGAGTGTAAGACCGAGGGAAGTGTCAAGGGCAACGAAGATGACCAGCGTGAGCCTGAGAAGAAGGAATAAGATTATGAGAATGATCAGTACTCTTACGAGGATGACAAATACAAGCAACTTGAAGATCGTCTGAATGCTGTGGAAAATCTGAAGATGTCAGGGCTGAATTTTGATGATCTGAATCTTGTCCCTGGTGTGGTGATTCCTCCCAAGTTCAAAGTTCCTACCTTTACCAAATATGATGGCATTTCTTGTCCGAGGCTGCATTTGAAGTCCTATGTTAAGATCAACCCCTTTGATGATGTAAAGTTGTGGATTCATTATTTTCAAGAGAGTTTGTCCGGAACTCAATTGGAGTGGTATTATTAGCTAGAGAGTGACCATATCCGTACTTGGATTGACTTAGCGGATGCTTTCTGAGCAATATGAGTAAATGTGAATTGGCACCCATCGCATGCAATCGCAAAGCATGTCATGGTCGTGATGAGAAGTTCAAAGAGTATGCTCGAAATGGAGAGATCTGCAAGAGAGTTCAACCACCCTTGTCCAATAGGGAGTTGGTTGATATGTTTATGGGAACAACGACAGCCCATTCTTCAATCATCTGATTGGAAACTCTTCAGCCGGGTTCACCGAACTGATATTGATAGGAGAACGCATTGAAACTGGAATCAAGAGCGGAAAGATTCAGGTAGAGTCATCCACAAATGCTGCGAAGAGATCTTTTGGTGGTAAGAAAGAAGCCAATGCTGTGTATGGTCAGAAAAGTCGAGCCAAGACCGACCGTGCTCAATCTGTGTGGGCAGTTGTGATCTCTAACCCTACATTAGCACAACCTCAGCGAGACAACACGCGTAACTAGAACGCGCCACGAAGACAGTTTACAAAGATCAACATGCCTTTGTCGCAAACATTGCAACACATGTTAAAAGCAGAGCTGATTACCTTGAGGGATCCTCCTCAAAACATCAACACTTTCTCTCCGAGATACAATCCTAATGGTAAGTGTGCTTACCACTCCAATAGCCCAGGACATAACACTGATTATTGTTGGGCTCTGAAGAACAAGATTCAAGATATGATTGAAGCTAAATAGATTGAGTTTGATCCTCCAGTTGAGACTCCGAATGTGATCAACGCGCCCATGCCTAACCATGACAAAAGTTCCAATGCTATTGGCGGAAACTCTTATGTTTTCAATATAGATGACATGACTATTCCTCTGATGACTGTTAAGAAGAATCTGCTAAGCATGTTGTCAATCCAGATGCCCGAGAATTGTCGTTGGTGCCCATCTGCGACTGACGGTTGTGCTTGGTTGAAAAGACGTATTCAGTGCATGATGGATAACCGAGAAGTGTTATTTCTGAAACATTCACCTGTGGAGAATTTGTGCGAAGAAATGTCTAAGAATTTGAAGATCGAAGATGTGAGCGAGGCCGTGCCAGAAGTATGGGATACCTTGGGGCAGCCAAGTGGAAAGTTTAATTACATGGTGAAGTATACTGTTCCTGAAAGCTACAAGATTCCTATTGAAGATGTTAAGGCAACCGGATGGGGAGGCGATTTCCCAAAAGACTATGCTGATGTTAACACAATAAGGATTTCCTCTACTGATCCTGTGCCTAGAGTGGCACCTCTCATCATTACTTCTCCCAGACCAATTCCATACTCCTCTGACATGGCTATACCTTGGAACTATGGAGCCGAGGTTTACTATCATGGCGCCAAGACCCTCCGACCATCGAGATCTTACAGTTGAAGCTACCATTCCCAGCATTGACAACATCACCGGATCAAGTAAGGTGACCGAACCCAAGAGTGTTATTCCGAGATCTCTCCACCAAAAGACAACGCGACTCCAACTGCATTCCATTTATTGAACCATTCCGAGCTAGAGGAAAGAACGTTGACTCATTCTCGCTGTATACCAAAGAGGTTTCAAGATACCTCAAAACAATAAATGGAGCAAATTCTGAAGATTATCAAGAAGAGTGACTATAATGTTGTGGAACAGTTGGGACAGACTCAAGATCTCCATGCTTGCTCGCTTGTGCTCGAGGCTCATGCTAAAGCCTTGTGAAGTTTAAGAATGCTCACGTACCACAAGACACTACTACCGATCAATTTGAAGTTTGTATTGCAAGCCTGGCTGCCAACAACGGCCTAGGCTTCTTTGATGCTGATTTGACTCCTGCCGGAAGGAAACACAACAAAGCCTTGCACATCTCTGTTGAATGCAAAAGCATTACATTGTCTCATGTTTTGGTAGATACCGGATCTGCTCTGAATATCTTACCGAAGAGTGCTTTTGACCGACTTGACGTTGAAGGATTGGTCTTGATGCCCAGTGACATAATTGTGAGAGCTTTGATGGTTCGAAATGAACGATTTGAGAGCTCATTCGCAGCTTAAAGTCGGTTCCGACTTTCGACTCCACTTTCTGTCGTGACATTGGTCCGGCTACTCTTGCCTACTTGGACGCCTCGATACATGGGGCGTCACACTCTACCTTGCATCGGTCAAGTACCCGAAGGGAAGGTTACAGATGTGAAGAGAATACATGGTCATCATCCGAGCCTTCCATATCTCGAGATGGAAGGTGAATTCTTCAAACTCCCCGTCAAGCTTTTGAAACAGCCCAAGAGTCCCGCATGTTGACTCTCCCGTCACCCGGTTACAAGTTCCTCCTAGAATGGCTTCACCAAGGATGCTCAAGCTACAATTGAAGGAGAAGGTAATACTATTTAGTCGCCTCGATTTTCCTTTCAACCGACAAGACCGGTTTAGGCTTCACCATCCAAGGTCGAAGATGATACGCCGCTAACGTGCGGCCAACTTCCTTCCGCATCAAGAAAGATGGAGTTCATGTTATAGAAGACGCACGATACTTCGACATCGCAAGTGGATCTTCCCAACTCCCGACAACGGACTCAACAATTGGAAGACTGAAGACGTCATACCGATCTCCTTTAGACAGGAGTAATTGCTTTTGTTTTTTGTTTTGCTTTTTATTTTCTATGCTTTGAACAATAAACTTAAAGTTACCTGCCCGGCATCATGGCTCGTTTGTGAGGGTTATTATCTATCATTTTCATATTTTCATTCAATAAAATCGTTGTACATTTGCATTTAGATGTTGTTTTCTTTCTTTTTACTTTATCACCCCTTCAAAAAGCTATGTGTTCTTACACACACCACGTGATAAATCGCAGTAATCACTCCGAATCTCGTAATGTAACATTATGCTATTGCTAAATATGACTTTGATAATCTGATCTACCAAGTCAAGACGAAGGTAAGGAAGATTGTGAAGTGCCAAGAGAACTTGTCGATTCTACAACAAGAGCGAATTATACCACATGAAGAGTCATTGAGGTTGTGAATTTGGGCATCGATGAAGACAGTAAAAGAGATCAAGATAGGAGCAGTCTTGAGAAAGATCAAAGAAAGATTGGTTCATGCTACGAGACTTTATCGAGGTTTTGCTTGGTCCTAAGACATGCTGTGTCTAGACATTGACATTGTGGTACACCACATCAAAAGAGGGTTTTCTCCCAAGAAGCAAAGGTTGCCGTGACGTCCCGAGATGTCGAGAAAATCAAAGCCGGGTTATGAAGCGCTCAATGCCGGTTTCCTAGTTGTTACTTCTTATCCGCAATGGGTTGCAACGTGGTACCTATCTAAGAAGGATGGCAAGGTACGAATGTGTGGATTACAGATTTGAATAAAGCGTGTCCAAAAGACGATTTCCACTTCTCATATTGATGTTCTGTTGACAACACGCCCAACATAAAGTTTTCCTTCATGGATGGTTTCTCCTACAAACCAGATCAAATTGGCCTCAAGACATGAAGAAGACTACTTTCATACATAGGGCCATTTCGCTACAAAGTCCTCATTGCTCGATCAAGAACGCTGGCGCCACTTCTCGCCGCGTATGGTGGCAATATTTCATGACATGATTCATCACGAGATAGAGGTCTACATCGACGACATGATAGCTCGATCACAATCAAGAAGAACATCTCGATCATTTGCGAAACTGCTTGATAGATCAAGAAGTATGATTTAAGACTTAATCCTAACAAGTGCACCTTTGGAGTCGATCCCAAACTCTTAGGATTTGTTGTCATGGTAGGTATTGAAGTTGACCCCGCCAAGGTTAAAGCTATTCAAGAAATGCCACTCCCACCGAGAAGGAAGTCGAGGTTTCTTGGGACGATTGAATTACATTGCCGATTCATTGCACATCTAACTGCTACTTGTGAGCCAATCTTCAAGTTAGTGAAGAAAGATCAAGTAGTGGAGGAACGACGATTGCCAGATCGCTTTTGAAAAATCAAGGAGTACCTACGTAATCCTCCTATCCCGATGCCGATTGAAGGAAGACCCTTATCATGTACTGGACGGTGTAAGAGAACTCAATGGGGTGTGTGTTGGGCAACATGACGAGTCCGTCAAAAGAGTATGCAATATACTACCTTAGCAAAAAGTTTACCGATCGTGAAACAAGATACTCACACTCAAGAAAACTTGAGCGCTTTGGCTTGGGCTCACGACTAAGACAAGATATGTTGACTCACACTACCTTGTTGATTTCAAAATGGATCCGATAAAATACATATTTGAGAAACCAGCTCTCGGAAAAATAGCAAGATGGAAAATGATCTTGACCGAATACGACATCCAAGATACTTCTCGTAAAGTGATCAAAGGAAGTGTAGTAGCCGATCATTTGGATCATCAAGTCAGATGACTATCGCCTATGCGCTTCGAGTTTCCGACGAATATGTTTTGTTAGTTACGATTACGAAGAACTGTGACTGCATTTAAGGACCTGAACAAGGATCCCGATGGACCATGGTCTTGATGGAGCCTCAACGCACTTGGCATTACGCCATCATTACATCTCCTACACGCGACACACTCCTTTCATCGCCAGATTATGTTTCAGTTGCACTAACAACATGGCCGAATACGAAGCATGCATCATGGGTACTAAAGCTGCTATCGACTTAAAAATCAAGTTCTTGCATGTATATGGAGACTCAGCTTTAGTGATCAGTCAGATCAAGGGCGAATGGGATACGAAGCATCCGAATCTCATTCCCTATCGAGAGCATGTTCTAAGTTTGATCCCCTACTTCGATGAGATTACTTTTGATCACATTCCACGAGAAGAGAATAAGTTGGCAGACGCATTGGCTACTATGTCATCTATGTTCAAGGTTAGATGGGACAACGAGGCTCCCCAAATCATCATTGAGAAATTTGACGAACCGACATACTGTTGTGAGCTTGATACATAAGAGAAACCTTGGTTCTACGAAGTGAAGAGGTATCTTGAGACTCAGGAACATCTACAGGGGGAACCCCCTTCTCTCTTGTATACGGTATGGAAGCAGTTCTACCTATCGAGGTTCAGATACCCTCAACTAGAGTCCTCCAGGACGCAGAGCTAGGCGAAGACGAATGGATCCAGACTCGCCTTGACCAGATTAACTTGATCAATGAGAAACGAATCGCGTCCATCTGCCATGGACTGATCTATCAGAAACGAATGATCAGGGCATTTAACAAGAAAGTCAAGCACCGAGTCTACCAAGTCGGTGATCTAGTAGTCAAGCGCATCATTCTTCCACAAGGTGATCCCAGGGGAAAATAGACTCCCACGTACGAGGGACCATTTGTAGTCAAGACAATATTTTCAGGTGGAGCTATGATACTTAACACCATGGATGGCGAAGACTTCCCACACCCTGTGAACGTAGACATAGTCAAAAAATACTACGCATAAACGAGACCCGCTAGGTCGACTGACCTAGGCAAAAATCAGGGCATCCTGGTGAACTAAAAGGTTCGGGCAAAAGTTAAGGATATATACTAAACATGTACACCAAGTCGAAACCGAAAGGCGGTTGGGCAAAAGGGTATCCCGGTAGACTGAAAACCCGAAAGGGCGGTCTAGGCAAAAGTTAGGGATTTAAGCGTACATTATGTCTCGTCCAGATCACTTATCTACATATTACTACTATCAGCATTCAAGATTCAAATGGTAAAAATCAATTCGCTCACTTTCTACTGACAGCAAGGAGATGAGATAGTCGAAATATATGAGTACTAGCATAGTTGAAACTTAACGAGATTGTTTCCGCATAGCTTTTTACTTTTCTTGTGTACAAACTACTTGGCCATACGCCACCTTTCAAATTAATACAAGTTCTTTCTCTTTACAATTTTCACTATTGTTGTTTGCATAAAGTCCAACGTTTGCTTTGAATGATTATATGCATCTAACAATAAAAATCTATTTACAAACATGCGAAAAGTGAACGAACAAGGATAATTACTACAGGCTCTAGGAATTGAGATGACGACGAAAGTCACCAATACGTTCCCCTGCAGAGTACAATCCCCACAGAGGTGCCGCTCACTACAAACCTTCCCCAGCGGAGTACACATTTTCCTCCACTAGTTCCGACATTCCAAGTTTTATCGCATTAGTCCCTGAGCAGCGATCCCAGTCAACTTAACCGGATTACACCAGTCTTCGAGCAATGACATTTCATCCCCAGCAGAGGTATATATCCACAGCAGAACATCTCTCAACAATTACCATTTCCCCGGCAGCAGCAATATCCAGACTCGAAACTTGGTCAGATAATGCATCGGAAACCTACATTTTATTCCCCATCCGAGTTTCCAACGGCCTGTGTCCTTCTAGCCCTGCTCCCAAGAATAATCAAATGCTTCCCAAGAGGTCGACGACAAGATCCACGACGGAGCGCTCCTAGTTTCCATTTTCCCAAAGGGTCGACACAGAGATTTCCAACAAGCGCCTCCTAAATTTTCCTGTGGTGGTCCACGCAGATTCTCGATGGCGTACCTCTCGGTCCCTACCATCCCTCAGTGTAAATATCTAGGCTCGAACTTGGTCAGATAGTGCATCGGAGGAATCCAGGATATCTTTCTCCTCTTCCAAAAGCAAGGTTTTCATCCATTTAATCCCCAAGCAGAGCATCCGCATTTTCTTCAAGATGGATATGTTTTGAAATACCACAATATTTATCATTCATACATTATTCATAAAAGTCATAACTTGTGCATATATCATTCATACACATAATGTCATGCATCATAATCTGCATAAGACTAACCATATTCTATCAAAGTTTCTTTTGTTTTTCCCAAAAACAGGTGAAAATTACTTCCAAACGACAGGTCCAAGATTAATACCCGAAGCAAGACGGGAAAACTATCTGAACGATCACCCAAGTTGTCCTCCGACAACAGATCCAGGATTAATACCCGAAGTAAGACGGGAAAACTATCTAAACGATCACCTAGGTTGTCCTCCGACAACAGGCATTGGATCAACACCCGAAGCACAACAGGGAAGCTATCCACATTTCGCCAACTATTATCCCTCGTAGTAATCAAACGCGATTTATTCGACACTCTAATTATCAACAAGAACTACGTAGTCGGCGACCCGCTTGCCCTGAATGGCATCTTAAGCCCATCTCCGATTATTTGTCAACATCTCTCCACTTTCAGAGTGCTGCATATTTGGTTAAAAACCAATAAAACCAATAACTTAATTCAAAGACGAGCACGAAGTCTAACATACGACTCTCTCCGAATGGCATCTTAAGCCCATCTCCGTATTCTTTTTATCTTCGGGGACATATGCGAGCCTAGCGTGCGACTGCTCCCCAAAGATCGCCTTTCCTGGCATTTAAGCCCATCTCCGACAATTCTCCTATCGGGTTCTTGAGTCTAGCGATGACTCATTCCCCAAGAAAGTTTCCAGCTTCTCCAAATGGCATCTGGCCCATTCCCCGCATCATCAATCAGCAATGAGTGCAAATTTTCGTGTACTCGGTGTTCAATCATCTTCACCTCCAGTCGTGAAAGGCACGCATGCCAATCTAAACCTTCCAGTACAAGAATATTGAACAGGGGAAGCTGTCATACCCCAAAATTTACTCTCCTACTTCTCAAGACATTCCATACATCCATACTCAAGGATTCCTCAAGGGTTAATCAGACAAACCCTCTCCTAGGCAATTAACCCAAACTAGGGTTTGGCAATTCTCAGATCAAAATGGATTTCCAACATCTCCAATGGTCATCATGCCTCATCTTATGCTTCAAAGAATCTCCATGTCAAATTTCAAGCCTTGCAAGTCAAGTTTCCTCAGACAATTGCTCAGATGGTTGAAAATCAATTGTATTGGACAAAAGTCAACTGTGGTCAACATACAGTCAAACTTCATGATTTTTGGTAAACATCAATATTTTGAAGTGACATTCATCATTTGATCAAGGTTTGATCATGATTCATCAAGAAAACTCAAGATTTGATCAGAAGTCAAACTTTCCAAATTAGGGTTTTCTAGAGAAAAGTCAACTGAACTTTGACTGAACATAACTTTCTCATACTTTATCAGAAATTTTTCCACCACCTCTCATTTTGAAGGAAATTCAATTCTCTACAACTTCATGTCTCACAAGCATGGTCAGGAAAATGCTTCATTTTGAAGATATGGATCAAAACATTACAGGTCCTTTTCAAAGTCAACAAAAAGTCAAGTTTTTGTAATGAAGTGTTATTGAGTATGGAAACTCAAATTGAGATGAAACCAAAGAGGTTGTTTAGCGGACATCTATAGATTTCTAAAAACTCCAAGAACACTCAAAAATGTTAAAAATTGAGCAAAATACACCTTGCACAAGTTGGGCATTTTTGAAGAATTGCACAAAGAGAGATATCTGACAAAATCCAATTTTTTTCAAATGGGCCTATAATTTTATGATCCAAACTTGATCATAATATTATTTGTGACCTCTTGATGCCTTTCCATGACCTCTTTCTATTTTTTTGATTTATTTTTGAATTTAAAAGTATTTAATTCAAATTTAAATTTAATAAAATATGAAAACAAGTTATGAATCAAGTTGGGTTGGATTTCTATCAAACTTGAGGACCAAGGAAGCCCACACAACTTGCCAAATTCGTGCTAGCTCATGCAAGGAAGGAAAAATCAAATTTTGAAAGATGGCGAATTCCAAATGTTTTCACAAAGTTGGCAAATTCGAGTTTGATTTTTCAGCCACTTCCAGCCACTCTCAAGCATCCCATTGTGTTCCTGAGGTAAGTTTGAGTAAGTACACATCAAAAACCATGGTTAAACGTGCTTGAATCGAGCCATACATGAACATACATATTCATACTTTTCTTAAATTCGTGTTTTATTATTCTGTGTGTTTTAATCGAAACTAATCCTTCTAATGTGATCATGAGACATCATAGACAGGATCTGGGCCATCGTTCATGAGCTTGAACGTCCAAATCGTGTTTTGCCATGTTTAGGGTTTCTTGAACTGTTAGCTTCGAACCGGCCGATACAGACGTTTTCAATCTAAACGGACACCACCATTGAACTCGCCATGGTCGATTTAGGGGGGTAGGGTATCCCTTTGCTTTTTATTTTTGCTATTTTGCAGGTTTGGAGTTTTTGCTTGCCGGAGAAGACGACCGGAGCTAGGGCTCCGGCGTCGTTGACTGGAACGGAGACCGGCGAGGCAGGCGTGGCACTTCTTCGTGTTCTGATTCGTCCATTCATACCACCTGGGTCCCATGCGTGTTGACTGTGTTTGAAATTATAATTTATGACACGTTTACCCCTTTTAAACAATTGGTTGCAGATTACAAACACCAAGACGCCTTGGCTCAGATGGCAAGCAGGCGTGTGTTTTCTCCAGGAGGACCTGAGTTTGATCCTTGGCCATGGCAATTTCTTTTTACTGCTTTGCAAACTAACTTTTTTCTATTTTCTTATTTTTCTTAATATTTTTTCATTCAATTTAATTTATCTTTAAACATTTTTTTCATGCATTTAAAAATCACCAAAAATATTTTCCTTTTGCATTTTAATCAGAAAAATGTTTATTTAATTTTTGACATTAAAATTAATATTTTTGCATGCATATTTTAATTAATTGCTAATTAACCATTAAATTGACTTTTAATTGCTTTTAATTATCGAAATCGATTCAGAAAATTACCAAAAAATCATCTTATCATCTAATTGTCATTACTAATCTAAAATATGTTTCCTCATTCAAAAAACCATATTTTTACTAACATTTTTCCTCTTATACAATTTTCTCGTCTTTTCCGATTATGTATCTGCTTACAGGTTGTAACGTTTCGGACGATTTTTCTCGCTTTTCTTTTCAATATTATGTAAACTGCCTATGGGATGTAATAGTTTAATTAGGACTTTTACTTTCCGCACTCTTATTATGTAACTTCCCCAAAGCCATGTAATAGCGTAGGACTTTATTTTTCCGCACTTTACTTTCCGCAATTTATTTTCCGCACCCTATAAACTGCTAGTAATTAGGCATGTATGGCAAGATAAAAAACGAACATAGATCACCTCTAATCCCAAGATAACATATCTGAATTCAACACACTCTTTTCACACATGCACCCCTTAGGGTAATTCTCTCTCGTTGCCTTTCGAATAAATGGTCAAGTCCCTCGAACGTAGAGGTATCCTAGCACCGTTGCCTATGAAATATATCATCATAGTTCCTTTGATACAAAGATCATAGACCCACGATGTCGCCTACGAATACATGATCTCGTCCCTCGATTGTTGCCTACGAAAAGTGATGATCGTCCCTTCGAATGTGCTAGGATACTTCCTACAAGTTGCCTTCCATGACCATCTGATGTCCCTTCGAATGTCCCGCTTACATCCAACGAATAGGGTTACCTACCAACTAATGGTATGGATAGCACTATTCTAAAGGAAAGTAAAATAACACGAAAACGACCAATTCTGAGTAGGTAATAGTACTTTTAGTTGCTTGCTCAAACAAAATACTTTTTTCCACACCTCACATTTTTGTCAAAGTTCAAACTCTTTTCCAAAACGAAACATTTCCAATCACTTTGTATACATTCCTACATGAATCATTACAAAGTCAAAGCGAAATGCCTTTTTCCAAACATTTTTGTCAAACACACAGAAAGCACTTTTTTTTAAATGATCTAAGAGCAACTAAGAGCCCGTAGATAACTACGGATGGAAAGGGGTGCTAATACCTTTCCTTTTCATAACCTTCTCCCTTACTCAGAATCTAACGAAGGTCTTTTCCTGTTCTTTTCACCTTCCCTTAATTGGTTAAAAGAAAAGTTGGTGGCGACTCTTGCTATCCGCACATTTGCGATAAAAAGCAAAACAAAAACTCAAAGTCAGTTCACCGTATTACACGGTGCACAAAATTCACCTGATGCGGTTTTTGTTGAAGTAGCGTTCCTTGACCAAGACTATTGTTATAGTCTAGGTACATTATTTTTGTTGCTCAAGTATATAGAGTATCTTTTTTTTCTTTTTCTTACCTTCACTTTTGCGTGTGCCCTATTTTTTTGTGTTCTCATGTCTTTTGTTCGAATATGAGTAAGTTTAAAGTCTGTGAAGGTCATGTTTGTCAACTTGTGGCAAACGTATGGTAAAAGGGTAGTGTTCAGACATTGCTAAGTTTGAGGTCAATTTTTGCAGGTGTTTTGCAAATATGTCGAATAGAATGTTCTATTCCGAGTCTGTTTTGGTTTCAGGTTTACTTTCTATTTTTATTTCTATTTTTTATTTTTTTCTTGTTTATATCTTGAACACATATTGTGACGTGTGTTCTGAGTTATCCAACATAAAGTTCTAGTTCTTTATGTCTGTAAATGGATAGTTCAAGTGTTTGTTTTTGTTGGTGTGTTTCATCTTATACTCTAGAAGAGGATGTTGTGTTAATTTGTGTCATAGCATTGGTCTCAGTTTGAGGGGGAGTATTTAGTATCTTCTTCCTCATGTGCATCATGGTCTCAGTTTTCTCATTCTTTGTGAATATGGTGTCCGTGGTGTTATGTTTCCTGTGCTATAGTGAGTTCTCCTTCTAACAAGCCTTTGTTATATTATGGCTAAAAAGGGGGAGAAGTTGTTATGTTATGTTATATCTAAAGAGAAACTTTTAAGGGGAGAAAAATATGTTAATGATGCTGACTCCTTTAAAAGAGGTATAGAGAACAATTGTGTGAAGAATGAAGACTGTCACATATAAAGATTGATGACCAAATATTGTGGCTGTTTTGATATGCTTCTAAATTACTGCTGCTGAATTGTATTGTTTAAATCCTTGTAATTTTTATTATTATGCTTTTGTAATACAAAGGTTATATAAATTAGTTTTAACCAAAATAAGCCAAAAGGGGAGATTGTTAATTCATTACTTTTATGAATGGCTTTATATTTGGTAAAACTAATATAGAATCAATAGGTTAAATAGGATTTATAACTTGTAACAAGAAAGCAGGTTAATGTTATATTTAATGAAGAAACATGTTGTGTTGAAGTGTTTCAACATCTAAAACAACATGTCAAAGAAGATGTCATGACATCGCACCTGAGCTGACAAATTGGATTTTGTTATGTTTTTAACAGAAGCAGAATATTCATAAAATATTATATAATCTTATGTGGCACTATATTAACATGTCAAGAAGATTCAATCAGAATTCAATAAGAAAAGATACTTTATATATTTAGTGATAAATTAGAAAGATTTGATTGAAGACCTATTTTGTAGGAGAATCTTTTGCTGATTTGTAACAACTTATTTGTTGTTACTTGGAGCCCAAATTATGGAGATATATAAAGAAGATTTTGTTGAAAACCTATTGTTGTTCAGAATCTTCTGCTGATTTGTTACAGCTGACATGCTATTGTTTAAAGGTCCAAATCCAATTAGGAAGTGGTTATAAAATAAGGTTTTGTAACCTAGGACTAGGAAAGTCGTGATTTATCATGATGTAGTTTTTAGGGCTGAGTTTGTAACCACTCTCTAGGATAGTTGGTAAAATAAACCTTCCGGATTGTGGAAAGGTCACCAAGTTTACCTCGAAGCCCGTAGGCAAGAGGAGTGTTATTCTCACTCAGAAACTGTGAAGTAATGAATTGAGTTATGCTCTTGGAGGAAGCTGTGAAGTAACTCCAAGGTGTGTCCTAAGTTAGAAGCAAGAGGCTTTAACTCTTAGGTAGTTTGTGTTAGAAGTATGTCTTCTATTTTTCAGGTGTTGAAGAGTTGTTGGAAATTAAGTTGTTGATGCAGTGGTTGAGGTGTTGACTGCTAGACATCATTGCGACAATTGAAAGTGGATGAGGGATATTCCATATCTAGATAAAACCTAGGTAGAAGGGTCATTGGGTAGTGATACTGGACTTCAATCTTGGATTGGTATGCCCCAAGATGTAGGAGAGTTTCTCCGAAATGGGTGAACAATTATGATGTGTTCTTTATATTTTTTGTACTAATTTACCTTGCCTGTGTTTTAATGTCAGATCAGATGTCTTGACTTCCTTATAGGACATATGAGTCAGCTGTACCCAAATTTCACTAACCTTACTAATTACTAACAATTGACTTTTTATTTTATGCCTTTACTTTTGTTCTTTTTATTATTTATGCTCTTTATTTTGTTCCATTTACTTTTATGCTCTTTACTTTATGCATTTTATTTTAGCATTTGCATTTCATGTCATTTTTCATTTGCTCACTTGAGCATTTTATATTCTTGTTGTTTTGAATTTGCTCACTTGTGCATTTTATTTTCTTGGTATTTTGAATTTGCTCACTTGAGTTTTAATTTTCCTTTTAAAATACTATATAATCCAACTTAAACACTAAAAAAAATTAATTACTTGTTTCTTGGACTTGGTTATTATCCCTATGCCTGGAGTTTGAATTTGGACTTAGGATTAGGACCTCAACCTCAGTTCGGAGATTCTGTGATCTTGTGTTATCTTGTTTGTGCTTGGGTTATTTTTTCTGTATGCAGGTTATTCTTTTTATACTCGTATACGAGTGTATTTCCTCCAAATATAGTTGTTATTCTGCCCATTTTTTTAAGACATGATTTCATCTGATGCGTAGATTCATCTGAGGCTTGGGAATTTGTCCCATTAATTGCTTATTTGGTAATCCAAAGGATGAGAATATGGTATTGGCTTCTTGATGTCAAGTACTGGTTTCTCACCCGGTTAGATCTTTCTTTACCCTCACCTTTTACTTTTTTGTACATAGGTTAGCCTCTTCATCTCCTCCCATATTCTTTAATTTTCAAAATTTTCTCCCTTTTTCGAAGGATTCTTGTTTTCAAACTCAAACCGCTTTCATAATAAACTTGGACTTAGGTCCAAACATCTTCAAACTCCTTTTTCTTAATAAACTCTTAATCCATTTAATAATACTTTGAAATCTTTTCATAAGACTAAAAGTCAATCAACCTCATTAAAACTTTTTTAGTCCTTTGTGGCTTTTCTTCTTTAAAAACCATCTTCTTCTTATAATTAACCAATACACCAATTTTAGTCTTTTTTACGCGAATTACATTGGGTTTTGATTTCAAAATTGCACATTGTTGGTTTGTGGGCCTAGAACTCATTGGGTGTTCTATTAAATCAAATATTGTAATAAAAACACTTATTTTCCCATTCCGACCATCTAGTTTGAACATATCTTTTTTAGCACATATACAGATTTTCAAAGAGGTTCCTGTAGAGTACCGTAGATGCTTTGGGTACCTAACACATTCCAATTGCATAACTAACCTCCATACCTTGATCTCATTTTCTTTTAGGATTGTATTTGCTCTTTTTCCTAGTCTTTTGGATAAAATAAAAGCGCGATGGCAACTTCATTGTTATTTTTACGAGTTGAGTCAATCAATGGCTTAATCTCGGTAGTTTTTGCCACTATAACTGGTTTGTTCAACTAGAAAAAAAAACCAAAAATTAAAACACGTGGTGGAAACTAATTTCCTCAAAGTGAAAATTTCAAATTTTCAGAAGTACTTTTCAAATAAACTATTTTGATCTAATCGTTCCTTGAAACTTCTATTGAATTATTTTTAAACTTCCAATATATTTATGTTTAAGTCCATATGATTATTTCCTCTATTTAAAGATAAATGATATCATTTATTTATCTCGGTGAAAACGAGTGTAGCTAATTTTTGTTGGTGTGCATAAATTGTTATACACATGAAAATAACATGTTAGAATATCAATTATTCTCAATTATATTAATGATCAAAATTCCACAACTCTATGATATTGTTTTTTAAATCATTTTTTTCAACAATCTACCATTTTGTTTGATAACACACATATAATTAATTATGTGAACAATTTTCCAAGTCAAACATTTGATAGTATGAACAATTTTTCCAAGTTTTAAATAATATTTAATTGATGGACAGACAGGAATCCTAGCCTAAATATTTATTATAGTTCAAGTGATCGAATCAACAAGCTTAAAAGGCGCACCTAATTCTTGAATATATCTTTGAGACATTTAACAAAAATCACATTTTTATGATTGCCTTCTTGCAACTCCAAAGTGCTAAGATGTGCTATAATTTATAATTAAAAGTTCATAACATTTTCAATTATAAAGTAATCAAACATTTTTAAACTTATTACATGCAAAGAAGAAAAAATGAGTCAAATCCTCAAATATATTTATCCTTTGATAGTCTTTCTTTCTTTATTTACCAATGCCATCAAAGGTAATCGTCCAGGCAGACCCACAGTCTGTAAGTTTTTCCTTCACAACATTTTCAAAGATTCTTTCACTTCAAATACATACTATTTATTTAATCGACCATTTATGAAAACAAAACTTTATTTTAATTTGACATTGCAGATTATCCTTTCCCATGTAAATATCATTTGGATTGTTGCGATAAAGCATGTCACATTCCTTTAAGACCTCGGTGCATTTCTTCTTTTTGTGAGTGCGTGGAAGTGTATTAAGTTGAAAAATAGTTCCTTGCTACTTCAAATCGTATTATTTTATTTGTATGTTATAATGCTGGTAACCTTATAATTTCTCTCATAATTTGATTGATAATTTTTATTATCTTTAAGTTTCTTTTTCAAGCTCAAAACTTACTCATTTTAATATAATAAAATCATTCTTACACGTTCATTTGCTTATAATATATAGTGAAAACTACATCTTGACTAAATGAGAAAAGATATGTTTACACTCTTTTACACTGTATTATACTAATTTTATTTTTTAATAATTTAATTTACATTGATTTATGTACATGACTTTGTTACTTTGTTATATGGATACGGTGTATGTACGGTGTAGAGAAAATGTATAAGAATAACACATTTCAAATTATATTTATGTGTAATAGTCTCTTTTATAATTATTACTATTCTATAAATAGATATACGCTCAATCATGTGATATAATATGATAATAATTTAATACACTCTATAGTCGAAACAAGAGATAAACGAATGTTGAGATCATCACGAAAATCATCAAAGAGTTGCAATAGAAATTCTTTGGTGAATATATCAGCAATTTGGTAGCAGGAAGGTTACATGTAAGACTCATAATTGGTAGAGAGCCACCTTTTAACGCACAAAATGTATATCCATCTCGATGAGATTGGTGGACTGATGTTGAATTAGGTTCTCAGATAGATAAACTGCACTCACTTTATCTAACAGTATGTTTCTAATTCAACAAGATTAAGATACAACATTAGTGACGTCACAATACTCGGCTTCTACACTTGACCGAAAAAGTGTAGGTTAATCCTTAAGTCGATGGCTTCTTCGATACCCATGATACAAGCTTCGTATTCTACGATGTTGTTAGTGCAATCAAATAGAAATCTGACGGAAAATTGGATATGAGTACCCTCAGGAGTAATGATGACTGCCCCAATTCCATTGCCAAAAACGTTAACTGCTCCATCAAAAATTAGGCCCCATCTTGATTCAGGATCAGGACCTTCTTTAGGTAACGGTTTGTCACAATCTTTCATCTTTAAGTATATAACATCCTCGTCAGGGAAGCCATACTTGAGAGATTGGTATTCGTTGATTGGTTGATAAGCCAAATGATCGGCGAGAATGCTTCCTTTGATCGCTTTTTGGGCGCGGTACTGGATGTCGTATTCAGATAATTGGATCTGCCATCGGGAAATCTTTCCTGTTAAGGCAGGGTTTTCAAATACGTACTTGATTGGATCCATTTTGGAGATTAACTAAGTCGTGTGGTTGATCATGTACTGGCAAAGACGTTTCGAAGCCCAAACCAAAGCACAACTGGTTTTCTCGAGCATGGAGTAACGAGTTTCACAATCTGCGAACTTTTACTCAAGTAATTGATGGCATGCTCCTTCTTACCGATTTCATCTTGATGTTCAAGCATGCAGCCCATAGAATCTTTTAACACGGTAAGGTACCTGACTAGCGGTCTTCCTTCAATTTGAGGAATCAATATTGGAGGTTCTGACAAGTATTCCTTAATATTATCAAACACTTTTTTGGCAATCTTCTTGTGATGACTGGTTTTTTCATCGGTTGTTTTAAAAATAATGAAGTCTCCACCTAATTTTATTTGTTCTAAAAAGAACGAGAAAATATAGATAAAACCCACGGAATCGGATAAGGCGGTCTACAAGACCAAAAGATGTGAATTCGAGAATCGGTTATGTAAGTGAAGGATAGCACCCATCGATCGATGATGGGACCCATTAGTTTAAGAGTGATATATTTGTTATGATCGAGAAGAAGAAAGGGGTTTGTTTATTATTATTTGAGTTTTTCAAATAATAAACAAACCCCTTTTCTTCTTTCTTATTTCTCGATCATAACTTAGAAATTAGCGAATATACACACAAATACTTAGAACTAAATGGGTCCCATCGAGTACGATGGATGTGAGGGGTGCTAATATCTTCCCCTTGCATACGTATTCAAAACCTTGTGCCTATGTATTCTCTCGTGCAATGGGAAAGTCAAAACTCTGTAGTTCTTCTTGAAAAGGTCTTTGTTGGTTGTGTTGATTTTATAAGAAAAATCGTGCATTCGACATTTTAAATGCTTGAACTTCGACTTGTATGCTCGTATGAGAGGCTAAGTCTTTTGTTCGTATTTGGAATGGCTATTGCACACTCTTTGTAAGAAAAGAGTTTAATGATCGCATATGAGCGAAAAAAGAGTTGAATGGGTTGAATTGATTTTAAGTGGGTGAAAAGTACCGAAACATTAGGTTAACATCTAATGATTCAAATAATAGAAATTGAACGAGTGTGCTCATCCAATCGTCTAATCATCCCAAAAAATTTATTATGAAAAGGGTGAAGTGAAGCAAGGTTCACGTTTATTAAGTGTACAAATAAAAGTATTTAACTCATTGGGCTTTTGTTGCTGCGGTAAAGTGACAAGCAAAGAGTTGGTATTTATTTTTACCGGGTGATATATATCAGTTAGGTTATATCGTATCGTGTCCACAGAGATTGGTTATTGATTCGTCGTTCGACAATTCTACCGTTAATGAGTTTGAGATTAAAAGAAATGAAAATAAAAGACAAAATTCCTAAACCCAAGACAATCACCAACAATCAAATCCCTAAATTTTGGCACTTATCAGCTTTCATCCAACGACCTAAATACTTTAAATTCAATTAAACCATCAGACTATCATCCAACAATTTAACCGAATGTCTCTATACTATATACATTTTTCCAACATGGATAGAAGTTTTTAGCTTATTAGGCTATCATCTAACAATCTAAAAACTTCAAGTTTGTTTAAATCATTAGGCTAACATCTAACAATTTAAACAAACCTCATCCAAATGTTCCTTTTTAATGAAAATTTAATTTAGAAAACCAATTCAATTAATTAACTTAATTTGAAATTGTTTTAAGAGGTTCGATAACGGACTAAGAGGGATGTAATTGGGTCATGATTAATCAAGTATATGGACTTAATTAATCTCGTGAGGGTAGGTGCTCATATCCCCAACTATGAAACTCTTGCGCATGGATAATTGGTATATGGACCAAGATATTCGGGCTATGGTTAATCAAAGCAAAAAGGGATTTGATTAACCTTGTGAGGATGACCATGCCCAACCCCAACTATGAGACCCTTTTTGAATTTGGCTTATGAGCCAAGAGGATTTAAGAATCCGATTAAAGAGGTAATGAAATAGAAAAGCAAGCGAGCCCATACAAGGTGGCTATATGTATGCTCCTAGAAAGTAGGACTAGCGTGACACTAGTATTTTAAACGATCGATTGCAACAATCGATCGGATAGTTGTCTCTGTAGAAAATCCCAGGACCAAACTATGAATGTGTGTGTTGTGTATGTATACCTGTTCATTGATGAAGAGTCCAAGAGGAGGCTATGTGTTCTAATATGATGACAAACGCGTAATTAAGCAATAATTAGAACACACAAGAAAATAAAATCCTAAATTATTACGGATCATACGGGGATGGAGGTACATATTTACAAATGGGGATTAATCCATTAGAAATCCATATAAATGTACAAATAGAATAAATAATAATTCAATAATGAAAGTAAAGTTAATTCTAAAAGAAAACTTAAGTTCAAAATAATATATACACACATCATTAAGGAACATATTTTTGATCTTTTTGAAAAAATAAATCTAATCCAATATAATTTTGTGCATTTTATATTTTAGTTAGTAATTTAAATAAACAATACAATTACAAAGAAAAAAATAAATTAACAAAGGAGTGCTAGTAGAGAGTGTGCTGTGAATCATCAAAAATGTAGTAACATGAGAACATTTCTCATAAGGTAAAATAAATAAATAAATAAATAATTAAAATTAAAACTCTCCGTAACAAAAATGACATGTAGCCAATTAATAACAAATTAAAACAATAGAAACAAAAAATAAGTCGAGGTGAAAGACTAAAATTAATTTTATCTCAGTAAAATATCTTTTATCTATTCAACATAGAACAACACAATTTTGATTTCAATTCTAAATAAACACAACACATTTAGTAACACATTCTCATTATCAAATATAATAGGAAACTAAAGCTTTATACAAACACAATACTAAATACTAAAACATGACATAGTAAATAATATAATTTTTTAAATTAACACTAAGCAAATATCTTATAATAGGGTAAAATAAAGATTGAAAAAAAAGAGTAATAAAGAAAACAAATGTAGCAGTACCTTGAACTATGGATGGTTGTTTTACAGAAGAGAGTTGATGGTATTGAAGCTTTTCTACTGAGAGGGAAAATGAAAAGATGTGGTGGAAATGGAAGAGGAGGATGTACTGTGGTTTGAAGGAGTATGGAGGGGAGTGTTGGAATAATGAAGAGGAAAGTGTGATGAAGAGGAAATTATTTCTTTTCATTTTCGTTTCTTCCTCCTATGAACAATAATATTATAACATATATATACTCAAAATATTAGGTTTAAGCAATTTTTACAAATACCAAAAATATCTCTAATGACTAAATGGACCCAAAAGTCCAATAGATTAAAAAATAATTTAAGCGAAAATATTTTTGTTTTGATTTTTGGAGATAAAAATTGAACATTTAAAATTGTCAAAAAAGATAAAAGTTTGGACAAAAAATTATCCGAAAAAATAAATGAGCATATTAAAATAAACTACGGATTTCATAGATTAAAGAAAAATTATCAAAATGGTTAAAATCGAAATAAAAAGATAATAAATAATACCCGGTTGTAAAACACTTACGATTAAAAACGAGACTTCAAACTATACCGAAAAGTTAGAGAGAGAGCACATTTTCATGATCTACGCGACACGTAGATTCATAAAGCAGTGAGTTAAATGCGAAAACTTGAAATATTTTTCCCGCTAATTTTCCGCACAGTGTCGAATCGCTTTTAACGTTCTGTTTATAAAATCGAAATATAAATATCATCGACATATAATCAACTTAACACGATGCAAAAAACAAGTAGAGAGATAAAAATGCATGAAGTAAAATAACGGGTATTTCACAACTATAAAACGATGAAAATGTCGATTTAAATTGACTTTTGGTCAACTTAAATACGTCTAATAATGCAGATGTGATAAATTGATGACAGTTCAATGTCAATGACCTAATGAGAGCATATGCAGATGAATGTGATGCCTAAGTCAGATAACTTTGAAGTTAGGAGGGTAAATTTTGGGGTGCGACACTTCTGTCCACACAACCTCTTGATTTTTGCGGAGAAGCTTGAATATTGGTCCACAAGTAGCAGTCATTTGAGAGATAAATCTGGAGATATAATGCAAACGTCCAAGAAATATTCTTACTTGCTTTTTAGTTTGTGGCGCAGTTTGAATAGCTTTGACTTTTTCAGGATCTACTTCAATACCTCTTTGGCTGACAATGAAACCTAGGAGCTTTACAGATCTCACCCCAAAGGTGCATTTGTTAGGATTCAAGCGAAGCTGATATTTCCTTAGTCGTTGAAACAACTTCAAGAGATATTCTATATGTTCTTCTTCAGTATTGGACTTTGCTATCATGTCGTCCACATAGACATTAATCTCATTGTGCATCATATCATGAAAGAGAGTAGTCATTTCCCTTTGGTAAATTGCGCCTGTGTTCGTTAATCCAAACGGAATTCCTTTGTAGCAAAATGTGCCCCATGGCGTGATGAAAGATGTCTTCTCCATGTCTTCGGGAGCCACTCTGATCTGATTATAACCATAGAAACCGTCCATGAAGAAAAAGAAGTTGAACGTAGCAGTGTTATCAACCATCATATTAATATGCGGTAATGAGAAATCGTCTTTTGGACTAGCTTTGTTCAAGTCCCGGTAGTCAACACACATCCTGACCTTTCCATCTTTCTTTGGAACAGACACTATGTTGGCTAACCATTGAGGATATTCAGAGGTGACAAGAAAACCTGCGTCCAGTTGCTTTTGAACCTTCTTTTTTATCTTATCAACCATGTTTGGGTGATTCCTCCTCGGTCTTTGATTAATTGGCAGACATTCATGCTTTAATGGCAAGTGATGCTCTACGATGTTGGTATCCAACCCTAGCATGTCCCGGTAGGACCCATCAAACACATCGACGTATTCTTTGAGAAGTTCTATCAGTTTTCTCTTGACATCGTCGTCAAGTAGAGCTCCAATGTTTACTTCTTTTCTGTCTTCCTCAGAACCCAAGTTGAATGTTTCTAAAGGCTCTTTGTGAGGCTGAATGATTCTTTCCTCATGCTTAACTAGTCGGGAAATCTCATATGGGATCCCTTCTTCTTCCTCTTCTTCGACGTCGAACACAGGAAATTCAAAGTTGGGAGAGGGCATAGGGTTATTGCATTCAATGGGTTTATGTTTGACGATGTGACGGATCTAGAAAGGGGGGGTTGAATAGATCCCTTTGAAAATTTTACGCTTTTTGTAAAATTTATTTTATTATAGAGCGACATCCCTGAATCTAATCGTCTAAACTTTACGTATTAGAAAGATCGGATATGCAAACCGATTTGATGAAAATGATGAGAATAGAATCACAACTAAAATTTAATATGATGATAATAGATAACTACTTTGAACTGTGAACAACACTCAGAGCTTCAACAGCTTTCCAATAGTGACGAACTCCTTGGTAGACTATGTATTCTGACAGTTTTCCCTTGGGATCATCTTCAGTGATGACGTTGATCGTTGGTCGAGAAGGATTGGAAGGCTCTGGTTTGTTAACCGTGTCCTTTGTACTGCTGAGGCAATCTTCCTCTGCTTGTTCGACAGGTCGAGGAGTATAAAATGAGGTACATGTGTATTCAGGCGACATGTATTACGGACTTTTAGGATGTAATTCCCAATCTTCTGGATGAAGAGACTTGTTATCAGAGACACTTTCCAAGTCACTTTCGGGACAATCATCCCAATCATCCCCAAAAGTTGCATTTATCTGGGACAGGTGTATTGAAGTGACGATCTTTAGTCGTGATCTCAAATGGATGATGAGATTGAGAGGTCATGTAGGCCTCTTCTTGGGTTTTTGGACAAAAATTGAACATAACTTTGACCAAGCATAACTTTCACATACTTTATCAGAAATTTTTCCACAAAATCTCATTTTGAAGAGAATTCAATTCTCTACAACTTCATGTCTCACAAGCTTTGGCCAAAAATGCTTCATTTGAGAGTTATGGATCAAGACATTATAGGTCCTTCTAAACGTCAACAAAAAGTCATTTTTTTGCAAAGTAGTGTACATGAGAATGGAGGCTTCAATGAAGATGAAACCAAAAGGAGTGTTTAGAGGACATCTTGAGCTTTCTAAAAGGTCCAAGAACACTTCAAAATCTTCAAAATTGATCAAGATACAAGTTGTGCAAGTTTGGCATTTTTGAAGAAGTGCATGAAGAGAAATACTTAGCAAAATCAATTTTTTTTCAAAATGGGCCTGATCATACATAAAATATATATCCCAGGTTAGGAGTGATAAATAGAAACCGAGATGGGTCTACTAGTAGATAGTCGGGCAGCACCTCGACGAGACCCCAAGGACGGAGCCGAGTGCTTAGGTCGGACGCGCTAGACGAATATCCACGGCCAACCTATGCTGGACGAGTAGTACCAGACCGGGTTGGTTTCCGTTACGTTACTTATTGGTCGGTTACAGGCGTTACAAGTTATTAGTAATCGGTTACGAGTATTAATGGACGGTTATGTCATCATGTACCTTAGTGATGACCATATTATATATAGAGGCCTTATGGCCATGAATTGGACATTCTCTCATTCCCACTCTTAGCTACACGCTCAAGAGAGGTCTCTTACACCATATCTAAGGGCTCTCATATGCGGGGTAAGCTAGATCCCTAGCTTGGAGGTCATGCATCCCTTGTATGAGTCTCCAAATCCCTTAAGATCATATACATAGTTTTTCCAGCAAAAACATTTGCCGTCCACCGTGGGACCTCGGTAAAACTTTTCCTAGGCCACACCTCAACCCATATTCAATAGAATGTCATCGCCCCATTAAACTCACCAATATCTCGGGTCACACAACAAACTCAAGATTCTAGACCCCTGACGAGCAGATCGTTTGTAGTGTAGATTCTATGCTCAGCCAGATCTATGCGGTATTGCAACAAATTGGTTTTTGGCCAATGGACATCTCACCACATGCAAGGCTTCCGGTCTCGAGGATGGTCAAATTATTTTCTTCGAGATTCACATTGCCAGAACGCCACATCGCCGGCTTTCCAGTTTTGTGAAAGACGGTTCATCAAGTCACTCTTCAAAAGGGGTTAGAATAAGGTGGATTATTCTATCAATGGGACTACGTCATTCAATAGTCTTGACACTGGTTTGGTCCCTTGGAAGCTTCTGAAGCCGACAAGATTCAAGATGGCCAGTATACTAATTCCAAACGGGACCAAGAGCTAATCGCAATTGTCGAGGCCGCCATCAAAAGAGCTACATGGTGCCATCAAAAGAGCTACGATAACGACATATCTAACTGAAGGCGATATAGTTGTCTATATTATATGAGTTACCGACCAAAATGGAAAAGCATGATCCATTACGTGATATCGTCTATACCGACAACCCAGATATGTGATTCTTACCTATTCTTTTAATTAATTTGCATTATGGCTGCAGTTACATTGTTGCAAGGACATTAGATATGCTAGGGTGATTATCATTGTTGCAAGGAAAAATTTCTGTTTTCTAGCTTAAATGCAGATGGGCGACTTTTCTCTTCTGTTGGGAATAAGTTTGTCTCAAGTAGACATATAATACAGAATACCTCATACAACCCGGCAGATACTCACATCTTTATAAAGGAAGGCAACCTGACATCGTAAATAAAAGATAAGTTTGATATTTCGTACAGTCTTTATATTCTCTACAACTGTGTTGAAACCTGATATATTAATTATTACAGTAGCTGCATTGAAGTTCTGTCATTTTGGTCATCGATCATTTTCCGGTAGCAAGTTGAATTGACAAGGCTTGCGGCAACTTGGACACTCATTTAAACCAAAGATTAAAGGGATCATAGTGCACTCGATAATGTCTAAAGATGGGTAAGTGTTATACGGACAAGTATCTTTGGCTTAATGACTTTATTTACTCTCAGAATTCATTCCTCTTTGGCTTAAGTAAGGCGATCGTGAGTACTGTCTAAACATGTCGTAGTTTTGCTGCCTAAAACAATTGCATATATTTTAACTCATGTCAAGATCTTGGAACCTCTAACAACATGTTGCATGTGTCATCCGTGGCTAAATATATGTTTATCTAAACAATTACTAATTGTTATCGTGTTTAAAGAACATCAGCAATATTTCATGTATTGAAGGGAATTAACGATGTTCCTATGTCAAATCATTATAATTTTATGATGTCAGTAGTGTGGAGTTTGTATACAAGAATTTCCAAAATAATATTAAATTAAATGATTGTATTATTTGAATTAATAATATAAATATTATATTCAGATATATATATTATTTAAATTAAATGATTGTTGGTATAATGTGCCATGTCAATTGGTTACCTATTAATTAGGAACAGTTGCAATTTATAAGCAAACAATTGCTATTTCTATGCAAAACGTTGTTACTGATACGTTGTAATCAAAAGGTGCAATTCCCTTTCATGGAGAAGCATCTGTTCCCAAACAGATTGTAGTCTCACTATAAATTGAATGTTTATTGGCACAATGAAGAAGATCAAGAATAATCAGTCTCAAATCATTTTCTCATACTAAATTATCTTTCTCTTCTCTAATGCATGAGAGTAAGTAAAAGAATTATTCTTCTGTAAAATACTATTAAAGATACGCTTAGAGAGATTGTGCAATTCTCTTTAAGGATTCCAAAGTATCCTACAGGAAATTTTCCGGTAAACCATTTTGCATCCAACATAGAAAAATTGGTGGGGGCGAATTGCTCCTTAAGCTTAGTGTGGAAACATATGCTTTGGAATTTTCTCAAGCAAATTTATTTCTCTATTTTTCATCTTGATTCATTCTCGTTTACAAGAGCCCATAAAGACTGATTTCTAACAATCTTAAGGAACAATTCTTTATTCAATGGCTGCCTCACTCAAAGAGATGACTTCTGACTTTGTAAAATTAGAGAAATTCGATGGAGGCAATTTTATTCGTTGGTAGAAAAAAATGAACTTCCTTCTCACAACATTGAAAGTGGTGTATGTCCTTAACATTCCAAAACCGGAAGAAAAAGAAAATGAAACTGTTGCTGAAACTAGAGAGAGACAAAAGTGGGACAATGATGATTATATATGCATGGGACACATCCTAAACGGCATGTGTTGATTCGTTGTTCGACATTTATCAGAGCAGTAACTCCGTAAAAGAATTATGGGAGAAATTGGAATCAAGATACATGCAAGAAGACGCTACAAGTAAGAAGTTTCTTGTCTCTCAATTTAATAATTATAAAATGATAGATGGTAGGTCTGTTATGGAACAAATGCACGAAATTGAACGTATTCTCAATAATTACAAACAACACAATATGCACATGGATGAAACTATAATTGTGTCCTCCATAATAGATAAGCTTCCTCCTTCTTGGAAAGATTTTAAAAGAACCATGAAGCATAAGAAGGAGGACATTTCTCTTGAACAATTGGGTAATCACCTTCGTTTAGAAGAACAGTATCGAAAACAAGATGATACTAAAAGCCAATTTACTCAAGTAAAACTTCCATGAAAAGGAAACGAGATTTTGGAAAATCTCATGAAAATCATAATGGTAAAGGCAATAACAACTATAGAAAGAAAAATAAAGGAAGCTGTTATCATTGTGGAAAACCAGGACACTTTAAAAGTGAGTACAGATTCTTGAAAAGAGAAAACAAAGAAAAGAATTCAAAAAACAACAAAAGACAATCTTGTTGCTGTCATTTCTGAAATCAACATGATAGAAGATGTTAATTCTTGGTGGATAGACTCTGGTGCTACCCGTCATGTATGCAAAAATAAAGAACTATTCATGACCATTAATGAAGAAGATGGTAGTCTTTTGTACATGGGAAATGTTTCTACTGTCCAAGTCAAAGGAAAAGGATCGGTGGAGATTGAATTCACATCTGGAAAAATACTCACTCTTAAAGATGTATTTTATGTCCCTGAAGTTAGGAAAAACTTGATTTTTGTACCTTTACTTAATAAGTATGGTTTCAAATCTGTATTTGAGGGAGATAAATTTATTCTCTCCAAAGGGGGAATGTTTGTGGGGAAAGGTTATCTTTGTGAGAATAAGTTCATGTGTAATATTGTTAATAATAATAATGTGATTTCTGCTTATACTGTTGAATCTTGTGATTTATGGCTTATGCGACTAGGACATGTTAATTTTAGAAAATTAAATGATATGGTAAAATTAAATTTAATTCCAACATTTGACAAAAATTCAAATTCATGTACTACTCACAAGACAACCTTTTAAATCAATTGAAAGAAGTTCTAAAGTATTAGATTTAATTCATTCTGATGTATGTGATTTACATGGTTGGCCCACAATTGGTGGTAAGAAATACTTTGTCACTTTCATTGATGATTGCACTAGATTTTGTTATGTTTATTTAATGCACTCTAAGGATGAAGTCTTAGACAAATTCAAAATTTTTAAAGCACAAGTAGAACTTCAACATGAAACTTTTATTAAATGTTTTAGGAGTGATAGAGGAGGAGAGTTCTATCATCCTAATTATTTTGAGTCCACTGGTATTATACATCAAATAACTGCACCTTATTCCCCACAACAAAATGGGATAGCAGAAAGGAAAAATAGGGTGTTAGAAGAAATGGTAAATGCCATGTTATCCTATTCTGGTTTATCTAAAGGTTATTGGGGTGAAGCCATGCTAACTGCATGTTATATATTGAATAGAGTTCCTAATAAAAGGAAGAAGATAACCCCATATGAACTCTGGAAGAAAAGAAAACCGAATCTCAAATATTTAAAAGTTTGGGGTTGTAAAGCAATTATAAAGCTGCCTGAACCAAAAAGAAAGAAATTGGGAGAAAGAGGAATTGAATGTGTATTTCTGGGCTATGCTGAAAAGAGCAAAGCATATAGATTCATGGTTATTGAATCTAATGAATCATATCCTATTAATACCGTGATTGAATCACGAGATGCAATTTTTCAAGAAAGTAGATTTACCTCAATTCAAAATCGCAAAGACAATGTTCATTATGATGTTCAAAGTCTAGAAAGTAAAGTATCAAATAATGATATGTTGGGACGTTCAAAACCTAGAAGAAGTAAAAGAATACGAAAAGTAAAAAACTATGGATCAGACTTCTTCATGTTTCTTGTATAAGGAAATAATAATTCCATAAATCGTTATGGACCAATTTGCTATAACCTAGAGAATGATCCAGAAACATTTGAAGAGGCAATAAAATCTCAAGATTCAGCCTTTTGGAAAGAAGCCATCCAAGAGGAAATGGACTCAATTATGGGTAATAAAACACGAAACTAGTAGATCTTCCACCAGGATCTAAACCAATAGGTTGTAAATGGATCTTTAAAATGAAAATGAAAGTTGATGGTACCATTGAAAAATTCAAAGCTAGACTTGTCACTAAAGGATTTACACAAAAAGAAGGAATTGATTATTTTGATACTTATGCACCTGTTGCAAGAATTGCATCAATTAGAGTGCTTTTAGCACTCGCCTCCATCTATAAATTTGTCATTCATCAAATGGATGTCAAAACTGCTTTCCTAAATGGAGAATTAGATGAAGAGGTGTATATGAAACAACCCGAAGGATTTGTTATCAAAGGCCAAGAACATAAAGTGTGTAAATTAACTAAGTCTTTATATGGGTTAAAACAAGCGCCCAAACAATGGCATCAAAAATTTGATCAAGTTATGTTGGCCAATAGATACAAATTAATGAATCTGACAAATGTATTTATAGTAAATTTAACAATGAAAAAGGGGTTATGATTTGTTTATATGTAGATGATATGTTAATCTTTGGTACTGAATTAAAAGAGGTAGAAAAGACTAAAGCTTTCTTATCCAAAATTTTTGATATGAAAGACTTAGGTGAAGTAGATGTGATTTTAGGAATTAAAATCATAAGAGATGGTGAACATATTGGTTTATCCCAATCTCACTATATCGAAAAGGTGCTTAAGAAATTTGATCATTTCGATTGCAAATCCGTTTCTACTCCATTTGATCAAAATGTTAATTTGCAACCACATAAAGGGTTTCCAGTGGCACAACTTGAATATTCAAAGATTATCGGATGCTTGATGTATGCTATGACCTATACTAGACCTGATATAGCTTATGTTGTTGGTAGATTAAGTCGGTATACAAGTAATCCAAGTAGAGACCATTGGCATGCTATTAATAGAGTATTAAAATACTTGAAAGGGACGATTAACTATACTCTAACTTATAGTGGATATCCTTCGGTTTTAGAAGGATATACAGATGCCAATTGGGTAACGTATGTGGAAGATCACACCTCCACTAGTGGGTGGATCTTCAATCTTGGTGGAGGTGCAGTTTCTTGGGGTTCAAAGAAACAGACTTGCATTGCCGACTCCACCATGGCTGCAGAATTCATTGCTTTGGCTGCAGGTAGTAAAGAGGCAGAATGGCTAAGAAACTTGTTGTATGAGATACCTATTTAGCCAAAGCCAATAGCACCTGTGTCCATACATTGTGATAGTCAATCCACACTATCCAAAGCATATAGCCAAGTGTATAATGGAAAATCTAGACATATTGGCATAAGACATAGCTATGTGAAAGATTTAATTTTAAATGGAGTAATCTCCATAGTGTACGTAAGAACTAAAAATAATCTTGCAGATCCTTTGACGAAAGGTCTGACAAAAGACATGGTGTTGAAGACATCATTGGGGATGGGTCTCAAGCCCATATCTAATTGATCACCAATAGTGGAAACTCAACTCACACTTGATAAAAATCAAGTCTTGAGTTCAATGATGAAAGTACATTATTAGAGTGATTGAAGTACTTAACAATAGAGACATCTCAAGGGGAAAAAAGTACTTAGACCATAAAAGGTGAACTGAAAGGATGAGATTATTCTCTTAATAGATATATAGCACATATTTGCTGAAATGTTTATTATGGGAGCATTTCCGATATAGTCTACCTATATGAGAATGAAGTGGGCCGCTTCATAGAGTTCAAGGGCTTGACTCTTAAATTATCATGAAAAGGATACATGACATAGGGCCTTATCAAATGTGTCAATTTTACAATTCTTTTGATAATATCGAGATTTCATGTGTAAGTTTTGCACACTTGTTCTAATGACTAGTTGGTTCAAAGCTTGTCTACCAATGTTTGTTCGGGATGAGTGAAACCCATAGCTTACTAAGTATTGGTTCAAATCGTAAGATACCAATATCTGAAACCATGATATTTCCAGAATTATGAGATTTAGTTATTTTGAAAATGGTGGGGGATTGTAAGAGAATTTCCAAAATAATATTAAATTAGATGATTGTATTATTTGAATTAATAATATAAATATTATATTCAAATATATATTATTTAAATTAAATGATTGTTGGTATAATGTGCCATGTCAATTGGTTACCTATTAATTAGGAACAGTTGCAATTTATAAGCAAACAATTGCTATTTCTATGCAAAACGTTGTTACTGATACGTTGTAATCAAAAGGTGCAATTCCCTTTCATGGAGAAGCATCTGTTCCCAAACAGATTGTAGTCTCACTATAAATTGAATGTTTATTGGCACAATGAAGAAGATCAAGAATAATCAGTCTCAAATCATTTTCTCATACTAAATTATCTTTCTCTTCTCTAATGCATGAGAGTAAGTAAAAGAATTATTCTTCTGTAAAATACTATTAAAGATACGCTTAGAGAGATTGTGCAATTCTCTTTAAGGATTCCAAAGTATCCTACAGGAAATTTGCTGGTAAACCATTTTGCATCCAACATAGAAAGATTGGTGGGGGCGAATTGTTCCTTAAGCTTAGTGTGGAAACATACGCTTTGGAATTTTCTCAAGCAAATTTATTTCTCTATTTTTCATCTTCATTCATTCTCAGTTTTACAGCAGCCCCATAAAGACAGATTTCTAACAGAACGTGCTTGTAAATAAATTGTCATATGGTATGTCATGTTATATGCATGCCCTTGAAAATTACCACGGTGAATATCGATTTGTTTCCACATGGGTGTTAGATAAATCGTCTATTATATTTTTTGGCGTATTAATGTTGATGTTCAACTTGGTGAGTGCTAAATTGAAGCCGAGAGTTCCAATTTGTTAAAATAGCATTCAAAACGTTTTTGTGCATACGTCTGGGAAATGAGCATATATGTTAGACTGGACTGGACTAACGTGTCTACTTTTGCAAAAAGACTGCTCCCAAGCCACCAACAGGTATCAAAGAAATTATCAAAAAAAGATCTCTAAGAGCAACAAGAAAGAGAGTCCTCCTTGATCGAGATGGCTCTGTGTCAAAGTGTTTCATCTAGTTCCAACAAAACCTCACGCTTCAGGGAATCATATAAACACCACAATTAAAGTATAGGCGACAAAACGAGGAAACCAAGATAGCATAAATCTTGGAAGCAAGATCTCCGACAAGCACCGAGTAGTAAAATCCTCCTTAGTCGGGATGACTCTGAGGTAAAACATTTCATTTTATTTCAAACAAAGTCTCATGCTTGGGGGGACCATACATAGACATCCCATTTAGCATGATCTAGTTTTTAGGGCTGAGTTTTTAACCACTCTCTAGGATACTTGGTAAATTGAACCATCCGGATTGTGAAAAGGTCACCGAGTTTACCTCGAAGCCCGTAGGCAAGAGGAGTGTTATTCTCACTTAGAAGCTGTGAAGTAATGAATTGAGTTATGCTCTTGGAGGAAGCTGTGAAGTAACTCCAAGGTGTGTCCTAAGTTAGAAGCAAGAGGCTTTAACTCTTAGGTAGTTTGTGTTAGAAGTATGTCTTCTACTTTTCAGGTGTTGAAGAGTTGTTGGAAATCAAGTTATTGATGCAGTGGCTGAGGTGTTGACTGCTAGACATCATTGCGACGATTGAAAGTGGGATGAGGATATTCCATATCTAGAGAGAACCTAGGTAGAAGGATCATTGGATAGTGATTAAGTGAGGGGTTGTAAACAGACGACTTTAACTCTGAATTAACACTGTTGATAGTGGATTTCATTCCTAGCTTGGTATGCCCTCAGATGTAGGAGAGTTGCTCCGAAATGGGTGAATAATTATGATGTGTTCTTTATATTTTATGTACTAATTTACCTTGCTTGTGTTTTCATGTCAGATCAGATGTCTTGACATCCTTATAGGACATATGAGTCAGTTGTACCCGAATTTCACTAATCTTACTAATTACTAACAATTGACTTTTTATGTTATGCCTTTTTTTTTATTTTTTTATTATTTATGCTCTTTATTTTGTTCCATTTACTTTTATGCTCTTTACTTTATGCATTTTATTTTAACATTTATATTTCATGTCATTTTTCATTTGCTCACTTGAGCATTTATTTTCTTTTTGTTTTAAATTTGCTCACTTGTGCATTTTATTTTCTTGTTATTTTGAATTTGCTCACTTGAGCTTTATTTTTCCTTTTAAAATACTAAATAATCTAACTTAAACACTAAAAAATATTAATTACTTGTTTCTTGGACTTGGTTACTATCCCTATGGCTAGAGTTTGAATTTGAACTTAGGATTAGGACCTCAACCTCAGTTCGGAGATTTTGTGTTCTTGTGTTATCTTGTCTGTGCTTGGGTTATTTTTTCTGTATGCAGGTTATTTTTTTTATACGAGTGGATTTCCTCCAAATATAGCTGTTATTCTGCCCATTTTTTTTGAAGACATGATTTCATCTGATGCGTAGATTCATCTGAGGCTTGGTATTTTGTCTCATTAATTGCTTATCTTGTAATCTAAATGATGAGAATATGGTATTGCCTTCGTGATGCCAAGTATTGGTTTCTCACCCGGTTAGATCTTTCTTTACCCTCACCATTTTACTTTTTTGTACATAGGTTAGCCTCTTCATCTCCTCCCATATTCTTCAATTTTCAAAATCTTCTCCCTTTTTCGAAGGATTCTTGTTTTCAAACTCGAACCGCTTTCAGAATAAACTTGGACTTAGGTCCAAACATTTTCAAACTTCTTTTTCTTAATAAACTATTAATCCATTTAATAATACTTTAAAATATTTTCACAAGACTAAAAGTAAATCAACCTCATTAAAACATTTTTAGCCCTTTGTGAATTTTCTTCCTTAAAAACCATTTTCTTCTTAAAATTAACCAACACACTAATTTTAGTCTTTTTTACCTGAACTACATTGAGTTTTAATTTCAAAATTGCACATTGTTGGTATGTGGGCCTAGAACTCATTGGAAGTTCTATTAATTCAAATATTGTAAAAAAAAACACTTTTTTTCCATTTCCACCATCTAGTTTGAACACGTCTTTTTTAGCACATATACAGATTTTCAAAGAGGTTCCTGCAGAGTACCATAGATGATTTGGGTGTCTAACACATTCCCTTTGCAAAACTAACCCTCGTACCTTGATCTCATTTTCTTTTAGGATTGTATTTGCTCTTTTTCCTAGTCTTTTGGATAAAATAAAAGCGTGGTAGCGGCTTCATTGTTATTTTTACGAGCTGAGTCAATCAATGGCTTAATCTCGGTAGTTTTTGCCGCTACAACTAGTTTGCTCAACTGGAAAAAAAAACCAAAAACTGAAACTCGTGGTGGAAACTAATTTCCTCAAAGTGAAAATTTTAAATTTTCAGAAGTAATTTTCAAATAAACTATTTTGATCTAAAGGTTTCGTGAAACATCCATTTATTTATCTTGGTGAAAACGAGTGTAGCTAATTTTTGTTGGTGTGCATAAATTGTTATACACATGAAAATAAACATGTTAGAATATCAATTATTCTCAATTATATTAGTGATCAAAATTCCACAACTCTAATATTGTTTTTTAAATCATTTTTTTCAGCAATCTACCATTTTGTTTGATAACACACATATAATTAATTATATGAACAATTTTCCAAGTCAAACATTTGATAGTATGAACAATTTTTCCAATGGGCAAATAGGAATCCTAGCCTAAATATTTATTAGAGTTTAAGTGATCGAATCAACAAGCCTAAAAGGCGCACCTGATTCTTGAATATATCTTTGAGACATTTAACAAAAATCACATTTTTATGATTGCCTTCTTGCAACTCCAAAGTGCTAAGATGTGCTATAAATTATAATTAAAAATTCATAAAATTTTCAATTATAAAGTAATCAAACATTTTTAAACTTATTACATGCAAAGAATAAAAAATGAGTCAAATCCTCAAATATATTTATCCTTTGATAGTCTTTCTTTCTTTATTTACCAATGCCATCAAAGGTAATCGTCCAGGCATACTCACAGTCTGTAAGTTTTTCCTTCACAACATTTTCAAAGATTCTTTCACTTCAAATACATACTATTTATTTAAAGGTTAATAGTCAATTACACCCCTCCATATAGGCGAATTTTGGTTTACCCCCTTTTTAAAAAAAAGTTTTAGATTACCCCCTTGTAATTTTTGGACACCCCCTTAAATATGTAAAAACCAAGGAGGTAAATAAAAAAAAATGTATTTTACAGGGGATAATTTTTATACATAGGGGGCAAAAGACTTAGCATTTTAACATTTTAGAGGACTAATCCAAACTCGCCTATATGACAGAGTGTAGTTGAAACTCGCCTATATGACAGAGTGTAATTGACTATTCACCCTTTATTTAATCGACCATTTATGAAAAACAAAACTTTATTTTAATTTGACATTGCAGATTATCCATTCCCATGTAAAGATCATTCGGATTGTTACAATAAAGCATGTCACATTCCTTTAAGACCTCGGTGTGTTCTTTCTTTTTGTGAGTGCGTGAAATTCTTCTTTTTGTGAGTGCGTGGAAGTGTATTAAGTTGAAAAATAGTTGCATGCTACTTCAAATCGTATTATTTTATTTGTATGTTATAATGTTGGTAACCTTATAATTTCTCTCATAATTTGATTTATAATTTTTATTATCTTTAAGTTTCTTTTTCAAGCTCAAAACTTACTCATTTTAATATAATAAAATCATTCTTACACGTTCATATGCTCATAGTATATAGTGAAAAATGCATCTTGACTAAATGAGAAAAAATATGTTTACACTCTTTTTAACACCTACACTGTATTTGTTTACATAAATCATACTAATTTTATTTTTTAATAATTTAATTTACATTGATTTATGTACATCACTTTGTTACTTTGTTATATGGATACGGTGTATGTATGGTGTAGAGAAAAGGTGTAAGAATAGCACATCTCAAATTATATTTATGTATGAATCAAAGGCCTTGCCTTTTTCATTGATTTTAGGAGTGTTATATATTCTAAGGATTTTCATAAATAGTGTCTTTTATAATTATTACTATTCTATAAATAGATATATGTTCAATCATGCGATCTAATATAATAATAGTTTAATACATCCTATAGTTGAAACAAGAGATTAACGAATGTTGAGATTATCACGAAAATCATCAAAGAGTTGCAATACAAGTCTTTTGGTGAATATGTTAGCAATTTAGTAGGAGGAAGGTTACATGTAAGACTCATAATTGGCAGCGAGCCATCTTTTAACGCAAAAAATGTATATCCGTGGATTCAGATTGCCACACTCAGTAACTTGTAATAGAAGAGACCATATAGTTAACCATGCGTATAACCAGTGATACGTCTTCAAAAGATAAGATTGAACCTTATCTGCCTTCTTCAATCTCTGGTGTCTTCAACAGTTGTGATGTTACATCTTCATGTAGAACATTCTTCTTTTATACATCACATACTTCTTCTCTTCTTGATTCAGATTTCCACACAGTTATTACAAATATCCAGCTCCCTTCAAGATATTTGACAGCATCTGTATGCATTTCCTTAGTTGTATCAGTTCTTCAAATAATCACCAGATAACATTTCCACACATCCTAAATTTATGAAGCTAACAATGAACTTTAATATTGATATTCGGTACACACTAGTCCATGAATTCATCATACAGACACTCAACTCCCGACAGAGTATATGAATTTTGCACTCAGGCTACACATCTAATAAGTACTTAGTCTCCCATCAAAGTACCTACCAGTTAGTTAGTTAGAATTAACTACTAACACTAGATCATCCTGACTGATTACATCTTCACACTTACATCTTACTTCCAGGAAAAAACATACATTCAAAATTGAAGACATTAAGATGATGTTCCAACATCTAATACGACATCATCTATTATGGTTTATGGGGTAACATCCATAATAATTTTTCATAACACTTGGGGGGTAACATAGAAGCATAATGAGCATCAGCTTTACATTCAAATAGTTAACATGATCAAGGGATAAAATGATCCATATCTCAATTAGGTTTTCTTCATACTTTCACTCTGATTTTGAGATGATGGATGCCATAGTCTGTACCTGTATAGGAGATTTCCTCAATTAGGTTTCTGGAACAGACTTACTTATGACATTACATAGAAGTATTAAGATTCTTCATAGCAATCTGACTTCCTTGATTCTTATCGATAATACCCTTCTAGGGAAATATTTAGGGCAGTCAACATTTATGACCATGATTCACTGTGGTTGAGACACAATATTCAACTCCAAACAAAATTTGTTCAATGGTCATAAACAAATCTTCACATATTTGGTTCCTTTGATTAGAAGAATGTACCAGATAGAAGCTCATCTTGATTTCACATAAAGGGACCGAGGGGTATACCTTTATGAGTCTTTTACTTGTACTGAGCTTAACTTCTATACTCCCATAAGCTTAGGTCAGAAATAAACTAACATTTGGAGTATAAGAGCTTGTTGATCATGTCTGGATCAACTAATACACATGTACCCTCTTGCAGATCAGGAGCAGGCTCCAAACATGTGTACTCACACTACATTTGTTTAGCACCCAGAACATCTGTTCTTCAACTGGTAGCTGCATACTAGTAATAATAATGTTCAAACATCCCATAGAACATCAGTTCCATCTCCTTGGAACACATCTGTTGTACCCCAATTTTTGCCCCTAAGATCCCTCATCATATCACCATCACAATGCATTAAGATAAAAAACAAGGTTGAGCTCTAATGGTTGTCTTATTCCTAAGTTTGCTCTTAAGGAATCACCAAGCACCCTAAATGTGTTCTACATGCATGATTGGTCTGCATTTATTTCATCTGATAGCCTCTGATTAAAATACAAAAAAAAATATTTGTTTTTGTCTTTGTATATTTGTATTTTTGTAGGTATTAATCCAAGACATCAGGCGAATGTAAGTTTTTCCGATGTTTTTTTCCCAAACTTGATTTAAAACCATTTTTTTTAAAAAAAAAACAGGGTGCAATCGATTTGCACATTGGAGCAATCGATTTGCGCATTGGAGCAATCGATTGCTGTAACACCCCAATATTACCCAAAGTTTAATATGCAAAAATCAGAGTAATTTAAAATTTCATAAATTCAATACTGAGGCATCACACCTTCAAAAACAACTCACTTTAAACAGTTTACTTTAAAGTATAAATCTCGGATACATAGCATCGTCGGAAGACATAAATTGATTCATAAAAATAGAACATCTCGTTATTAAACTTCCTCGTCAATATCATGTTCTTATAAATTATGGTTCTTATTCACAAAAAGGAAACAACAAAAGAACAACAACAAGGACAACATAAATATTCCCCCCGAGTGCTACATATCAGAGCGACACCGACTCGACTAACAGCAGCTAAAAGCTCCGTCTTCATAACCTGCATGTTACCAATATAAAGGTAACGGCGAAACAAGTAAAGGGTGAGATACTCCAAAACATATAATTAAAGGCATGATAAAATATATACATAGTTTCGGAATTATAAAGGGTATAGATTAATAAGTGTAATTCCAACACATAATCAAAACTCACGTACTTTACTCGTCATCTTAATGTGTATAATCTACACTTTATCACCATAACCTCATTGGCATAAAACGTCACAACAACACATAAACGTTCATCACCATGAAATTATCACAACAATCATCATCAACGACATCAAACAACAATATCAAACAATGTTAATCACATAAGCAACATAAATAATATCATCTCCAATTGGCCTAAGCCCATCATCGCTTTTGACATAAAATCCCATCGTCACAAACATCATCACATCATATTTGCATTTAAGCATTTCGTCAAGTTAATTCATCACAAAACTCATCATTTATATTCATCGCATAGTTATCATGAAATTATCAAATCATATTCATTTCATGTTCATCATAAGGATCATCACCAAACAAAACATCATATATCATCGCAATTCAATATCATCCATCAATCAAGAAAAACCCAATGCCAAACAACTCAAACATAAACATGACCGACTCCATGATACACGACTATGTTATGCATGTGGTACCCATCGCTTTGTCCATAATTAGGGACACTAGGCATAAATCCCATCATCGCTCGACATAAAAGCCATCATCACTTGGCATAAAAGCCATCATCGCTTGGCATAAAAGCCCTCTTCGCTTATGCAATGTATGTGACTCGACAATAAAACGACACAACACAAACACACCATCATCGCTCGTCAAAATTGGCATAAAGCCCACATCGCTATAATTTATCCACATCAAGATAAATATATCATCGCATCATATTTGCATTATGCAAAACATCACTAATAATTCATCATCATCAAAATCATGCATTCACAAATCGGAAGCATTTATTAACAACATCGATATAAGCATCATGTACAAAGACATATATCATTGCATCACATATCATCAAGTATTCATTAATAAATACACCGTCGCAAACATTATGTTTATTCACACCGCATCATTATCAATTAATTCACCAAATTCCAAAAACGGAAAAATAGTCAAATACTTATAATCGTCGCGAAAGTCATTCCTAATAACCGGCATTAATCATAATTATCAACATCGAAATCTTATATCTACTAAAACGCAATCCGATTCAATTTGACCGTAAATTGGCCTATTTCGGGTCGTCTCGTAAAAACTCGTAATTTTGAAAAACTAACCTCACTACTACATTCTACACGTCGAACTTAGCTAGCACGTCAATTTTCGTTGAATTCGGAGCAACTTGCTCCGTCGTCGAATTTACCAAAATCGGAACATAATCGGGTTCCAAATTTAATCGGCTAACTTAGGCTCTAGTTATATTTTATTAATACTAACTAGTAGTGTATGGAATTTGGGAAAAGGGAAGGAAATAGAAACCAATTTACATTCTGCAGAGAAAATTATGCAGAAGACAATATTTTCAAGACAGCAAAAACCACATAGCAAAATTTTTCGTTGCACCTCTCTATCCTACAAAGGGCGGACGCCCTTGGCACCATAAGGAAATGCAGGCGGGGGCCTCAGGAGGGGGGACGGCCGCCCCACAGTTGGAGGTGGGCGCCTCCCCCCATGCTACACCTTCCATGGTTTTTCTTTCATTATCCCTGCATTTTCTTTGATAACAGACAATGTTATTTTCATATTTTTGTTTTCTGCAGACAGTTCACAGTTTCCTTTTCTTTTCCACTTCCATCTTATATTTTCATTATACCATACTACTAATAACAACACCTATAATCTCTACCCCAAAATCAATTCTTCAAAGCATTTCAACAATCACTCAACAAAACCCTATAAACCAACTATCAATTTTTCCTCAATCCAAACTAAATCCACCAAACCCTAACAATATGAAATGGAAATCAAACCATCAAACACCCAACTCAAAACCTCAACACCAATTTTCATCACAAATCCACAATATATGTATCAAAACCCTAACTATAGGAAATAGAAAATCAAACCCCTTACCTCTAGTTTGGATGATCCATGGTGATGCTACAAAGCTCAACCTCAAGCTTCCTCTCTTGCTCTTCTTCTCTCCCTCTTCTTCTTCTTCTTCCCAAAACCCTCTCTTCTTCTCTCTAAGGCCAAGTTTGGCTTGTTTTCCAAAAAATGGGAGAAAAGGAAAGTAAAATGGTTTTTATAACTTGTTTTCTTATTAGCTTCCAAGTTCCATGGTTGGTTTTGTGTTTTGCAATGGAAGGAAAACAAGGAGAAGTGTTTGGATGGAAAGAAAATGAGGAAAGTGGTTTTATGATAACCTTACTAGTAAACTAAGGTGTAAACCCAATCCTTCCCAATTAATCCTCACACTTCTTATTTATTAATAAACAACACACTAATAATATCCAATAATATTTTTACTCAATTAATTAAAATAATTCTGGGGAATTAAATATCGGGTCCGAATAATATTTTACCGAACCGAACGGAATAAAAAAACTGGACCGAACCAAACGTCGCCAAATATATTAATAGATATATTAATTAATATGAATATTCTCGTCGCAAGATAAATATCGATCGGTAATTCGAAAATATTAATATAATATAATATCAATTAAAAACGGGCGTTACAATTGCTCCCTGGCTATTTTCAGCAAATTTTCAAAAATACACTTAGTGCAATCGATTGCACTGCGCAAAATTTTAAAAAATTGGGCAATTTTCAATTTTGTGGGCTTGGGCTCCAATTTCTTTTTTTATTTTCTTTTAATTTTGAAATTAATTACTAATTGATTCAATTTTGGCTCCAAAATCAATTTCCAAGCCTAATTCTAATTTCCAAACCACCACTCATTTCCAAGCGAAAACCTTATAAATAGAGGCCTCCTCTCATTCAAATATCAAGCTTTTGATAGCCAAATACACCTTGTCAAAATTTCTCCTCATTCTCTCATTTTCCCCTAACTCTGCAAATTCACTCAAAGCTCTTTCTTCTTCACAAAGATTAGTGAATTCTTCATTGGAATTCTCTAATTCTTTGAGCTAAACCTCCATCCACTCTCTTTTTCTTCATCAATTCTTTTGATCTAGGCTTGTGATTATGATTTTTGAAGTTGAAGTGAAGAAATTTGAAGTGTTACTCTTGCAAATTTCCCTCAAGATCTACAAGTGGTGAGTGTTGATCTTAATCTTTGATTATGTGATCTCTTGATAATTTTTGTTGTTTGATTCATTGAGCAAACTTGTTTTTAGTTCCATTGATATTAAAATCTCAAGAATTAGTTGGAATTTTTGTACTCACTTGAATCAAGGAACACAAGGTGTTTGTTTGTGAAAATTTTTGAGCAAGAATTTGGCCTTTAGAAATGTGATTTTTCTGATTTTTACAGCGTTTAATCGATTTGCACTCTGCTGCAACCGATTGCACGGGCCACGTTGAAAAAAAAATTAAAAAATAACAGTGTGCAATCAATTTTCATCCTACTGCAATCGATTGCACAAAGTTTAAATTGTGATTTTCACTTGTTTTTTTGACTTGTTTTGGATCTTTACTCTTCTTTTACTCCATTCTTTTGATGATTGCCTTGGATTGTAGTCTTGTACACCTAAATCCTCTTTAATCTCAATGGACTTTAGGTGTTGATGAGGTTGGAGAAATGTATTGGGAATTCAAATCTATCAAAGGATTAATTATATAATTAATTCTTGGTGCTTTGAGTCAACAATATATTTTGTGCCTTAATCCACTAAGATGAGTGATTGAACTTAAAGATGGAAGAAATTAGAGAAGATAATCCAAGTTGATCTATCATTCTTTTTTTATTTTACATGTGTTGACAAACATTAGAAGATGATCTACATATTATTTTCTCGTTTGCTTTTTCAACACATACATCACCATTGATTGGCCTCGTTGTAGGGTGGCTTCTACATAAGTCACTTGGCGATTATTTAACATAGCGCTACATTACTTATTCTTCATCTTATTTTTTCTTTTGTCCCGAATCGGAAAATGATCAATTGGTGGCATGAACTTCAATGTTCTAACATAAGCCCCAAAATATGACTTCAGTTTTGATCTTGGTTCAACACTTGTGGTGCTTGTCATGTGGTCGCGTTGATTTCTAATCAAGCTTCTGACAAGTTTCCATTAACTTTGTCCATTTGAAATTCTCAATCATCTTTGATCAAGTGATATGACAATTCCAAAAACCGGTGATATACTTGACAAAAAACAATTAAAACTTGTCGTGTGGTCGCGTTGATTCTATCAAGCCTCTGGAAAGTCTTCATGCGTAAGCTTCAAGATGGTCACCTTGCTGACGACTAACAATTAACAATTCAATGATATACTTGACAAGTTTCAAGATGATCATCTTGCTAACATTTATTAATTTCCTTTTTATTTTCCCCTTTTATTTTTATGCTCTTTATTTTATTCACTTTATTTTTAGCATTTACCTTTCATGTCATTTTTCTTTGCTCACTTGAGCATTTATTTTTATGCCATTTTTTCTTTGCTCACTTGAGCATTTTATTTTCTATGTCATTTTTCCTTTGCTCACTTGAGCATTTTATTTTCTTATTATTTTTTAATTTTCTCACTTGAGCTTTATTTTTCCTTTTTCAAAACACTTAATAATTCAACCTAAACATAAAAAACTTTTAATTGAACTCGGTTACTATCCCTATGCTCGGAGTTTGACTTTGGACTTAGGATTAGGACCCCTACCTCATCTTGGAGTTTTCTGTGCCCTTGGTGTTATTATGTCTTGTCTGGTTATTATCTTTGTATGCAGGTTATTCTTTTATACTCACTTAAGAGTGGATTTCCTCAAAATACAGCCGTTATGCTGCCCGATTTTCTAGAGACAACAGTCCACCTAAAACAATTAACTCATCCGAAGCTTTATTATTTTTGTGCGATTATTTGTTGTTTATGTGGTAATCCAAAGGATGGGATATGGTATTGGCTCTTGATGTCATGTACTAGTCTTCTCACCCGGTTAGATCTTTCTTTACCCTTACCTTTTACTTTATGCATTTAGGTTAGCCTCTTCGTCTCCTCCCCATTCTTTAATTTTCAAAATCTTTCCTCTTTTTCAAAGGATTCTTGTTTTCAAAACTCGAACCGCTTTCATAAAAAAACTTGGACTTAGGTCCATGAATTTTTAAACTTATTTTCTTAATAAACTTTCAATTCATGTAATAATACATTGAATTTTGTTTTCATAAGACTAAAAAACACCTAACCTCATTCAATCCTTTTTGAGCTCTTTGTAGCTTTTCTAATTAACTTTTTCTTAAAATCAACCAACACACAACTTTGGTCTTTTTTAGCCGAACTACTTGGTTTTGATTTCAACATTGCACATTGTAGGTATGTAGGCCTGTAACTCATTGGATGTTCTATCAAACCAAAAATTATAAAAAATACTTTTTTTCTCTTCTTTCCAGACACTTTTGTACATACTCTTTTTTAGCACATATGTGCAAATTTTCAAAAAGGTTCATGCGGAGTACCGTAGATGCTTTGGGTGCCTAACACCTTCCTTTTGCATAACTAACCCCCAGTCCCAGATCTCTAATCTTTTTGTTAGGATTTTATTTGCTCTTTTTTCCTAGTCCTTTGGATAAAATAAAAGCGCGGTGGTGACTCTTTTGTTATTTTTTGAGTTAAGTCAATTCAATGGCTTATACTCACAGTTTTTGCCGCTACATAAAAAGTGGCGACTCTGCTAGGGATGTTTGACCTATTGTTGGACCATCTATAAGTGGGTTGACCCTATTTTTGTTTGTTTGTATATATGTGCTTTATTGTTTGTATATATTGTATGCTTGTTTGTCTGGATGTTTTTCTAGTTTTCAGGGGTGCTTGGTGATCTTCTTTTTGAGTTCCTATACCCAGACTCAGGAAACCTTAAGATAAGATGGGCGGTATAGTCATGTTAACTTTTAGGGAGTAATCCTGAAGAAGGAGACATGAGATCCCCCACTCAGTGGAGACCTCCTTGATTGTGGTATTTTGTTTACCGAGCGAAAAGGAAGATATGAATGCTTTCGACCTGAGAGTCCCTGAAGTTGAGCATCTGTAGAATCCTTAACCCATCCTGACCTCTTAGGGGTAGTGCAGGACTATTACGGAGTTATCCGGAAGTAGTTGCTACACAATACTGCACTCAAACGAGTTTCACCTAAAGGTATTACTGATTACCGAGTACATCGGGAAGTTGGTAGTATTGGATGGAGGAATGTAAACTATTGGGATTCCTATAGAACCTTGACCTACTGATGGCAAAGCTTAGAATAACTTGTTGGTAGTACCATTTGACTCCATACTCGTGACGTCGAACCTATGTACCCCGTTGTTTGTGATCTTGGTGTGTGATTGTTGCATAACCATGCATTCATGCACCCATATGCATCTTTTTAGACAGATATTCAAGGAACTTAAAATTTACCTTTGCAAATATCTCAGGTATACTTTGACTATGGATTATGGACAGAGGAGGACTCGAAAATACAATTTCAAGGAACCTAAGATTGAGGGACTGATGAGCTTGATTGATAAGATTGAGAGACCAGAGGATTTTCAGAAGAAGTATGAGACTATTATACCTTTGATGAAGATGAAGATGAAGGATGGTTTGCGTTATACCTTAGTTCAGTTCTATGATCCGTTATACCATTGCTTCACTTTCCTTGATTATCAGTTGGTTCCTACCTTGGATGAGTATTCTTATCTGTTTGGTCGACCTATTACTAGTGTTGTTCCTTTTACTAATTTAGAGGAGGAGCCTAGGTATCATGAGATTGCTGCTATTAACCATCTAAAGAGGTTTGAGATCGAAGACAATATGACTACCAAGGGTTGTATCAGAGGATTACCGACTGCATTTCTTTTAAAGAAAGCTCGTTACTTTGCTAATATGAAAAGTATGAACGCTTTTGAAGCCATCTTTGCCTTGCTTGCTTATGGTTTATTATTTATTCCCAATGTTGACAACTTTGTTGACGTTAATGCTATCAGAATCTTCATGATTGGGAATCCAGTTCCCACACTTCTTGCAGAGACTTACTATTCTATTCACCTTCGAAACTTCCGTCGAGAAGGAGAGACTATCTGTTGTACGTCATTGCTATACCGTTGGTTAACTTCTCATTTACCTACAACTAATGCTTTTTGGGATCCTAGAAGGGGATCTCGTTGGGCACCAAAGATCATGGCTCTCACACATTCTGATATTGTATGGTATCGTCAGGTTTATTATGATGTAGAGATTATTGACAATTGTGTCTCTTCTTGGTAGAAAGGGATTCATTAGCTACAATCTTGTTCTTGCGCGTCGTCAGCTTGGTTATCCGGTGAGGGATAAGCCATATAGTATTCATGTTCGTGGCTTCTTTCTTAAAGAGGGTGAAGACCACAGTGCAGCTAGGAAGGATATAGAGAATGCTTGGCGTCATATTCATAGGAAAGGAAAAAAGAATCTAGGGAAGAAAGGGGTTGTTTCTTTGGAGCCTTATCGTCTATGGGTTCAAGCAAGAGCTATTGAGCTAAACATGTTGTATTCTTGAGATGATCCTCTTGGTGATTTGTTCTTGGCTACTACTCAGGGTTCAGATGACATAGAGGATCTTCATTTTTCTTTGGTTAGGATGCAACAAGAGAAAGAAACTTGGAAGAACAAGTATCACACCTTGAAGATGTCTCATGCAGTAGAGTTGAAAGAAAAGGATGATTTAATTGAGATTCATGAGAGTCGTGCTATAGAGATGATGGAGAAGCATGGTGATTCATTTTCTTCCAGTGTTCACCCAACTTCAAGTGCTTTTGCTCATACTTCTCCCGAGTTTGGTGCTTGGAAATGTTATGCTGATAGGTACATGTTTGGCAATGAGCAGCTGAAGGAAGAGATCAGGAAGCTCAAGAGGAAGAGGTCATCTGATGAAGGGTCTTTTGCAGATTTGGTTCTTTAAGACTTCTAGTTTCTATTTTATGCTCTATTGTACTTTGGTTCATTGAAACTTGTATTGAAGAGTTGTAATCCTCAAAATATTTTTATTAATGTTATGAGTTTTATTTAGTATTTCAATTGTGTTATACTTTGAAATTTGCAAATTAAATTGTCTTTATTAAGTTCCTCAAATAATGAATAAAAATAAACATAAATAATAAACAAATCATTTGCATTGCATGTCATGCATCATGATACACACATTCTTGCATTTTCATACTCTCCCAGGTGTCTTATCTGTTTCTCTACTTCATTCAGCCTTCAAGTTGTTGCATCAATATAACACTCAATCCATCAAGAGAATCGCGAGCTACGCGAAGAAGGTATCTCCTTTAGGATGAATATGGCCAACTTGACTGCTATGGTGGAATAGTTGGTGGCTGCTCAAAATCAGCCACCTCCTCCTCCGCCTTCTCCTCATATGCCCTCGACAACTGTTATCTATGAAGTTCAAGATTCTCATGTTTCTGCTATGCCGATGGTTTCTACCGTCCAATGCTGTATGCCTCTTGGTTATCCTTGGGGAATGCCAAAAAATTTCATGTTTGAAGGTTACAATCTTGCTGCTTAAGTGACCTCCTTGGCCCAGCCTACTACTGTTTTTGCACCTACTGTGCTGCATTCTATGCATGTTGTTTCTATGCCTCCTGTGGTGCATGTTACTCATGTTTTCACCAAAGAGTTTGATAATCCACTTCCTCCTCCGAGGGAAATCTTGGATTTCTATGATCGAATGGATGGTTTCCAGGAACAGTTTGACAAGATGCAGAAAGAGCTGAAAGCCCTCAAGGGGAAAGAGTTGTTTGGTGATAATGTCGACGATCTCTACATAGTTCTTAATGTAAAAGTGCCTGCTAAATTCAAGGTTCCATAGTTTGAGAAGTACAAGGGAAATTCTTGCCCCCATGACCATTTGATGAGGTATTTGAGAAGGATGTCCACTCATACTGAAGACCAGCGTCTGCTCATTCACTTCTTTCAAGATAGTTTGACCGGTGCAACTTTGAGATGGTACATGAATCTACACAGTAGTGACATCCACACCTTCAATGATTTGGGTGAAGATTTTGTGAAGAATTACAATTATAATATGTACATGGCGCCCGACCGTGATCAGCTAAGGGCAATGGTTCAAAAAGATAAGGAATCATTCAAAGAGTATGCTCAGCGGTGGCGTGAGCTTGCTTCATAGGTTATACCTCATCTAAGTGAGCAAGATATGACCAAAGTTTTCTTGAAAACCTTGGATCCTTTCTATTACTGGAAGATGGTGGCTAGTGCACCAAATGATTTTGCTGAAATGGAAAGCATGTGAGTCTGTCTAGAAGAAGCTGCCCGAGAGGGATGATTGTCGAAAGGAGAAGGATTTAATGGCGTTAAGAAGTCATCCTTTGGATTCTCGAAGAAGAATGAAGATATTAATGCTGCTGTTCAAGAAAGAAAAGCTAAGTTTCCTAAAATACGCCATCAAAATCAATAACAAGTCGATGTTGTTACCCCTGTTACTGATGTTGCTCCAACAACCATTCCTTATAACAAAGCGTCTCATCAAGGGAAAGGCCCAAAGAGGGAACCGTTTGATCCAATTCCAATGAATTATGTAGAGCTATATCCAGCATTGATTCAGAGACACTTGGTGCAACCAAGGGCTCCTCCAGCTGTTCCAAATCCTTTGTCGTGGCATTACAAAGCTGATCAGACTTCTGATATCACCAAGGAGCTCCAGGGTACAATATTGAGAATTGTTATTCGTTAAAATAAGAAGTGCAAAAGATGGTCAGATCAGGTTTGTTGTCCTTCAAAGACATGGGTCATAATGTGCAAGGGAATATGTTGCCCAACCATGGAAATGTCGTGAATATGATTGATGAAGAGATCAGGGTTTATGATGTGAATTCTATCATTGGAGATCTAGTGAAGATGCATGTAGCTCTCTGTAAAGTTGGTTATTGTGCCCATGATCATGCTGCTTGCAATGTGTGCAGTAATGATACCCGTGGTTGTGATAAGATAAAAAGTGATCTTCAAGATATGATGGACAGGAACCTTATTCACGTTATTAGATTGAAGGATGATCCTGAAGTTGAAGTAAATGTTGTTTATGGTCCTCCTAGAGAAGTCCAAATCTGTGATGTAAACGAGACTAATGTTAATCTGGTGAATTTGCACGTCGAGTTCAATTTCATTGAAGGGCAAGAGGTGCACTGATATAGTGACTGCTTAGTCTGTAGCACTTATCATTGTGGTTGTGATATTGTGTAAAGCGATATTCAGCATCTGCTAGATGAGGGCCTCATTAAAATTGTAGTGCGCATAGTTGGTTTCAACAATGGCGTCAATATTATCAAAAGTTTGTCTGAAGGATCTGATGATGAATATATTTCTGTAGATGAATATTTCTCTGCTGATGAGTCTGGTGAAGAAGCGGATGTAAATGTCATTGTGCCACATTTTGATATTCCTACTCCTATGGAGGTGACCTACTACAGTAAACCTCCATTTGCTCCTTTGGTTATCAGTATGCCTGGGCCTGTCCCGTATAGTTCCAACAAGGCTGTACCATACAAGTACCGTGCCACTATTCTAGAAGGAGATGTTGAAGTTCCGATCTAACCGTTGCCTCAAGTAGGAAATATTGTTGATGTTAGTCGAATGATCAGAAGCGGTCGTGTGTTTGCTACTGTGTTTTCGAAGATGGCTGACGATGGTAAGAAGATTGTAGAAGCTAGCAATGAACCAAAGAAAACTGAAGGGCAGGTCAGTGAGGTATCCCAAGAGAAACAAATGGATGATCTATTGAAGATTATTAAGATGAGCGATTATAAGATTGTTGAGAAGTTGCTGCAAACTCCGTCAAAAATTTCAATCCTGGCTTTGTTGATGAATTCTTCAACTCACAGAGAGTCTCTAATGAAGGTTTTGGATCAGGCTTTTGTTGATTATGACATGCCCTTGGAAACTTTCAATTGTGTGGTTGGAAATATCATAGCTTGCAATAATCTTAGTTTCAGTGATGAAGAGTTACCTGCTGAAGGAAAGAACCATAATATGGCTTTGCACATTTCTATGAATTGCAAAAATGATGAATTGTCCAATGTGCTTATTGATAATGGGTCTGCGTTGAATGTTATTCCCAAGAGTACTCTTTCAAAGCTCAAATACCAAGGTCCGCCGCTGCGTTCTAGTGGTATCATTGTGAAGGCGTTTGATGGCTCTCGTAAATCTATTATTGGGGAAGTAGATTTACCCATTCATATTGGCCCTCATTTATTTCAGATCACTTTCCAAGTTAAAATTCCTGGCAGCAGATACGTGATGTCACAGAGAATGTTATGACACACTATCGACACTGCTAACAATTTACACAAAATATAAATAAAGAAGAACACAATAAGTTGTTTACCCGCCGGTTCTAACTACACCTACATCCGGAGCTACCAAGCCGGGAGGAAATTCACTATTAGTAGAATTAATTCGTGAATAAACCAACCATTTATCTCCTTCACTTAAACCACCCAATGCAACTTCAACCTAAGTCCTACTTAGATCCGAGTTCCTACTCACTCCCTCAATCACAAAGAGGATATCAACCTATTGAATAATTGAATTGTGAAGACACACTTCAATAAACTATCTTGATCTCGCTCAAAGCTTTCAATCAAGAGACAAACACTGTGCTTTAAAGCTTTGAGTGATAAACTACCCTTACAACAAATCCTAGTCCAAGGCACTTATCAATTGATAGTTGCTTGGCTCACAAGAGAAACTAGAATTACAAATACCAACTGTTATAAATCCTAACAGTACACAAATAACAAGCTGCTAAATCTTCAATACATTCCAAGGGCGCAGCACAGTTGTAAGGTTGAATTCCTTTTATAGAAGCGATCCGAAACTTCGCTTTGGGCTTCCATAAAGATAGCTAGGGTTCACTTAATTTAATCCTAAAAACATGGTCTTTTCAACAACCAATTTAGGTTTAATTAAGATTAACCTAGCAGTCACGTGAGCATGCTTTCTAATAACAGAAAAACATAAAGTAGCAGCTCAACAAACTTCCCGAAAAGTCTCAGAAAAACAGATTCGCAGCGAATGTCACATCGAATGTCATAACATCCGTTATGACATCGATCGTTTTCAGAATTCCAAGACACTTTAGCTTCCAGCCTGAAATGCTTTTAACATCCTTAGGTGTAGGATTTATCTTCAATATCTGAATGTCATGACATTTATCATGACATTGCTAAAGCCTAGTTTTACCAAAATTAATGCCAACTTAAAACACTAACAAACTCCCCCTTTGGCACATTTTTGGCTAAAACTACTTAACACATCAGAGTACCTATGCCGCAGAAGACAAACTAGTTCTAAGTTTAAAGAAACTAGAACCTAGAGATAAGATAAATTCTACCCATACAGAAATCCCACAATTCCCACAATTGCCCACATACAAAATTTAAAAATTCATACAGTTTCCCAAAACCCCATACTACTGTTACTCAGTAGTTCAGTAGTTCTTCTCCCCCTTTTTAGCCATAAAGGGCCAAAGGAACCAATACAATTACCCCAAACACTCAAGCATATAATTAAAGAAGGTACCAACAATCATGAGGAGTACAATGCTGTCAACAGTAAGTTACAATCATCCAAACAAAATTGGGAAAATGCTAGAACAAGAACACAGAAGCAACAGGGCAAAAACAACCAAAACAAACAAAGAAAAGCAAGAGCCATCACAGCAACTAATCAGTTGCTCTCCTTTTCTGAAGAAGCATTTTCATTATGAAAGAAGATCAGAACATTACCGCTAGTTCATCAATCTTGAAGCCGAATCTTGATCGACTGCAGTCCGTGAGCTTTCCTTTTCTTGGCAATTGGTGTTCTCTCGCGTTTTGAGCTACCAACAGATTTAACTCTATACTTCTTTGAAGAAGTTCCAGTTCTGGTCATCTTCTCATCTTGAGAACCAGAGATACCACCCTTTGCTTTGACAGGGGGATCAGCAAGAGTATCAATATCAGAGTCCACAGGATTTGCCTGGAAGTGATCATCAGATGTCATAACATCCCTTGTGACATCTGGATCAGCTGCTAAACTAGGGCTAGCAGGCTTTTGGTTAAGGGGAACAGAAATGCCAGGTACATAAAGATTTTTGTTCAGGATCCTGGTGATTATCCTATCAACGGTTTCTTGAACATACATAGTACCTTCTCTATTGGCTATCTCAGAGGGAACAGATGAGGATGAGCCAGAGATCTTACCAGTGGAAGAGACTGATGACTGTTGGGTATTCCGTGCATGCTGATTCTCGGTCTTCTTAGAGTCAGTGGCCATGGAACGCTGAGGAGAGAACTTCACAGGTTCAACATTTAGGGCTGCAGCGCTCGCCCTTATCTCTGCCATGGTGGGAGATGGACAGTCAGAGTCTTGGGATGAAGAGGACGAGGAAGACATGTTTCGCTGAGAAAAATTGAGAACCAGAGACCAAAGATGACAAGGCGTGTGAGAGTATCTTTTGGATGAAGAAGATATGATACTTTCAAATGAAAAGGCTATTATATGGAGGAGTCTTTTCATATTCTTGAACCTTATAAAAATAGGAGGGAAATAATCAACTAACCCACTTATACTTAATAAAAGGTCTCTTCCCTTCCTTGGAGGCAATGGTAATTGCTACAATTCCTCATACTGACAAATACCCAGTTTGCTCCTTAAATTTTCAAATTGACTAGCATCAAGAGCCTTAGTAAAAATGTCAGCCAGTTGAAGTTCAGTGACTACATGATCCAATTTAATCACTTTCTCCTCCACAAGGTCTCTGATGAAGTGATGTCTAATGTCAATGTGCTTAGTCCCACGTGTTGTATAGGATTTTTGATATATTAATAGCACTGATTGTCACAATACAATGTCATGACATCCTGTGACATTGTACTCGACAAGATCCGCTTCATCCGACTATTTGAGAACAACTGCTACCACTTCTATGTATTTAGCTTCAGAAGGGACAAGGACACGCTTTGCTTCTTGAACCAAGAAACAAGATTGTTTCCCAAGAAGAAGCATCCTCCGAAGTACTTTTTGTCATCAACACTACCCCAACAAGATCACAATAACTGCATAAAATTGGTTCACATCCATGGAATACAGGATACCATAATTGCAAGTTCCACTCACATACTTGATTCTTTTCACCGTTAATGTGACTTACTTTAGGTTCTTTGGTATCTTGCACATACCCCAACAGAAAGGCAATGTCAGTTTGGTGTTAGTACAACAAGCTTCCTATCATGCTTCTATATAAACTTTGATCAACCTTTTCACCACTTGTGTCCTTGGACAACTTCAAATGTGGGAGCAGAGTCCTTTATGGTGGCATTCTCCATTCCAAACTTCTTGACAATATTCCTTGCATACTTGCTCTGTGAAAGAAATGTTGAGTCTTCCATCTGTAACTTGGCACCAAGAAAGTAAGTCAACTCTCCCATGAGACTCATTTCAAACTCGCTTGCATTTGATTGGCAAAGTGTTTCACCATTGTCTCTGACATTCCTCCAAAAACTATATCATCAACATAAATTTGAGCCACCATTATCTTTCCTCCTTCATTCTTGACAAATAGTGTCTTATCCAAGCCTCCTTTCCCGTATCCTTTGTCTAAGGAACTTGGTTAGCCTTTCATACTGTGCCCTAGGAGCTTGTTTTAGTCCATATAGGGCTTTCCTTAATCAAGACATGTTCGGGAAACTTGGGTCCACAAATTCTTTAGGCTGTTCTACATATACTTCCTCATTTAAGTAGCCATTTAGGAAGGCACTTTTCACATCCATCTGAAATAATTTGAATTTCAGAATGCAAGCAACCCCTAGTAGAAGCCTGATTGATTCCGCCAGCCACCGTGCAAAGGTCTCATCAAAGTCAATTCCCTCAACCTGAGTGTAACCCTGAGCAACAAGTCTTGCTTTATTCCTGGGGACAGTCCCTTCTGCATCAGACTTGTTCTTGTAGATCCACTTTGTACCAATGATATTTGTTCCTTCTGGTCTAGGAACTAATTCTATACTTCAAGTTGCTTGAACTGGTTCAATTCATCTTGCATTGCTCCAATCCGTAATTCATCACATAGAGCTTCTTTAACATTTTTTGGCTCTATCTTTGACACGAAGCAAGAGTTTGAGATGTCGACCTTGTAACAACACCTTTGGTTGGATCTCCAATGATGAGCTCCTTTGATGATCTTTCCGAATTCGATGGAAGGATCTTTGTTTGCTTCCTCTGGTTCAGATTTTGGTGAAGTAGGAATAGGTACATCTTCCTTATCAGTTACTTGAGGTGATGTCTCAAACCATGTCTCAACATCATATGGGACATTGTGTTTCTGATGATGATCATCAACAATGACATTAATAGACTCCATCATAACCCGGTTCGGAGTTGAATACCCTATATGCTCTTTTAGTGGGTATCCAAAATGCCTTCATCACTCTTAGAGTCCATTTTTCTCCTTTGATCACGATCTGTCAGAATATAGCATTTGCTGCCAAACACATGGAAATATTTCACAGTTGGTTTTCATCCCTTCCATAGTTCATACAGAGTGGAGGAAGATCCCTTTCTTAAGGTGACCCTGTTGTGAACATAGCAAGTCGTATTCATAGCTTCAAAAATAAATAGGAAGTTTCTTAGCATGAATCATTGCTCGGCAGACCTCAGATAGACCTATTCTTTCTTTCCACCACCCCATTTTGTTGAGGTGTTATAGGAGAAGAAAACTCATGATTAATTCCCTCTGAGGAGCAGAATTCATCAAATTTGCTGTTCTCAAATTCCTTTCCATGATCACTTCTTATTCTGACAATACAGCTTTCCTTCTCTCTTTGAAGTCTTTTGCATAACTCCTTAAAGACATCAAACACATCAGATTTTTCCTTGATAAAGTTTATCCAAGTAAATCTGGAGAAGTCATCCACAACAACATAGGCATATCTTTTTCCACCAAGGCTTTCAACCTGCATAGGCCCCATCAAATCCATGTGTAGCAGCTCTAGCACTTTGGAAGTGGTCAGATGTCTAGACATTGGGTGTGACATTCTGGTTTGCTTTCCAACCTGACATTCACCACAGACCCTTCCTTCATCAATGTGGAGTCTTGGTATTCCTCTGACAGCCTCCATAGAGATGATATTTTTCATTCCTCTGAGATGCAGATGTCCAAGTTTTTGATGCCACAACTTTACCTCCTTTTCATCTTTGTCTGTAGAGCACACAGAAGAGAGGTTAGTGTTCTCAAATTCCCACATGTAGCAGTTGTCTTTGGATCTGATTCCTCTCATAACTACTTCTTGTTTATCATTGATTACAAGACATTCAGACCTAGTGAAGTTGACTTTGAACCCCATATCACATAGATGACTGATGCTTATGAGGTTAGCAGTCAAGCCTTTTACCAGCAACACTCCATTTAGATTTGGAACTCCAGAGCAGTCCAGGTTTCCAACACCTTTGATTTCTCCTTTAGCTCCATCTCCAAAAGTAACAAAGCTGGTAGAATGAGGTTTGACATTATTCAGTAGGTTTTTTATTCCAATCATATGCTTGGAACACCCACTGTCAAAGTACCAATCTTCCTTGGCAAACACTCTAAGAGAAGTGTGAGCTATCAATGCTGCAGTCTTCTTCTCCCACTTTTGAGTGTAGGGTACCTTGATGTTCTTAGGCTTAACATAGGGAGTCTGATTGGGGTATCCATGTAGCCTATAGCAGAAGGGTTTTATGTGTCCAAACCTTCCACAATGGTGACATCTCCATCTTTGAAACTTCTTATTCATGTTTCTCTGATCTTGATGTTGACCCCAACGTTGTGACATTTGCTTTGACATTGGCTTATCAGGTCTGTTCTTCTTCCTGTTATCAGTAAATTTCTTAGCAGCCACATGTCCTGAGCCAGGAACATTTCCTGTTTTATGTTGTGACATCTGCTTTGACCTTGGTTTCCCATGCCTCTTCTTTTGCTTGTCACTAACAGGTTCGTTTTCAGCCACATATCCTAGAACATGCTTATTTCCAGCATTTTGTCCAAGCTGGAGGATTTCTTCCAACTTGTCAGTCCCAGTGGTCAGTATCTTGACAGACTTAGTCATATGATCAAGCTTAGAATTCAACACTATAATCTCACTGTTGAGATGACTAATAGTGATTGTACTTTCCTTCTTCTCAGCTTCCAGCTTCACATTTTCTGCCTCCAACTTCTCTATCAGCTTTCTCTGTTTTTCATTTTGCTGACATACTTCACCACTTCTGATACACAGTTTCTTGTAAGTATCAGCAAGTTCTTCAAAAGTCACTTCCTCATCACTAGAGTCATTATCAGGGTTGCCACTTTCAGAGGGTGCAATGACAAGTTTGGCTGATTCCTCTTCAGAGTCACTACTTGATTCACCATCAAACCAAGTAACAGCCATTCCTTTCTTTTGTTTCTTTAGAAAGGTGGGACATTCAGCCCTAATATGTCCAAATCCTTCACATCCATGACATTGGATTCCACTGCCTTGACTTCCCTTTTCCTCTGACTTGGATCTTCTGCTGGAGTCATAAGATCTGCTGATGTCAGATTCAATGTCCTTGACATTTGACCTTGACTTTGGATCAATCCTCCTGATGAGTTTGTTGAACTATCTTCCAAGCATGGCTATTGCTTCAGATATCTTCTCTTTATCTTCCAACTTGCATTCCTCTTCAGTATTGGATACAAGTGCTATGCTCTTGTTTTTCTTGTCAACAATTTCACTGATTCCCATCTCAAAAGTCATAAGGGATCCAATAAGTTCTTCAACCTTCAAGGTGCCGATGTCTTGAGCTTCTATCATGTTGACTTTCATTGCAAATCTCTTAGGCAAGGATCCGAGAATCTTTCTCACCGCTTCTCTTCGACATCTTTTCACCAAGTGCTCCCGAGGATTGGCAATTTCCAAAACATTCATGTGAAATTCATGAATAGTCTCATCTTCCTTCATCTTCAAATTCTCAAATTTGGTAGTGAGCATCCAAGTCTTGACATCTTCACCTTGGATGTCCCTGAGTAGTTCTGAGTGTCCCAAACATCCTTGGCCACCACACCGATGAACCATCAAGATATTTCATCAATGCCATTGAATAGGGCATTCAATGCTTTAGAGTTCCCAAAGCTAGCTCCTCTTCCTCTTTGCTCCATTCCTCCTCGTGTTTCAAGACCGTAGTTCCATCTTTCTCAAGCTTGGTGGGATGTTTCCATCCTTGTCGCAGCCTCCAAGCCTTAATGTCCACCGATCATAAGAAGGCAACCATACGAGGCTTCCAAGAATCATAATTAGACCCATCCGAATAGGTGGTCTACCTCCAAATCCTCCTTCCTTATCCATTACGCCGTAAACTATTATCCCTAGATCTCACCCAAATAACAAGGTGGTGCCCGCTCGATGCCAATTGAAATTCCTGGCAGAGACACGTGATGTCACAGAGAATGTTATGACACACTATCGACACTCTAACAATTTACACAAGAATATAAATAACATTAAAGAACATAATAAGTTGTTTACCCGCCTCAGTGTCTAACTACACCTACATCCGGGGCTACCAAGCCAGGAGGAAATTCACTATTAGTAGAATTAATTCGTGAATAAACCAACCGCTTTATCTCCTTCACTTAAAACCACCCAATGCAACTTCAACCTAAGTCCTACTTAGATCCGAGTTCTACCACTCCCCTCAATCACAAAGTGATATCAACCTATTGAATAATTGAATTGTGAAGACACTTCAATAAACTATCTTGATCTCGCTCAAAGCTTTCAATCAAGAGACAAACACTCATGCTTTAAAGCTTTGAGTGATAAACTACCCTTACAACAAATCCTAGTCCAAGGCACTTATCAATTGATAGTTGCTTGGCTCACAAGAGAAACTAGATTTACAAATACCAACTGTTATAAATCCTAACAGTACACAAATAACAAGCTGCTAAATCTTCAATACATTCCAAGGGCGTAACACGTAAGTGGTTGAATTCATTTTATAGAAGCTCCAAACTTCAGCTTGGGCTTCCATAAAGATAGCTAGGGTTCACTTAATTTAATCCTAAAAACATGGTCTTTTCAACAACCAATTTAGGTTTAATTAAGATTAACCTAGCAGCCACGTGAGCATGCTTTCTAATAACAGAAAAACATAAAGTAGCAGCACAACAAACTTCCCGAAAAGTCTCAGAAAACAGATTCTCGTAATGAATGTCACATCAATGTCATAACATCCGTTATGACATCGCATCGCTTTCGCAGAATTTCGACTGCCTTTAGCTTCCAGTTATGAGCTGTCTTTTAACATCCTTAGCAGGTAGGATTTATCTTCAATCTCTGAATGTCATGACATTTATCATGACATTGCTAAAGCCTAGTTTTACCAAAATTAATGCCAACTTAAAACACTAACACAAGTGATGGATATATTTCCTGCTTATAGCTGTTTGTTGGGACGATCTTGGCTTCACGAGGCAGGTGTTGTCACTTCTACTCTCCATCAGAAGCTGAAGTTTGTTTGTTAAGGTGCTGTGATTATTGTGGAATGAGAACAAGCCATGTTAGTTTCTCATTTGTCGTCTTTCTCCATAGTAGAAGTTGATGAAGCCGCTGTTGGGACTCAATTCCAAACTTTATCTATTGACAATATATAGAGGAATGAGGATTCCATTGCTTCATTAAAATATGCCCAAAATATGGTTCAGGAAGGTTCAAGCAATGCTTGGGGACAGGTTATTGAGCCAAAAGTGAGTAAGAAATGTTTTGGTTTAGGCTTTTCCACGAAGATTAAGAAAGAGATGTTGAAATCAAGACCTGTTGCTGCCATTTATCCAGATGTTTTCCGGAGTGTTGGTTATCTTGATCCTATTATTCTAGGAGTCAATGCCATTGTTAAAGATATACTAGAGCAGGAAATGCCAAACTTTGTGACGCATGGCGTCAAAGTTTGTAGTTGGACTGCTATTGATATCCCCACTTGAATTCATGTGTTGAAGCAATTCAATTTAGCTTGTTTAAATTTTCTAATAATAATCCTTTCACTCTGCCCAAGGTGAAAGTGATGTTGTATGGGCAAAATCTGTTTGTTTTGAAATTTAAGATCATTAATAAAAGTTTGTTTTTCATTCCAAGTCACGTCTTTTATTTTCTGCTTTTTCTTGAAAAATTGGAATTAAGAAAAAACCCTTTTCACAAAAATAAATAATAATTGAATTAAATATGCATAATCACTTGTCACATGTGTTAGTTTCTAAAATCAATCATAATCATATGTGCAATTTAATTCGTAAAACCGTTGAAAACAATGACCCTGTGCCCTCTTCCAACTTTGAACATCCTATATATGTAGCCGAGGAAGAGGAATTTGATGAGATCCCTTAAGAGGTTTCTCGGTTGCTTGAGCGCGAGGAAAACACCATTCAGCCGTACAAAGAGCCATTGGAAGTCATTAATTTGGGTTTTGATGAAGATGTGAAAGAAATCAAGATTGGAGCATTGTTGCATCTTGAGGTGAATAGCCGTTTGGTTGAAATGCTGAAAGAGTATGCAGATATCTTTGCTTGGTCATATTTGTCATACCCCAATTTTTGACCTAAGATACCACATCATATCATTCACATGTGCATCATTGCATCACTAACAGTTCCAGAACAGGATATATCGTGTGTGTGCTCCTGAAGCCAAATTAGGGTTTTAATCAAAATTTTCATCTGTTCAAGATGTGATAAATTAGGGTTTGAGTCTCCACTCACCTCAATTAATCTATCTTCATCAATCATCAACATTTGATCTTCAAATTCCCAACATTTTCTCATGATCTACCTTGAATCGACCAATTAGGGTATGATCAAGGATGGTGAATCATTGACTTTTTTGCTCAATGAATGACCTATTTGCTTGGAGATTGATCTTAACATTATCAATGCAACATCTTGACCTAATTTCTTGGTTCAAAACATTCCAAAAGTCATGATTGATCATCAGACAAATTCTGATTCATCTGATGAAATTTCAACTATTCAAAAAAGTCAAACTTTGACTTTTGGTCAACTTTTTCAAATTCAATTTTTTTCAATCATCAATAAATTTCAAATAATCCACCATGATCATAAAAAATCAAAATGTGTGAAAAAGTCAACAAAAATCAAGATTGAAAATTTTTCTAACACTTGGAAAAAATTTCAAGTGTTAAAAACATGATTTTTATCACTTTCATGGCAATTTTTCACCTACATCCATTTTGATTCAAGACAAACTCAAAACATGAAAGTTGTATATCTTGTTACAATCTTTCCAAAATGTCCAAGAACTTGCAAAAACACTTTGTGTAGCTAGGGTTTTGAAATTGAAACTTAGAGCTCCATAACCATATTTTACAAGTCATTTTTAAAGTTTATAGGTCCTTTTTTCAGAAATTCTTCCTTCTAGAAGCCTTGTCATCAAATTAGATAGAATTTGAGAGATAAATATCATATGAGAGTGATTAAGAGAAGGATAAGATCAAGTTAAAATTTTAACAATGGTTAAAAGAATATTCCATGTGCATTTATGGCAAAAAAGTCTTTCTTGCCCTTTAAGGCAAGTTTTAAATTTCAAGCCAATCCTTGTCATTCTTTGCCAAACTTCCTTGCCTATAAATATAGGTCTCTACTTCACTCTCAAATCACCCCAAAGAATTCCAAAATAAGCTTTCCTTCTTTCTTTCTTGTTTTTCAAGTTTCAAGTTTCTAAGTGGGAGAAATTGCAAAACTCCAAGCCTTGCAATTTCTGAGCAATCTTAGGCTTCAAACACTTTCTAAGTATCATTAGAAAGTTGTTGGAATCCTAAAGCTAGCCCAAGAAATATCCAAACTCATAAATCATCTCCAACTTCCTAAACATGTCATTTCTAGCCAAAACTTCCAAATTACCATTTCACTCGTGCACTTCACTTTCCAATAATTCAAACACCTTCTATACACCATATAGAAGTGATCCATACCATCAAACCATTTCTGTAACTCCAGATTCATCACGCCCATACTGAACTTGCCCGAGCTGCAGTTGGACTTGGTTAGGAAGTTCCATAAGGTTTCAACCCAACCTAAGCACTTCCACACGTTCCTGGAGGTCCAGTGAAGCTATAACAATCATCAAAACGCAACTGGAAACACTTTAAGCAAGGATTCTATTTCTGCTCATAAGAGGTAAGTTGCTCAACTTTGAACTCTTTAATTTCTAACTTCCAGTTCAAAAATTGCTATGCCATCTTGTTTCTGCACCATCACTGAGTAATAACCCTCAATCAATTGCGTAATTCCATGTCCATACACGATTTCACGATCAATTCTTAGAACTAGGGTTCTTCGTGTTCTTGAGAAAATTAACAGTTCTAAGCTAAAACTAAATGAAATTAATCATCACCATCGAGTTCCTGGTATTGAAACGAGCAACTTTGATGTTTAAAACTTTCAAATTCATTGAGAAATGAAGGAGATACAATTGATTTAAAATTGGAGGAAGATGATGATCATGCGCGCGTTTTTCAGTTTATGGAAAATTCAAACTCTTGTTTTATAATATAATAACATGGTTTGAGATCAATACACGGATGTATAGCCACCCCAGTGGTAGTAAGCACGCTTTTCAAATCCTTGCCATGCCTAAGGCCCAGGGTTCGAATCCCCCTGGGACCTTTTTATTTTTTCAAACTTTAAAACTTCGTATTTTCACTTGTTTTCAATTATTTTTCAAACTTGTTTTCAAATATATTTAATTCAAGGTGATTAAATGACAAGCCACACACAAGGCTCAGTGGTAAAACTTTTCACTTCTAAGCCAAGTGTTCTGGGTTCAAACCTCCTTAGAACCAAAACCTTCTTTTTATCACTAATTTTCTTCACATTTTCAACAAACTTCAACATTTTCAAAAACTAATCAAAACTTCTCATTTTGAGATGATTTTTTGCACACTTGTCATTCAATATACCTATTTTATGATTATGTCAAAAAAATCCAAAAATATTTTCTTTTTGATTATATTTTAATTAGGTTTAAAAATGAGACGTTTTAAGTATTTTAATACTTTTAAAAAATGTTTTCTTTCCGATTTTCAAACCTAATCTTTTTCAAAACTTCTTATGAATATCCTTCACTTTTCAAAATCATTTTCAACCCTTTCAAAAACATTTCAATAAACTTACACACCTTTTTTCCATGATCGATTCGATTTGAAGATAAACCGAACTAGGTTTTTCCTCGATTTTCTTTCAAATTGATCATGGGCCTCCCTCACGGTGTAAGTCCCAACCCTCCTATGTACACATTTATTTCCTTTTACATATTCACCCTTTAGTGTACATATTCAATTCCTTGTACATATTCAATCATTTTTGTAATATTCAAGTATAACAAACTTCGTTTTGTTTGTTTTCATCCGCTTGTTTATACACTGATTCCATTGGTGTTAAGAGGAGCATTATTCCTGGTGAAACTGCTCTTAAACCAATGGGCCTCCCTTAAGGTGTAAGTCCCAACTCATTTGTATATATCCAAGTATACCAGCTTATCCACGTGTTTTAAACACTTGTTTATATTTTTACACATCATTTGTATATATTCACGTTACAGTTGCTTTAATTGCTTGTTTTATACAATTGTTTATATATTTCCTTCATAAACTATTGTGAATGCGCACACACACACTTTGTCATATGTATACTTGTTCATATACTTGTTCATGTTTATTTATGTTATAATAACTAGTATAATAACTAGGTTCCCCATAGCCTCCTCTTGGGCTTTGTACAAGATAACTCACATGTTGAGTTAGCCTCATCTTGGGCTTCGTTCAAAAGAACTCCCCTGCTGAGTTAGCCTCCTCTTGGGATTCGTTCAAAAGAACTCCCTCATTGAGTTTAGCCTTATCTTGGGCATCAAACAAGAAAGAGAATTGGAAATCTCTTAACATCCTCCTATTGGGCTTTCAATGCAAAGAATCACCTGTGCTAGAATAGAACCCTAAGAGTATGATTTCCCGGTGAAATCACTCTTGAATACTAAGAGGATGGTTTCCCGATGAAATCACTCTTAAAGCCAAAGCCAGCCATACCCCATAGCTTCCTCTTGAGCTTTATACAAGGACCCTCGATGACCCTCAGAATGCCTCCTCTTGGGCTTAAAATACAAGGACCCACGGGATTCTTAAAAGCATCCCCCTAATCAATAATCAATTTCTCCTAGATATTTATACATGTATCATCTCTATGGAAGAAGTATCTCATCCATAACATCACATACAAATCAAACACTTTTTCAAACATTTTTTTCAAACAAAACATCTTTTAATTGTAAGTGGCAACGCTTGTACACTCAAGCAAAATGCCCAATGCTTACAATTAAAGATTCAAACATCTTTTCAAACATCTTTCTTAACTTGTAAGTGGTAACGCTTGTACACTCAAGCAAAACACCTAATACTTACAATGAAAGATTTAATCAATCAACCTTTCAAAAATGTATGTGATGAAATAGATTAGATACATTTTTGATTAAGATGACATTTGTCTTTGTCTCTTAATAACACCTTTTACTTCCACTAGCATAAGTGGGAACTACGATTGCTATGACTTTCTCAACCTCCCTTTGAGAATACGTAGGCACAAGGTCTCATCCTTGGCGAGCATACTTCTTTCTCCCTCAAACCAAACAAACCTTAGTTCCCTTAGATCCAAGCTACAGATGCTTTGATTCCCACTATGGGATATGTATGCAGAGGATCCCAATGATCTTTGCGAGCATAATAATAACAAAACTTAGGACCCTGCCTAACCTACCTTTCTTAAAACCCAAAGGAGAAACTTTCCCAAGAATAGAGTAGAAAATTAAAACACACAAACATATCAAAAATATTCATATGTACAAAAGATTCTATAGATAACTATATATATAAATATATATATATATATATATAGGGAGCTAATACCTTCCCTTTATATAACAAACCCTCTTACTCAGGTTTCTCCCCAATGCGTTGCGTCTAGTCGCATCGCATATCATTATTTATTTAGGGTATTTCAACTTTCTCCTTTTCCATCTTATTTTCTTGTTTGGAAACAATAAAGCTTGATGCTCGCGGAATCTTTTTAAAACAAAAAAAAACAAAAGAGTAAATCGTTTTGAGCCTGAGATTCGAATTTCGATTCGATTCCCTCTTTCGTCACTTTTTATTGCGAACAGAAAAACGACGACTCTGCTGGGGAGCACCAAGCTTTTATTTGGTTTAAAAAAAGAAAAAAAGGGTTAAGCTTCATTTGTGCATATGTTTGTTTTTCTTTATTGTGTGTTTGGTTCCATTACTCGCGATTTCATCTGATGGAAAAAAATCCTAACCCGAATTTAAGAAACATTTTAAGATCTAGGTGGGGTATAGTCATATTAACTTGTGAGAAGTCTCATTACTTACTAAGTTAATTTGAGATCCCTCGCTCAGTGGAGGTTTTCTTGGGGGTATTTTTGTTTAGCAACTATTTGAGAAGACATTTTGCTTTCAAGGGAACTAACGAAGCTGAGTGGCTGTAGAACACATAACCCATCCTGGCCATTTAGGGTGTAGTGCAAAATCTATTCAAGTGTAAACTTGGATTAATTGTCATGCGTGACTACCTCAGGCGAGTTTTTCTTGAAAAGTATTATTGGACTTCAAGTATTCAACAAATCCGATAATATTTCAAAGAGAAGCGTTGAACCTGTATTATCAGTAGAACCCATTTCACAGATGAATAAGCCCTTAGAACTTACCCACGTTTGGTTCTTATCGTTGGCCTCATGCTCGTGACTTCAAACGCTTGACCGTGTGTATAACCACTAACCATGTTTGAATCTTTGTGGCATTCATTCATGCATTCATTCAAAAACATCATTTCTCTTCCCATTTCCAAAGAATTTAGAGATTTTTCTTTGTAAATATTGTAGGTCAGAGTGATGGACGTCAGAGGAAGATTCACCAAGAAATACAATTTTATAATTTCTGATGTAGGAAAGTTAAAAGAGTTAGCATCCTTGGTAGAAGATCCCTCAGATTTCAGAAAACGCTTTAGAACTCTTTTAACTATCCTAAACACTAACGTAGATGAAGGACTTCTCAAAAAATTTCGTTCAGTTTTACGATCCAGTATATCGCTGTTTCACTTTCCCTGACTATCAGTTGATGCCTACTTTGGAAGAGTATGCACACATCCTAGGTATCTCAGTATCAGATAAGGTGCCTTTCAATGGTTTGGAAGCCATTCCTAAGTCACCAGTCATTGCAACAATGACTCACTTAAAGAAATCTGAGATAGACAAAAACCTAACTATCAAAGGAAAACTCTTAGGACTAACTTCAAAGTTCCTAATGGAGAAGGCTCTTAAATTTTCTGAAGCCGGTAGCATGGTAGCCTTTGAAGCTGTTTTAGCTTTACTCATCTATGGATTGGTGTTGTTTCCTAACGTCCCAGGTTTCGTTGATATCAACACCATAATGATCTTTCTGATTGGAAATCCCGTTCCCACTTTGCTTGGTGACACGTATTTCTCCATTCATCATAGGAATCGTCAAGGAGATGGAACTATTGTGTGTTGTGTACCTCTGTTATTCAAATGGATTGTCTCACACTTGCCTAAATCTCCTATCTTTCGTGAAAACAAAGACGATTGGCATTGGTCTCGAAGGCTCATGTCTCTTACAAACGACGATATTCATTGGTATACCTTGGCAAACAATGAGATGGAAATCATTGAAAGCTGTGGAGAATTTGCCAACGTACCTCTCATCGGTACCAAAAGAGGAATCAACTACAACCCATTCTTGGTGAGACGTCAACTCGGGTATGCAAACTCTAGTAGACCCCTTGGTTTTATAGTAGAAAGCTACTTTTATCATGAGGGGGAAGATTCCCAAGGTTTGAAAGCCAGAATGATAAGAGCTTAGCATCACATCCGAAGGAAGGAAAAGGGTAATGCAAGAAATTGTGTAGCCATGGAAATCTACACTTCTTGGGTAAAGAAAAGAGCAAAGGAATTCCGAATGCCCTATGCTTATGAAGAACCCATGTTCTCAACAGCTTCCAAATCAACAATTTTTCCCGTTGAAACTATGGGAGATTACCAAGAAGCTTTGGCCAAGATGAGACTTGAGAAAGAGGCTTTGGAAGACAAGTTCTTTAAAACTGATCTCGAAAACGAGAAGCTTAAGAAGCAGGTCAAAGATCATGAAAAGACGCTCTACTTCCAAGATGAATGGCTTATGGAGAAAGATGAGAAGATTCGTCGGAAAGATAACGCGATCAAGAGATACATCAAAGAAAGAAAAAGAAAGCTTGATGAAATAACAACCAGCAATCCTGCTCCTGACGAGTGGAAGAAAGTCATCAACAAGCTTAAAGCCGAGAAAGCTGAACTGAAAGCTCACTATGGAAAAGAACTCCTGAAGTTGAAGCTACATCAGGCCTTTGGTTCTTCATCCGACGAGGACGATTAATTAGTTTAGCTTTAGCTTTATCATTTATTTTATCATTGTAAGAGCTATGCTCAGAAACAAAAATTGTTGTAATCTTCTTTCAATAATTAATAAAATAAGTGTTTTCCATCCAAATATTTGCTAGAAATTTCTCTTTTAGTATAAATTCTTTGGAAATTCTTTTCTCTTTACATTCATAATCATGCATCATACTTTGCATTTCGAGTTTGTTGTTTAGAATCTTATCTTTTGGAATTTTTTCCAGAGAGAGAAAGATCGTCAAGCTGTCACGTCTTAGAGTTTCTCGACTACGTTCACAGCCAACTCGCAAATACAATACTCGTGCAAATAGGAGAAAAGCAATGGAAGATTTTGAGCAAGAAAATGTTGAGCTTCGTAGCACAGTGGCAACACTTCAGGAAGAGGTGGAGAGACTCACTTCTTTGGTAAGTTCGTTGGATACTACGCAAAGTCAACAAGAAACATTGAGCAGTCAAAATCAAGTGACGATTTCAGAGATCACTACTACTCTAGTTTCAGTTATTGCAGTTAGTAATCCTCTCTTCAGTATGCCAGAAGGTTATCCATGGGGCATGCCTTTCAATTTCGGCATCGGATTTTGTCAACCCACTTTCGAGGTACAGGCAACCACGATTGAGGTTCCTACTTTACAGAATTCAGCATTTACTCCACAGCATGGGGTAACTTTTCCACAAGTCACTATGACGGTTTCTCAACCGATCATGACCAACTCAGCTTCTGTAGTTCACGCTACTGCAGACGAAGAAGTCCATCATAATCCAGGTAACAACACGAATCCTCATGGCCATAAGGAGAATCTCCAGGAACAATTCCATAAGATGTAGCTTGAGATCAAAACAATCCGTGGTAAGGAATTGTTTGGGAAAAATGCCCACGATCTATGCCTAGTTCCTCGTGTAAGGATACCTGCTAAATTCAAAGTCCCCGATTTTGAGAAGTATAAAGGAAATTCCTGCCCACAGAGTCATCTTACAATATACGCAAGGAAGATGTCTACGTATAATGACAATCACCAATTGCTCATTCACTATTTCCAAGACAGTCTCACCGGTGCCGCACTGAAGTGGTACATGGGACTAGATAGTGCAAATATCCAGACATTCAATGACCTAGGCGAAGCCTTTGTCCAACAGTACAAATTCAATTTGGACATGGCTCCAGATCGAGATCAACTCCGCTCCATGTCTCAGAAGGAAAAAGAGACGTTCAAAGAATACGCCCAACATTGGAGGGAAATTGCTACCCAAGTCAATCCACCGTTAGAGGAGAAAGAAATGACCAAGGTGTTCTTGAATACTCTTGGCCCATTTTACTACGAACGCATGGTCACTAGCGCTCCCAGAGATTTCACCGAAATAGTAAGCATGGGAATGCGACTAGAAGAAGGAGTCCGAACAGGACGCCTAACCAGAGAAATAGGGTCTTCAAGCGGAACCAAGAAGGTCGGAGCCAGCTTCCCGAAGAAAAAAGAACATGACATAGGAATGGTATCCCAAGGGAAACCAAGGAAAAATGTTAGTCGCCGACAACGGGTAGCCACAATAGCACCAGTTGTTAATACAAGTTTAAACGTGGGTATTACCCCGCAATTCCAGCAAACTCAACAGCCTCGACAACAGGCTCAACAATTCAACAATCAGAACCGTGCACCTCGGGTCTCGCAGTTTGATCCAATTCCAATGACGTACACGGAATTATATCCTGCCTTGATAGAAAGGAACCTTGTGCAAACAAGGTCACCACCTCCAGTACCAGAAAAATTACCTTGGTGGTACAAAGCAGACGTGTCTTGCCCTTTTCACCAAGGGGCACCGGGTCATGATCTTGAGCACTGCATAGCGCTAAAGGCTGAAGTACAAAGGTTAGTAAGGGCTAATCTTCTCTCCTTCAGGATTGCAAATCCAAACGTGCAAGCAAATCCACTTCCCAATCACAGTGGACATACCGTGAATTTAATACTAAGGGATACAGATCGGTATCTTATCATTGACATAAATATGATAAGAGAAAGCTTGGTACAACTCCATGATACATACAGTACAATGGGCGCCTTCACTAAACATAACTACATAGCCTGTAGAATCTGCTTCAGGGATCTTCGAGGATGTCCAACTGTGAGAGCAGACATTCAACGACTAATAGACATTGGCGATATCCAGATCTTCAGAAACAGAAACGATTATGACGTTAATATGTTAGGGCATTGTCCGCATGAGCTTTTAGTCTCAGATATCAACTCGAAAATTCCCGAAGTAAACGTCATTATCCCCTGTTTCAATGTGCCCAAGTGTGTAGAAGTCGAGTACAACGGCCCAAAAGTTCCAGAATCTCCTTTGGGTGATCTGTTTACCTGGTCCTGTTCCTTACAACTCTGACAAAGCAATTCCCTATCAATACAGTGCAACTATGATAGAAGATGGGAAAGGAAAACCCATACCAACTCTTTTAGCTATTGTTAACATCGCTGAAATCAGACGAGTGACGCGAAGTGGACGTGTGTACACCCCGTTGCCACCAAAACAACCCGTTGTTCCCGTTGTTGGACAAAATCCAGTTAATGCACCTCCCGAGAATCCCATGGGGATTCCTGTTGGAAATCCAATCATAAACATTGGTCCGCCTGATGGAACCAATGTCAACTCAGATTTCAATGAAATTCTGAAGCTAATCAAGAAAAGCGAGTATAGAGTTGTAGATCAACTAATGCAGACTCCCTCCAAAATTTCAATACTATCTCTACTTCTGAATTCCAAAGCCCACCGAGAAGCTTTGATGAAAGTTCTAGATCAAGCTTACGTAGATCAAGACGTGACTACGGATAAATTTGGTGGAATTGTAGGCAACATAATAGCTTGCAACAATTTAAGCTTCAGTGATGAAGAACTCCCAGAGGAGGGAAAAGATCACAACCTGGCCCTGGATATCTCTATGATTTGCCAATCAGACTCTCTGTCCAACGTGCTACTAGATACCGGTTCATCCTTGAATGTAATGCCAAAAACGAGTCTCGCTCGTTTATCTTACAAAGGAACGCCGATGAAATCCAATGATATAGTGGTCAAAGCCTTTGATGGGTCAAGGAAATCTGTTATTGGGGAAGTCGACCTTCCAATGACGATTGGTTCGCATACCTTCCAAATCACCTTCCAGGTCTTGGACGTACCAGCTGCTTACAGTTGTTTGCTAGGAAGACCATGGATACACGAAGCAGGAGCTGTGACATCCACTCTCCACCAAAAGCTAAAATTCACAACAAATGGGAAGCTAGTAACCATCATCGGTGAACAAGCTTTACTAGTAAGCCATTTGTCCACCTTTTCTTTCATCACCGCTGACGACGTTGAAGGGACACATTTCCAAGGACTTTCGTTAGAAGGTGAATCTACATGGAAAAGCAGATCGTCTATCTCCTCTTACAAAGAAGCAGCGCAGATAGTGAAAGACGGTAATGCTGCAGGTTGGGGACAAGTAATAAAACTTGTCAACTACGAGACAAAGACCGGGCTCGGATTTTCTCCAGTATTTCCTAAAGACAATCAAAGGGATGAAGCTCTTCGCCCAATCAGAGAAGTATTCCACAGTGGGGGTTTCTTAAACCCTGTTCTTCAAGAGGTTAACGTTCTTACCGATGAAGGTGATAAAGACGATTTCTCCGGATCTGAAGAATGGAGCACTTATCTTACTAGCTATGAATATGTGTCCCAGGAAGAATCGTACGCTCTATTCTATCCTCCGACTGACCAATTCAAAGACATGTCCCTACAAAAGAATGAGAATGAAAATCCACCTATCCCTTCTGAAGTTTGGGATACCTTGGGAGAACCAAGTGGGAAGTTTGACTACATGGTGAAATACACTGCACCTGAAAGCTCAAAAATCAGAATTGAAGACATCCAACCAACTGGGTGGGATGACCCTTTTGAGTATCCTAGTCAACCAGAAGAGTTATACACATCTTCTCAATCTCATCATCAGATTGAGATCCCAAATGAAGATCTCTGCTTTAACGCGTCTGCCGAGTTTGTTAAGCCAGATTTTAACTATCACTACATCAACGTAATTACTGAAGATCAAGAGGACAATTCTGGAAACGAATTGGAAAGCGTCGCAGACAATGAGTCTCTCCACTCAGAAGATTGGAAAGAACATCCCAAGAATCCAGGATACATGCCACTTGAAAGCGCATATGCTGCATATTATACTCCTCAATCTGCCCATCAAGTAGAAGAAGATCGCTTCAGCAGCACAAAAGGCAAGGTCAACCGTCCAGAGTCTTCAAAGCCTGTTCCACCAACGACCAAAGTCTACTCAAGAAATAAGCCAAAAGGAAAACTACCAGAGTATCTTGACTTTCAAGGGGTTCGCCACTATTGGAAGCCTGTTAAAGCTCAGACTGATGTTCATAGTTCTAAGTAGTTTATCTTGCTTTTATTTTGAACTCTCGCCTCACCCAAAGCGAAGAGATGTTTTATAGGGTTTAGCTTTTAAATAATTTCTCTTTGTCTTGCCCAAGACAAATGAGTTTGTATTTAGGGCCTTGTTTCATATTGTGAATCATAAATAAAAGCGTTGTTTTGATTCCACATTTTGTGTTTGTTTTTCGTTTTTACCCTTTTTTTTTTTGAAATGGTAATCCTAAAAAGCCCAAATAAAAACAAACAATCAAAAATAATAATAAATAATCTGCATACACTTTCACATTAACTTTTTCTATAAAAAAAAGAGAAAAAAAAGAGTTAATAAATCAAACATAAATCAAATATGCAGATTAGCAGATGGACAAATCCATTGAACGCAATAACTCAATGCTCTCTCCCGACTTTGAATTTCCTGTGTTCGACGCCAAGGAAGAATTTGAAGAAGAGATCCCGGATGAGATTTCTCGATTACTTAAGCACGAGGAAAGAACCATTCAGCCTTACAAAGAGCCTTTGGAAGCAATCAACTTAGGTTCTGGAGAAGACAAAAAAGAGGTGAACATCGGAGCTCTACTTGACAGCAACGTCAAGAGCAAACTGATAGATCTTCTCAAAGAATACGTCGATGTGTTTGCTTGGTCCTACCAAGACATGTCGGGTTTAGATACCAGTATCGTAGAGCATCACTTTCCATTAAAACCGGAGTGTCTGCCAGTTAAACAAAGAATGAGAAGAGTTCACCCAGACATGGACGACAAAATCAAAAAGGAGGTTCAAAAGCAGCTCGACGCAGGTTTCCTCGTCACCTCTGAATATCCTCAATGGTTAGCCAACATAGTACCTATCTCAAAGAAAGATGGAAAGGTCAGAATGTGTGTTGACTACCGGGACATGAACAAAGCTAGTCCAAAAGACGATTTCCCACTACCGCATATCGACATGTTGGTGGATAGTACTGCAAAGTTCAACGTCTTTTCCTTCATGGACGGTTTCTATGGCTATAATCAGATCAGAATGGCTCCCGAAGACATGGACAAGACATCCTTCATCACGCCATGAGGCACCTTTTGCTACAAAGTAATGCCGTTTGGATTAAAGAATGCAGGCGCAACTTACCAAAGGGCGATGACTACTCTCTTTCATGACATGATGCACAAAGAGATTGAAGTCTACGTGGATGACATGATAGCAAAGTCTGACACTGAAGAAGAGCATATAGAATATATCTTGAAGTTATTTCAGCGACTAAGGAAGTTTCAGCTTCGCCTGAATCCTAACAAATGCACCTTTGGGGTAAGATCTGGAAAACTCCTAGGTTTCATCGTCAGTCAAAGAGGTACTGAAGTTGACCCTGACAAATTCAAGGCTATTCAAGAAATGCCTCGCCACATCTGAGAAAAGCAAGTAAGAGGATTTCTTGGAAGGTTGAATTACATCTCCAGATTTATCTCTCAAATGACTATTACTTGTGGGCCGATATTCAAGCTTCTCCGCAAAAATCAAGAGGTTGTGTGGACAGAAGATTGCCAAAAAGCATTTGACAGTATCGAGGAATACTTGTCAGAACCGCCAATATTGATTCCTCCAATTGAAGGAAGACCCTTAAGCATGTACCTTACCGTGTTAGAAGATTCCAAGGGTTGCTTGCTTGGACAGCAAGATGAAACCGGTAAGAAGGAGCATGCCATCTACTTGAGTAAAAGTTCCTGTTGTGAAACTCATTACTCCATGCTCGAAAAACTGTTGTGCTTTGGTATGGGCTTGAAGCGTCTCCGCCGATTACATGATTAATCACACGACTTGGTTAATCTCCAAAATGGATCAATCAATCGCTTTGAAAAGCCCCTTAACGGAAGAATTGCTCGATGGCAGATGCTATTATCCGAATATGACATCTAATATCGTGCTCAAAAAGCGGTCAAAGGAAGCATTCTTGCCGATCACTTGGCTTATCAACCGATCTACGAGTACCAATCTCTCAAGTTTGACTTCACGGCGAGGATGTTATGTACTTAAAAATGAAGATTGTGACGAACCGTTACACGAAGAAGGTCCGAACGGAATCTAGATGGGTCTTAATCTTTGATGGAGCGATTAACGTTTTGGCAATGGAATTGGGGCGATCATCATCTTAGGGGTTCTCATATCCCATTTTCCGGATTACTATTTGATTGCACCAACAACATCGAGAATATGAAGCTTGTATCATGGGTATCGAAGAAGCCATTGACTTGAGGATCAAGATCCTTGACATATATGGAGATTCAGCCCTTGTGATCAATCAAATCAAGGACAAGTATGAAACTCATTATCTTGGTTTGATTCCTACGAGAGATTATGCAAGGCGTTTGTTGACTTTCTTCACAGGTCGAGCGCATCATATCCTCAGATCGAGTCGAATGGCGACGCCTTGGCTACTCTATCTTCCATGTTCAAAGTCAACAATTGGAATGATATGCCTAAGATCCGTATCAGACGCCTTGAAAGACCTGCATATGTGTTTGCAACTGAAGTAGTCATCGATGATAAACCGTGGTTCCACGACATCAAACGCTTCCTTCAAACTCAAGAGTACCCACTCGGGGCATCACACAAAGATAGGAAAACTCTAAGGAGGCTTTCTAGAAATTTCTTCCTGAATGAAGATGTGCTATACAAAAGAAACTTCGACATGGTCTTGCTCAGATGTGTGGACAGACACGGAGCAGACATGATAATTCACGAAGTGCATGAAAGGTCCTTTGGAACACATTAAAATGGGCATGCAATGTCCAGAAAAATCTTGAGAGCAGGATACTATTGGATAACAATGGAATCTGATTGTTGTAAACACGTCAAAAGATGTCACAAGTTCCAGATCTACGTAGATAAGATTCATGTGCCACCGACTCTACTCAACGTTCTCTCCTCTCCGTGGCCTTTCTCCATGTGGGGAATCGACATGATTGGGATGATTGAACCAAAAGCGTCCAACAGACATCGTTTTATTCTAGTGGCTATTGATTACTTCACCAAATGGGTCGAAGCAGCATCTTATGCCAACGTTACAAGACAAGTGGTTTTGAGGTTCATCAAGAACAACCTCATTTTCCGATATGGAGTTCCAAGTAAGATCATTACAGACAATGGATCAAACTTGAACAACAAAATGATGAAAGAACTGTGTGAGGAATTCAAGATTGAGCATCATAACTAATCTCCTTATCGGCCAAAGATGAACGGCGCCGTTGAAGCAGCCAACAAGAACATCAAAAAGATCGTCCAGAAGATGGTCATCACTTACAAAGGCGGCACGAAATCGCCATTGCTCTGCATGGGTGTCGTACTTGATCGCACTTCGAGGCAACTCCTTTTCTCTAGTATCGGCATGGGCGGTGCTCCCGTAGAAGTTGAGATTCCGTCAATGAGAGTTCTCATGGAAGCTAAGTTATCACGAGGCGAATGGTGTCAAAGCGAGATATGATTAGCGAACTTAATCGAAAAGCGTCGACCGCTCTGTGTCATGGACAATTATATCAAAGAAAGATGAAGAAAGCCTTCGACAAAAAGGTTCGACCTCGTGAATTCCAAGAAGGCGACCTCGTGCTTAAAAAGATTTTGTCTTTTCAACCAGATTCTAGGGGAAAATGGACTCCTAATTACGAAGGCCCATACATCTTCAAAAGAAGCTTTTCTGGCGGTGCTATGACTCTCACAACCATGGACGGTGATGAACTCCGCATCTGTGAATCTTGATGCGGTCAAGAAATACTTTGTCTAAAAAACAAAAGAACAGCTCGGTAAGTTGAAAACCCGAAAAGGGCGGCTTAGGCAAAAATGAGAGTCTCGGTGGACTGAAAACTTGAAAAGGCGGTCCAGGCAAAAATTAGAGACAATAAACAGAAATTATCCTAATAGATTGAAAACCTGAAAAGGAAATCTATGCAAAAATTAAGGATCAAAATAACAAAGGCGCATCGATCATGTCAACTTTGAAGAATCTTCCATCAACGGATCTTCAATCAAATCTTCTAAAGCAACAAGCACAGTTGGAATTCAAAGTTGTTAGGGATAATAGCGGTTATTTACTTTCAATGTAGCCTTTTCCCAATATATTACCATTTCCAACTCTTGTAAATAGTTCATGGAATCACGCCTTTGGTTGATTACCATTCTATCAATAAAATTTGAGCCTTGTGCCCATTTGTTTGCAATTTCTACTTTATTCTGTTTTGCAAAATAACGCTTTTTATTGTGAAACTCACTTTTGGAACTAAAAAAAAAAAAGTTTTAAATGAATTTTTACTTCAAAATTTTGAAATAAAAGCAAAATGTTCCTTTGAACTATGAACACAAAAAGAACTTCAATAGTTTTTCCACGAGTGTTTCGACCTCTGAAGGATAAAATAATTGCTAAAGAAGTTTCCTTCTCCTCAGAAGAGATCATCAAAGGACGGTATTCTTATCCAAAAAGACTTCCCAACAAGGTTGCCAATGAAATGCCTTTTTCAGAAAAGTTTAAAGCATGCAACTCAGATTCATCATCAGTAACGTCTACACCCTGGCTGCAGATTTTGCTAAGTATTTGTTGAACTGCGACGTAGTCCTTTTCCCAAATACCTTTTTTGTTGTCTTGTCGAGTATTGTCAGCATGCATATGACATTCATCATTCATACATAATAGCATCATTAATGCATTCCTGCATTTCTCAAATGTTTGCTTCAACATCACTTGTTTAGGTTGCATATTACTCCCAAAAACAAGTATGGGTATGTCATCTCTCCAGTAGGGATGGCAGCGGAAAATGGGCCCGCACCACCCCAGTCAGCAGGTGAAACCCGAATGTTGGGTTTGGGTTCGGGTTGGTGCCACCGATATTCGGTGTGGGTTTGGGATAGCTTAAACCCGCACCCGAAACCCGAAACCACACCCGCTTATATGTTAAATTACATAACTATCCATAAATATATATATATATTTATATATATATATATATATATATATATACATAAATATACATATAATATATATATATATATATACATATATATAAGTATAAGTATTAAAAATAAAATGTAGGGTTTATTTTTCAAAGAATTAAGCTACATGTTTTATATGTTTTAAGTTTCACATGTTTTATCCATAAATATACATATATATACATATACATATATATATATATATATATATATATATATATATATATATAGTATTAAAAATAAAATGTAGGGTTTATTTTCAAAGAATTAAGTTACATGTTTTATATGTTTTAAGTTTCACATGTTTTTGATGCGGGTTTGGGTTTGGGTGAAAAACCGAACCCAGCGGTAGGCGGGTGTTATTTTGTCACCCGAATAGCCTTTGGGTTCGGGTTCGGGTTCGGGTTCGGGTGATGATTTCGGGTGCGGGTGTGGGTAGTGTGAAACCCCCGACCCATTCCGTGCCATCCCTACTCAGGTGATTATCCCCAAGTAGAAAATACATTTTTCTCTCCTTCCCAGTGAGATCATTCCTCATTGGGAACGAAGTCTTGATTGACCGTTTCTTTCCAGTTCGTTCCTGGATAGAATCTCGTCTCTAATCAACTCAGGATTAGATTTCACAGAAAAATCTACCTGCAAACAATAAGTAATAGCCTCGTCATCTGAGCCGCTTATTTCCTTTCATCTTGAAACTTTTCATAAAATGATTGTTCTTCTCAGCAATTCCAATCATGAAAGTCCAAGAAATCTCCGCAGTTGCTTTTCTGTCTAAAAGAGCAAACCTGCATCTTTTCAATCAAAATGCCTGCACCTTCTCGAAAGAGAGATCCCTGGCAAGATTGTAACTGTGAAAATAGAATCTCATTTGAGATCTGTTTCCATCATTGTCTGTTATTCACAAAGCTGAATACTCAGAAATTTTCTCAAGAATTACCTTGTTATAGTTATCACTTAGCTGATAATTGGTAATATCATCTTTAAATTACCTTAAACATTGTCACAAGGCTGACAGAAGGTAATCTCCTCGTTTTCCAAAGCGAAGCAGATATTCACATGCATTGTGAATCTATTTTCCTAGTGGAACATATTGCTTGTTTCCCAACAAACAGGATTCTCCTTTCTTAGACAGATTGAGTCATCCTCACAATTTTTCCCCCAGCATATCATTCTTTGATATCTCCTGGGTGAACTTTTTGCAATCACTTTGCATCATTCGCATTTTTTTGGTATCTTGGGTCCAAAATTTGCGTATTCTGATATTTAAGTCTCTTCACAACTATCGAGACGAAGATAGTCATCTTCATATCTCAGGTTAAAGAAACTTAAATAGGGGCATCTGTCATACCCCAATTTTTGACCTAATATACCACCTCACATATGCATCACTGCACCACTAATAGTTTCAGAACAGAATAGATCGTGTGTGGTTTCTAAAAGTCAAAATCAGGGTTTCTTCAAAATTTCATCTGTTCAAGATATGATCAATTAGGGTTTGAGTTTCCACTCACCTCAATTGATCTATCTTAATCAATCATCAACATTTGATCTTCAGATTCCCAACTTTTTCTCATGATCTATCATGGATCGACCAATTAGGGTTTTTTATCGAGGATAGTGAATCATTGATTTTCTGATCAATGAATGATCTATTTTCTTGGAGATTGATCTTAACATCTTCAAAGCAACATCTTAACCTAATTTCTTGATTCAAAACATCACAAAAGTCCATGATTTTTCATCAGACAAATTCTAGATCATCTGATGAAAATTCATCTACTCAGAAAAGTCAAACTTTGACTTTTGGTCAACTTTTTCAAGACCAAACTTTTCAATCATCAAAACACTTCAAATGATCCAGCATGATCATAAAAAATCAAGAAATTTGAAAAAGTCAACAAAAAAGTCAAAATTAAAAAATTTCTAACACTTAGAAAAAATTTTAAGTGTTAAAAAACATGGTTTTTTCCTACTTTCACGGCCATTTTTCACATAGATCCTTTTGAAATCAGAAAAAACTCAAAAAATGAAAGTTGTAGCCCTTGTTACAAGCTTTCCAAAATGTCCAAGAAATTGCAAAACCATTTTGTCTAGCTATACTTTTGATTTTGAAACATAAAGCTCCAAAACCATGAACTTTCAAGTACATGCTTCAAAATTATAAGTCATTTCTTGCATTTTCTCCTTCTAGAAGCCTTGTCATCACTTAGAGGCAGCTTGTAACTGATAAATATCAGTTTGAATGATTGAGAAGTGGATTGAATCAAAGAGGAAAACTTAACCAAGGTTAAAGAAAGTAACTTTTGCATTAAATGCAAAAGATTCCATTATTACCTCTTAACCAAGTTGCAAGTTTCCTTAAATGATATCTTTGCCAAATCATTCAGAAATCTTGGCCTATAAATAGAGGTTATTTCCTCATTTTCAAACCACACCAAAGCTATGCAAATCAAGCTTTCATTTTTTCTTTCTTAAGTTTCAAGATTCATAGTTCAAAGTGAGGAATTTTTGCAATTTGCCAATCTTGCAAAACCTGAGAAAATTAGGTGTCTAACATGTTCTAAACACTAAATAGAACTTGACTAAAACTTAAAAACAACACAAGAATTGCTTAAAATCAGAATTGCTTTTCAAAATCCAAAAGTTTGCACATGATGCCTTAACATCCAAACTTTCATTTTGCTCGAGCTAACTTGGATTTACCACTTCAAAAACCTTCCATATACTTCATATGAGTGATTCAAATCATCATCCATAACATGTAACATCTCTAACCTCAAATTAGAAGTTCACCTCAAGCATATGCAGTTGGACTTGGGTAGAGAGTTCCAGACCATTTCAAAGCAAGCATAGTGATCAGACACCTTCCATAAGGTTCAGTGGTGCTATAGCCATCATCAAACAACAACTGGAAACACTTTAGAAAGGATTTCGATTTCAGTTTGAAGAGGTAAGCCACTCATACTTCGAACTCTATGATTTATGCATTCCAATTCAAAAGTTGCTTGGCCATTTTGTTTCTGCACCTTCACTGATCATTAACCCTCAATCAATTTGATAAAACATGAGCCATACACGATTTCATGTTGATTCTTAGAATTAGGGTTCATCTGCGCACGATCATAATTAATCATTTTTAACTAAAAATAAATGAAATTAATCACCACCATCATGTTCCTGGTTAAATTTCTAGCAAGTTTGATGTTTACATCATTCAATTTCATCAAGAAACGAAGAATCTATGATTGAATGAAGATTGGATGAAGAGGAAGAACATTGCGCGCGTTTTCTTGTTTTCCAGAAATTCAAATATTTGTTTTATAATATAATAACATGGAATGAGATATATGAATGGATGTATTACCGCCTCAGCGGTTGCCAGCACGCGTTTCATGTCTCCTTTGCCTTGCCTATGGTCCAGGGGTCGAATCCCCCTGAGACCAATTTGTCATTCTTTTTCACATTCCTTCATGTTTTTCAACATTTCAAAGACTTGTTTTAAATATAATTAATTGGAAGCGTGTAAATAATAAGACAAGCACTTGGCTCAGTGGTAAAACTTTTCAATTCAAAACCAACGGTCATGAGTTCAAGCCTCCTTAAGACCAAAACAAACTTTTACCACTTGTTTTCTTCACTTTTTTCTATCAAACTTCAACACTTTCAAAACCCAATCAAAACTTCTCATTTTGAGATGATTTTTTGCACACTTGTCATTTAATAGACCTATTTTATGATTATGTCAAAAAAATCCAAAAATATTCTCTTTTGATTATATTTTCATTAAGTCGGAAACAAGACATTTTAAGTATTCTTAATACTTTTTCAAAGATGTTCTTTTCAAAGTTTCAAACTCCGATCTTTTCAAAACTTCTTGTGAATATACTTCACTTTTCAAAATCTCTTCAAAACTTTTCAACAAACTTACACACCTTTTTTCCATGATCGATCCGATTTGAAGATAAAACCGAATCAAGTTTTTCCTCAGATTTCTTAATTGATCATGGGCCTCCCTCACGGTGTAAGTCCCAATTCTTTTTATGTACATATTCATTTTCCTTGTACATGTACAATCATCTTTGTAAATATTCAAGTATAACACACTTCGTTCGTTTGTTTTCATTCGCTTGTTTATACGCCGATTCCATTGGGATCAAGAGAGGAATTATTCCCGGTGAAACTTCTCTTAAAACCAATGGGCCTCCCTTACGGTGTAAGTCCCAACCCTCCTATGTACATATTCATTTCCTTGTACATAAACACCCCTTCGTGTACATATTTATTCCCTTGTACATAGTCAAACTTGTAAATATTCAAGTTACACTTGCTTTAAAACGCATGTTTTATACACTTGTTTATATTTCCTTCATAAACTCCTGTGAATACATATCACACTTGTTTACATAACTGTTCAGTTATAACATAACAACTAGTCTAACAACTAGGTTCCATTTAGCCTCCGCTTAGGCTTCGTATAAGATAAACTCATTCATCTGAGTTTAGCCTCCTCTTAGGCTTCATATAAGAAAACTCATTTACTGAGTTTAGCCTCTGCTTAGGCTTCATATAAGACAACACTCCCCTGCTGAGTTAGCCTCCTCTTGGGCTTCGTTCAAAAGAACTCCTCGTTGAGTTTAGCCTTCTCTTGGGCATCAAACAAGAAAGAGACCAGGAAATCCCTTAACAGCCTCCTATTGGGCTTCCAATACAAAGAATCACCCGAGCTAGGATAGAACCCTAAGAGGATGATTTCCCGGTGAAATCACTCTTGAAATCCTAAGAGGATGGTTTCCCGGTGAAACCACTCTTAGAGCCAGAGCCAACCATACCCTATAGCTTCCTCTTGAGCTTTATACAAGGACCCTCGATGACCCTCGGAATGCCTTCTCTTGGGCTAACAATACAAGGACCCTCGATGACCCTCGGAATGCCTCCTCTTGGGCTTACAATACAAGGACCCATGGGCTTCTTAAAAGCATCCCCCTAATCCAATCAATTTCTCCTCAAGATTTAGACATTTATCATCTCTATGGAAGAAGTATCTCATCTATCACATCACATACAATCAAAAACTTTTCGAACACTTTTCAAACAAAAACCTCTCTTAATCGTAAGTGGTAACGCTTGTACACTCAAGCAAAACACCCAATGCTTACAATTAAAAGATTCAATCATTTTTTCAAACACCTTTCTTAACTCGTAAGTGGTAACGCTTGTACACTCGAGAAAAACACCTATAACTTACAACGAAAGATTTAATCAATCAACCTTTCAAAATGTATGTGATGAAATAGATTAGATACATTTTTCATAAAGATGACATTTGTCTTTGTCTCTTAATAACTTTCGTTGCTTCCACTAGCATAAGTGGGAACTACGATTGCTCTGACTTTCTCAACATCCCTTTGAGAATACGTAGGCACAAGGTCTCATCCTTGGCGAGCAAATTTCTTTCTCCCTCAAACCAAACAAAACCATAGATCCCTTTAGATCCGAGCTACAAATGCTCTGATTCCCATTAAGGGATATGTATGCAGAAGATCCTAATGATCTTTGCAAGCACAATAATAACAAAACCTAGGATCCCACATAATCTACCTTTCTTAAAATCCAAAGGAGAAACTTTCCCAATCATAGAAATAGCAATTTAAAACACACAAACATATCAAACATACTCATATATAAAGCTATAGATAACTATATATATTTAGGGTGCCACATCTATTGCCTTTATATAACAAACCCCTTGCCCGGAATCTCCCCAATGCGTTACGTCTAGTTCTCGCTAGTCGTAATGCATATCATATCAATTGAGGGTATTGCAGCTTTCCCCTTTTTCATAATCATTTTTTCTTGTGTTGAAAAAATAAAGTTTGATGCTCGCGGCATCTTTATAAACAAATAAAAAGAGTAAATCGTTTCGAGCCAGAGAATTCGAATTCAGATTCGATTCCCTCGGGCGTCACTTTTTAACGCGAACAGCCTGGCTAGGTTGTTGAACCAGATTTTGATTATCCCTAGATTAACGCAATTTTTGGAGATGATTGGGAAGACAACTCTGAAAATAGGGTCTCTGATAATGAGTCTCTTCACCCAGAGGGTTGGGAAATACATCCTGAGAATCCAGAATACATGTCGCCTGAAAATGCATATACTGCATTCTATACTCCTCAACCTGTCAATCAAGAAGAAGAAGATTGTCTCAGCAGTACAAAAGACAAGGTTAACAAACCAGAGTCTTCAAATCCTGTTCGACCAACGATCAATGTCAACACAGAAAATGATTCAAAAGGAAAACTACCAGAATACATAGTCTTTCAAGGAGTTCGTCACTATTGGAAAGCCGTTGAGGTTCAGACTGTTGTTCATCATCCTAAGTAGTTTATCTCGCTTTTGTTTTAAAATCTCATCCCGCCCAAGGCAGAGAGGTTTTTTATAGGGCTAGCTTTTAAATAATTTTCTCTTTGTCTTGTCCAAGACAAATGAGTTTTTATTTAGGGATTTGTTTCATATGTGAATCATAAATAAAGCGTTGTTTTGATTCCCACATTTTGTGTTTGTTTTTCATTTTTACCTTTTTCTGGAAATGGTAATCCTAAAAAACCCAATAAAAACAAACATCTTCCAAAAAAAATCTGCATTTACTTTTTCTAAAAAAATCGAACATAAATCATACGTGTAGATTAACAATGAATAAACCCATTGAACGCAATAAATCTATGCCCTCTTTCAACTTTGAATTCCCTGTGTTCGATGGTGAAGAAGAGGATGAAGAAGAGATCCCGGATGAGATTTCTCGATTACTTAAGCACGAGGAAAGAATCATTCATCCTCACAAGGAGTCTTTGGAAACAATTAACTTGGATTCTGAGGAAAACAGAAAAGAAGTGAGCATCGGAGCTCTACTCGATAACGATGTCAAGAGCAGACTGGTAGATCTTCTCAAAGAATATGTCGATGTGTTTGCTTGGTCCTATCGGGACATGCCAGGGTTGGACACCAACATCGTAGAGCATCACTTGCCGTTAAAACCGGAATGTGTCTGCCAGTTAAACAAAGACTGAGGAGGACTCACCCAGATATGGTCGATAAAATCAAAAAGGAGGTTCAAAAACTACTTGACGAAGGTTTCCTCGTCACCTCCGAATATCCTCAATGGTTACCAACATAGTGCATGTCCCAAAGAAAGATGGAAAGGTCAGGATGTGTGTTGACTACCGGGACTTGAACAAATCTAGTCCAAAGGATGATTTCCCACTATCGCATATTGACATGCTGGTGGAAAGCACTGCTAAGTTCAACGTCTTTTCCTTTATGGACGGTTTCTATGGTTATAATCAAATCAGAATGGCTCCCAAAGACATGGAGAAGACATCTTTTATCACGCCATGGGGAACATTTTGCTACAAAGTAATGTCGTTTGGATTAAAGAATGCTGGCGCAACTTACCAAAGGGAAATGACCACTCTCTTTCATGACATGATGCACAAAGAGATCGAAGTCTACGTGGACGACATGATAGCAAAGTATGACACTGAAGAAGAACATGTAGAATATCTCTTGAAGTTGTTTCAACGACTAAGGAAACATCAGCTTCGCTTGAATCCTAACAAATGCACCTTTGGGGTGAGATTTGGAAAGCTCCTAGGTTTCATTGTCAGCCAAAGAGGTATTAAAGTTGACCCCGACAAAGTCAAGGCTATTCAAGAAATGCCTACGCCACATACAGAAAAGCAAGTAAGAGGATTTCTTTGACGGTTGAATTACATCTCCAGATTTATCTCTCAAATGACTGCAACTTCTGGACCATAATTCAAGCTTCTCCCGCAAAAATCAACAGGTTGTATGGACAGAAGATTGCCAAAAAGCATTTGACAGTATCAAGGAATACCTGTCAGAACCTCCAATATTGATTCCTCCGATCGAAGGAAGACCGTTAATTATGTACCTTACCGTGTTAGAAGATTCCATGGGCTGCGTGCTTGGACAACAAGATGAAACTGGTAAAGAGGAGCATGTCATCTACTACTTAAATAAAAGGTTCACAGATTGTTAAACTTGTTACTCCATGCTCGAGAAAATATGTTGTGCTTTGGTGTGGGCTTCGAAACGTCTCCACCATTACATGATCAACCACACGACTTGGTTAATCTCCAAAATAGATCCAATCAAGTACGTCTTTGAAAAGCCTGCCTTAATAGGGAGAATCGCCCGGTGGCAGATGCTATTATCTGAATATGACATCGAGTACCGCGCCCAAAAATTGGTCAAAGCAAGCATTCTCGCTGATCACTTGGCATATCAACCGATCAATGAATACCAATCTCTCAAGTTTGACTTCCCTGACGAGGATGTTATGTACTTAAAGATGAAAGATTATGACAAACTGTTACCTGAAGAAGGTCCTGATCCAAAATATAGATGGGGATTAATTTTTGATGGAGTAGTTAACATTTTTGGCAATGGAATTGGGCCAGTCATCATTACTCCCGAGGGTTCTCATAACCCGTTTTCCGCCAAATTGCACCAACAACATCGCAGAATACGAAGCTTGTATCATGGGTATCGAAGAAGCCATTGGCTTAAGGATCAAGATCCTTGACATATATGGAGATTCAGCCCTTGTGATCAATCAAATCAAATTCATGTATGAAACTCATCACCTTGGTTTGATTACCTACCGAGATTATGCAAGACGTTTATTGACTTTCTTAAACAAAGTTGAATTGCATCATATTCCTCGAGATCAGAATCGAATGGAAGACGCCTTGGCCACTCTATATTCCATGTTCAAAGTTAACCATTGGAACGATATGCCTAAGATCAACATCAGACATCTTGAAAAACCTGCATATGTGTTTGCAATTGAAGCAGTCATCGATGATAAACCGTGGTTCCTCGAAATCAAACGCTTCCTACAAACTCAGGAGTACCCGCTCGGGGCATCGCACAAAGATAAGAGAACTCTAAGGAGGCTTTCTGGAAATTTATTCCTGAATGAAGATGTGTTATACAAAATAAACTTCGACATGGTATTGCTCAGATGCGTGGATAAACACGAAGCAGATATGTTAATTCACGAAGTGCATGAAGGGTCCTTTGGAACCCATTCAAATGGGCATGCAATGTCCAGGAAAATATTAAGAGCATGTTATTATTGGATAACAATGGAATCTAATTGTTGTAAACACATTAAGAGATGTCACAAGTACCAGATCTATGCAGATAAAATCCATGTGCCACCAACATTCTCTCCTCTCCGTGGCCTTTCTCCATGTGGGGCATCAACATGATTGGAATGATTGAACCAAAAATGTCAAATGGTCATCGCTTTATCTTAGTGGATATTGATTACTTCACCAAATAGGTCGAATCAGTATCTAACACTAACGTTACCAGACAAGTGGTTTTAAGGTTCATCAAGAATAACCCCATTTGCCGATATGGAGTTCCAAGCAAGATCATTAGAGATAATGGATCGAACTTGAACAACAAAATAATGAAAGAACTGTGTGAGAAATTCAAGATTGAGCATCAAAACTCGTCTCCTTACCGACCAAAGATGAATAGCGTTGTGGAAGCCACCAACAAAAACATTAAGAATATCATCCAGAAAATGGTCATCACTTACAAAGACTGGCATGAAATGCTGCCATTAGCTTTACATGGGTATTGTAGTTCAGTACGCACTTCGACAGGGGCAACCCATTTTTCTTTAGTATACGACATGGAAGAAGTTCTCCCCTTAGAAGTTGAAATTCCATCAATGAGAGTTCTCATGGAAGATAAGTTATCTGAGGCTGAATGGTGTAAAAGCAGATACGATTAGTTGAACTTAATCGAAGAAAAACGTTTGATCGCTCTGTGTCATGGACAATTATATCAAATAAGGATGAAGAAATCCTTCGACAAAAAGGTTCAACCTCGTGAATTTCAAGAAGGCGGCCTCGTGCTTAAAAATATTTTGTCTTTTCAACCAGATTCTAGGGGCAAATGGACTCCTAATTACGAAGGCCCATACATCGTCAAAAGAAGCTTTTCTGGCGGTGTTATGACTCTCACGACCATGGACGATGATGAACTCCCGCATCCTGTAAATGTTGATGCAGTCAAGAAATACTTTGTCTAAAAAGACAAAAGAACAACTCGGTAAGTCGAAAACCCGAAAAGGGTGGCTTAGGCAAAATTGAGCGTCTCGGTGGACTGAAAACCTGAAAAGGCGGTTCAGGAAAAAATTAGAGACAATAAACAGAAATTTATCCTGGTATATTTAAAACCTAAAAAGACAATCTAGGAAAAAAATAAGGATCAAAATGACAAAGTAACTGCACAAGGTTGTACGTCGTCAATCTGAAGAATCTTCCATCAGTGAATCTTCAATCAAATCTTCTAAAGCAACAAGCACAGTTGGAATTCAAAGTTGTTAGGGAGAATAGCGGTTATTGCTTTCAATGTAGCCTTTTCCCAATAAATTGCCATTTCCAACTTTTGTAAATAGTCCATGGAATCACGCCTTTGGATGATTACCATTATATCAATAAAAAATTTGAGCCTTGTGCCCATTTGTTTGCAATTCTTGCTTTATTTTGTTTTGCAAAATAACGCTTTTTCTTGTGAAAATCACTTTTGAAACTAAAAAAAAAAAGTTTTAAATGAATTTTTACTTCAAATTTTTTGAAATAAAATAGAAATTTTTCTTTGAACTGTTAACACAGGAGGAAATTCAACAGTTATCTCCATGAGCGTTTCGACCTCTGAAAGGTAAACAACTGCTGAGAAGTTTCTTTTCCCCGAGAGAGATCATCAAAGGACGGTATTCTTATCCGAAAAAGAATCCCTAACAAGGTTTCCAGTAAAATGCCTTTTCCAAAAAAGTTTAAAGCATGCAACTCAGATTCATCACCAGTAACATCTACACCATTGCTGAAGATTTTGCCGAGTATTTGATTGAACTCTGGCAGAGTCCTTTTTCAAATACTTTTTTGTTGTCTTGTCAAGTATCGTCAGCATGCATATGACATTCATGACATTCATCATTCATACATAATTGCATCATTAATGCATTCTTGCATTTCTCAATGTTTGCTTCAATATCACTTGTTTAGGTTTCATTTATTCCCAAAAACAAGTATGGGTGTGTCATCTCTCTAGTAGATTATCCCCAAGTAGAAAAAATACATTCTTTTCTCTAGTTCCCCAATTGAGATCATTCCTCATTTGGTACAAAGTCTTGATTGACCGTTTCTTTCCAGTTCATTCCTGGATAGAACCTCGTCTCTAACCAATTCAGGTCTAGATTTCAAATAAAAATACTACCTGTAAACAATAAGCATCAGGCTCGTCATCCGAGTCGTTTATTTCCTTTTCATATTTTAACTTATCATACAAGATTGTTCTGCTTAACAAGTCCAATCATGAAAGTTCAAGAAATCCCATGATTGTCTTTCTCTGAAAAAACGGTATCTTTACAATCAAAATGCCGTATTTTCTCAAAAGATCTCGACACGATTATAGCTTGTGAAAATAGAAACTCGTTTGAGATCATTTCCATCATCATCATTATTCACAAGGCTGAATACTCAGTAAATAATGCTCAAGAATTACCTTGTTATAGTTATCACTTTGTTGATAATTGGTAATATCTTCAAAACTCATACCATTTACCATCACAAGGCTGATAATCGGTAAATGAGTCTTCATTTCAAATTACCATAAACTATCACTGGGATGATAATTGGTAATTTCATCTTAAATTACCTTGAACATTGTCACAAGGCTAACAGAAGATAATCTCCTCGTTTCCCAAAGCGAAACAGATATTCACGTGCTTTGTGAATCTATTTTCCCAGTGAAACATATACTTGTTTCCCAACAAATAGGATTCTCCTTTCTTAGACAGATTAAGGCATCCTCACAATTATTTTTTCCCCAGCATGTCACTCTTTGATATCTCCTGGGTAAACTTTCTGCAATCACTTTGCATCATTCGCATTTTTTGGTATCTTAGGTCCAAAATTTGCGTATTCTGATATTTAAGTCTCTTCACACCTATCGAGACGAAGATTTTCATCTTCATATCTCATGTTTAAGAAAGGTAAATAGGGGCATCTATCATACCTCAATTTTTTACCTAAGATACCACATCATATCATTCACATGTGCATCATTGCAACACTAACAGTTTCAGAACAGGATAGATCGTGTGTGTGCTCTTGAAGCCAAATTAGGGTTTTAATCAAAATTCTCATTTGTTAAAGATGTGATCAATTAGGGTTTGAGTCTCCACTCACCTCAATTGATCTATCTTCATCAATCATCAACATTTGATCTTCAAATTCCCAACATTTTCTCATCATCTACCTTGAATGGACCAATTAGGGTTTGATCGAAGATGGTAAATCATTGACTTTTTTTATCAATGAATGACCTATTTTCTTGGAGACTGATCTTAACATCATCAATGCAACATCTTGACCTAATTTCTTGGTTCAAAACATTCCAAAAGTCATGATTGATCATCAGACAAATTCTGAATCATCTGATGAAATTAAACTATTCAAAAAAGTCAAACCTTGACTTTTGGTCAACTTTCTCAAATCCAAATTTTTTCAATCATCAATACATTTCAAGTAATCCATCATGATCATAAAAAAATCAAAATATGTGAAAAAGTCAACAAAAAGTCAAGATTGAAATTTTTTCTAACACTAAGAAAAAATTTCATGTGTTAAAAACATGGTTTTTTATCACTTTCATGACCATTTTTCACCTAGATCCATTTTGATTAAAGAAAAACTCAAAACCTTAAAGTGGTAGATCTTGTTACAAGTTTTCCAAAATGTCCAAGAACTTGCAAAAACACTTTGTGTAGCTAGGGTTTTGAAATTGAAACTTAGAGCTCCATAACCATATTTTACAAGTCATTTTTCAAGTTTATAGGTCATTTTTTCAGAAATTCTTCCTTCTAGAAGCCTTGTCATCAAATTAGATGGAATTTGAGAGATAAATATCAGATGAGAGTTATTAAGAGAAGGATAAGATTAATTTAAAATTTTAACCATGGTGTCGCACCCCAAAATTTACCCTAACCTCATCCAATTTCACCCTCATTTGGCTCGTAGTTTTTTTTATTCAGGTCAAGATTATATTCGTTCATGTGTTTTAAGCTATCTGGGTTTATATCATAGGATAAGATATCTAGGTGTTTGGTTTTTGGTATAGGATTTTATCACATGTTTTTACAAGGGTTTCGGTGCTTGCTCCTTCGGAAAGGGAATTTGAAATAAATCATGAATTAGGGTTTGAACTCATTATCGTTATGGATTTCTTTCTCGTCAAGTTACAATGTTTCTGTGCACTGTGATTCTTGAGAATCAAGTGATTAGAATTTCCATTTGATTCAATTATGGTGTGCGAGGAATCATCTTCCTGAGATGTTACCAAAAGTGATTCAATTGTTTAAAGGTTGGAAAGTTTGGATTTATGTCCAAAGTTTGGATTTATGTCCAATGTCATGTTACCAATTTGGGTGCTTGAGAATTTAGGACATTGAGATTAAAGTCAAGAGAATCCATGTGCAATTGTATTTTTGTTTTAAAGAGCATGTTATTACCATTATCATTTAAGAACCTTTAAGTTCTTGAGGCAAATGATGCGAATTGGTACGATTGGGGAATTTTCTTCAAGTTTTAATCCGAATGAAGACAATTAAATATATATTCCAAATATAATTGATACATGATATACTTGATTACAAATTGAATTTTAATGTCATTCAAAGTTTCAATATCCTTCCAATACCAATTCTTTTTGGAATCAAGTCCAAATTTGAGGAATTTTCTATTTGACATTTTAATGTTGCATCTCAAAGGATTGTAAAACTTTAATTTATCTAAAGATTTGTCCATTGTATTACAAAGAGAATTAAAGTTTACATTCGAAATTCCTATAAATGTCATACAAAGTAGAAAGCTAAGATTACAAGTCAAATTCATTTTTTACAAGAACAATTCAAAGAGGCTTCTAAGATCCTAGGAGTTTCTAAAGATTCAAATCTTCTTTTTTTCTCAAATTTCCCTCCAACATGAGTTTCATCATAAGCCACGATTACTCCTCTTCTTTCTCCATGCCATCCTCCACATCATTACATGAAAACAAGAAAAGAGGAATTGATTAGCAAGAAACTTGAACATAAATAAGGAATCATTCAAGGGAATAATTTCAAGCAACTCATCATTAGGGTTCGTGTTTGGAATCAGGTTTAAGGGTTCAGTCATTGTTCAAGCAACATAGCAAGCCTCTTGAAGTCAAATTCAATCATTGGCCAAAACCTTCAATTGCAAATCACAACAACTTTGTTGTTGGTTCACAAAGGGAGGTGCAAAAGGCAACAAGTAAACTCAGTTTTCCATCACAGTTCAACAGCAACAAGTACAGAAAATCATGTCAGTACAGAAAATCAACAAACAAGAAAGTTATGTTTGGTTCACAGTAAAGACAAAAGATAAGGTACTGCAAGTTTATCATCATTCACAGTGCAGTAAAAAACAGAAGTGAAATTCCAGCCCAAACAGATTGTTCTCAAGCAAGGCAACAAAGTTTCAGGCCAACACAGAATCACAAGGCCTATATATCAGAACTATGCTAAGTCCAACAACAATGGCAACAAAACCCTAATGGCTCAGCAATATAAAAGAAATGAATGCACAAATTCTAGAAATCATCAACATTGTTCATAACACCCTAACCAGAACCACAGGCAAAAACGGCTAGCAACAACAAGCAACACTATTCAAATCAGAAAACCCTAAAACGGCCAAACAATATCCAAACCCAGAAATCATGAACAATATTCAAAAATCAGAAGCATAAACAGCAAGAACTGATAACCACAAAACCAATCATTGTCATCATTTTCCTAAAACAACTAACCCTTCAGAGAGAAAAAAGAAGAGGATAAGACAGTAAAGAAGGAACAATCTCACCCGAAAGCAGTGAAGAGACCAAATCGAAACCCTAGGGTTTCGTTCACCTTCTTCAAGATCTGTATCATTCCGGCCAAAATCTGCAAAAATTAAACCAAGAATCAAGCGTCAGAAGAGAAAAACGAGCCAGACAATGTAAAAATGTAAGATCGAAGCGATTTAGGGCACCGCCACCGCCGTCACCACACCGTGAAATGATTTTCGGCGCGGCGGAAGCCTCATCTTTTCCGGAAACCATTCATCGTTTTCCACCGCACGTTCAAGCCACAACCATCGTCGACACCATGTACCAATTTCATGCAACAGATCGTTTCTGATGAGATAGGGATCCAGATTTTACCGGCCAAACGCGTGAGAACACAGTTTGAGTTCGCTCAGAGATATAGAGATAAAGTATGGATGGAAAGAGGATAAAGACAAAACATGCAAGAGTTCAAGTGAACGAGAAGGTCACGACGGTGATCGAGCAAGAGATTAGAGAGACAGAACGACAAATGAGAACAAGAATACCACTATGTGGTTTTACTTCTTTTTTTTTAATAATATAAATTTTGTTTAATTTTTATTTTTATTGTTGACTTGTGGTCTGATACGGCGGTGACACTTGTCACCGTCCGGTTAGTGTGTTTTTTATTTTTGTGCAGGTGGTTCACTGCAGCATGGATGTTTCCTTTCATCACCATCAACAAACCCTCATCATCAGCCATCAGATTTTCACCTGGCCAGATCAGACGCTCCAGAACATGCACGACCATGATACACCCTTTTCTCCGGCCATACTGGATCCAACAGCCAGCTTCATGGGCCTGGGCCCTATTTGCTATTCAGCACCACCTGTTTCCTTGCATTTCTGGCCCATTCACTTTTTTTGCTTTGTATTTTGTGATTACTTAATCAATTGTTGTTTTTTTTAATTAAATAAAAATACAAAAATACATTTTTTTGTTTGAATATTTAATTGAGTTGAAAATTAACATTTAATTTAATTAATTATTTTGTTAATTAATTTTATCAAATGGGAGGATTCAATTTAATTAATTATTTAATCATTTAGATTGGGTTGCATTTGTCTATTTACTTACGCTTTTTATTGCACTTCCCGATTTGATGTATCCCCCATTCATAAACTTGTACCCTCATCCCCGCATGGTCTGTAATAGATTAGCATTAATTTCTTTGTGTGTTTTAATTACCGTTCAATTACGCGTTTGTCATCAATTAGAACACATAGCCTCCTCTTGGGCTCTTCATCAAGGAACAGGTAAACATACACGGTGCACACTCGCACACATTCATAGTTTGGTCCTGGGCTATTCTACAGTGACAACTATTCGATCGATTGTTCCAATCGGTCATTTAGAATAATAGTGCCACGCTAGTTCCACTTTCTAGGAGCATACATATGGCCACCTTGTATGGGCTCGCTTGTTTTCCTACTTCACTACTTATTCAATCGGATTCTTATATCCTCTTGGATCATAAGCTAATTTCCTAAAGGGTCTCATAGTTGGGGATGGGAATGGCCATCCTCACAAGGTTGATTAAAGCCCTTGTTGCTTTAATTAATCATAACCCGAACAAATATTGGTCCATATACCAATTTTCCATGCACAAGGGTCTCATAGTTGGGGATAGGAGCACCTATCCTCACAATATTAATCAAGTCCATATACTTGGTTAATCATAACCCGAACCATTCCTTCTCTTTCGGTCCGTTACCAAACCCCATCTAAAACACTTTCATAATTAACTTACAAACCTCGATCCAACGTCGAGTGCATTTTCAAAACTCTTTCACAAGAAAAACCTAAGTATTTAAATCGTTGGTTGCTAGACCAATTGTTTAAATACTTGTGCAAATAAACTTCTAGTCTTTAAATTGTTGGATGCTAGTCCAATTGTTTAAAGGCTCTTAAAAAAACATAAACTTTGTTTCACTTCACTCTTTCATAAGAAAAAACTTTTGTGATGATAGATGACTCGTTGAGCATTGAGCTCCTCTTGTTTCTAGTATTTGAATCGTAGGATGCTAGTCCTATTGTTCGGTACTTTTCACCCTTAAAAACAAATCAACTCACTCTACTCTTTTCCGCTCATATGCGATCGTCAAACTCTTTTCTGACATAGAGTGTCCAATATCCATTTCAAACACGAACGAGGACTTAAGCTTTTCAAAGAAACTAAACAAGTCCAAGTTCAAGCATTTAAAATGTCTAATGCACGATTTTTCTTATAAAATTAACACAACCAACTTAAAACATTTTTGAGAGGAACTATGGAGTCTTGACTTTCCCATTGCACGAGGGAATACGTAGGCATAAGGTTCTGAAACCGCGGCAAACTCAAAATAATAATAAATAAACCCCGTTTATTTTATTTCTCGATCGTAACTTATGAATTAGCAATTTAACACACACACAAACACTTAGAACTAAACGGGTCCCATCAAATACGATGGATGTAAGGGGTGCTAATACCTTCCCCTTGCATAACCGATTCCCGAATTCATATCTTTTGGTCACGTAGACCGCCTTATCCATCTTTGTGGGTTTTATCTATATTTCCCCGTTCTTTTTAGAACAAATAAAATTACGTGGCGACTTCATTGTTTTTAAAACAACCGATGAAAAAACCAGTCATCACAGCTGGCGACTTCACTGGGGATAAGATTTTAAATCTTTTTGACTAAGCGAGTCAACCCTAGTTTAGTTCTTCGCATGTTTGTGTGTTTGTTTATTTCTTTCTTCTTATTGTTATTTATTGTTCATTTCCTATTATTTCTTTACACTTTGTATATTATCCTGTTGATATATATTATTGTGTTGGGATTTTGTTGGTTATGAATCATAGATAAGCCCAATACCCAGGCTTCTAGGTAACATTAAGTTAGAGTGGTTGCGTAGCTTAGGTCCATTGGACATCCGTGTCCCTTGGATCGACGTGAAGACTACAACTTAGAGTTGGTCGTATTAAGGGGGTTGTTGCACCGTATGCTAGTGCGGGACAACAATTTCTGGATAAATGGCCTATAACTCTAAGTATTAGGATGTCCAAACCAAGACCAACCGCTCAAAGTTTTTGAGCATCCCTTTAAGAGTCGTTTCTTGGAGTATACTTTGGGAATATTATCGTCACGTAAATCGTTGCGTGATGATAATATTTTACAAAGGGGATCTGAGTCTCCGAGAAACATTTAGCAAGAAACATTAGAGCCATCCTGTATGGGGAATTGTTGGGTAGACGTCGAAGCCATGTCCGACCGTCCTTTTAAACCCTTGTATGTTTAACTTTGCCTATAATTTTTCACATAACATCAACATGATCGCATCACATTGCATTCTTAATTGCATTACCATTACATTGCATTTGCATTCTTTCATGCATCATCATGTGTGTATTTTTTTCATCAGAAAAGCTCATATCATCTCTTCTATCCAGAAAAATCAAATTGATTACTCAACACGCGTTCAGATCTTAAAGTATGTCTCATAGGACTATAGACGAGCTTCAACGTGGTCAGGAACTGTTGAAGGCAGAAGTTAATCATTTGAAAAGTCAGATGAGTTTGGTCATGGATCTCTTGTAAGTTGTGTTGAAGAGAGAATGCAACGCTACACCAATTTCCGCAAACTTGGTTACCGCTTTATCGCCAGATGTCTTTGTGGGTCAAAGACATCAACGTATAGCAAACTCTCCAGTTCAAAATCATCCTACTGAGCATCATCATCGGCCTTCACCTTCAAAAGATTCCTCGACAACAGCTATTGCTTACTCCCCGGTCAAGGAAGAGGGAACCAAATCAGCATAGTAACCCGCATTACCGTCAATATGCTCGACAAGATATTCAATCAATCCCAATATCATATTCTCAACTATTGCCTTACCTAATTCAAAATGGTTTGTGATACCAAGGGGAATTGAAGCTAGTTCCTGGGATTGCTAAAGCTTGGTTTGATGAGAGAGCCAAATGTGATTTTCATGCTGACTCTGTGGGACATGAAACTGAGATTTGTTTCGCCTTCAAATGCAAGGTTCAGGAGCTAATTGATGACAAGATTTTGTCTTTTAAACAGAATGACTCGAGTTTAGACATTTTGGTTTCAAATTCTGATGATAGCAGTCTCGAGGGACTTCCAAAACTCATTGGGACAATGTCTTACCAAGAGGGAGTCGAGACTCTGTAGAATAATGTCCGCAATGAAGTAGATCAAATGTTCACTTCAGAAAAGGTGGTATCCTTCAGCAAAGATGTCTCAAGTTCTAGCAAGGGAAGTCGGTTGCAACGACTCATTATCCTCCATTACCAACTTTCAAGCCTTTGCATCAAAACCTTTGTCTAGTCTTCCTCGACATCGGTCGGAACTCTCAAAATCAAGCGTACCTCGGAATAATACGGAAAGAAGGGAGGCTCCTCTTGATTCAATTCTAGTGACCTCTGATCAACTTACATCATATCTGGTTCAAAGTTCATTGGTGGTTCCTAAGTTTCTTAACCCACCAAGTTATTCCCACAGGTTATGATCATGATCGCGATGTGGATATCACGATGGAGCGATGAAGCCACTCCACGAGAGAATCACGCGCCTACAAAGCCAAGGTTCAACAATTGATCGACCACAAGTACTTGAATCTTCAAGGAGGGAATCTGTTTGTGAATAGAAACCCCATACTCGAGTGAGCCACCAAGACCACTGAAATTCATCTGAATCTACAAGTCAAGACAGAGCTCAAGTCTCCTCAAAAATGACAATCTTTTGTTTCTTCACTGCATTTTCATATTTATCTTGCTTAATTGCTTAAGCTTTGTTTGCATGTAGAAACTTGTTTATTTTTTATCTTAATGAAATAAGTATGTTTGTCTTGAAGCAATCCATTCGTTATCACTCTTTATTTGATTTGCGAGCATTTTGATACCAACGTTACCAATCCTTTCGCCTAGGCAAAGATTGGAGGGAGGATGACGATAATTGAAAAACTCCAGGTCTCTATTCATGTGCTTTTGAGTAGAACCCTGCTAACGATGTACAAGCCTTATTTCAAATTCCCCAGACACCGAAGTTATAAGGGAGATAGACCCTCGTAACCCCTTCGAGCCTTGAAGTAGGAGTTTCTTTTCTTTTTGAAAAAAAAACCTCATTTTTAACCCTGTGGGTGGGTAGTGTTCAATTAACCTGATCAAGCATTTAGAACTCATCAAAACAGTGTGCGTCAAAGTATACAACAATGGTTATCCTTCAAAAAGGTTGAGAAAGGTCAGAACCACAATAAGTCAACCTTCATCTATCAACACTGTGCATCAAAAGAGAATTATACAACATTGGTTATCTCTCGCACATCAGAAGGTCAACAGATGACGACACCACAACGGTTAGCCACCATCTACCAATGACTCAGACAGTCACAAATACTTCTAAAAAATCGAAGACAGTGTAAAGATCCATGACTTGTTCAAAAAAATGAATAGAAAAAAGACAAAAGGCCCGCTAAGTCGAAACTTAGTGATAAGTCGCTTAGGCAAAAGTCAGGCAAATTTAGGCCCCGATTTAATTAATATTATATTATATTAATATTTTTGAGTTACCGTTTGATGATTATTTTGGCAACGAGAATATTTATATTAATCGGTATATCTACTAATATATTTGGCGACGTTTCAATTCGGTCCGGTTTTTATTCCGTTCGGTTCGGTAAAATATTATTCGGATTGATATTTAATTCCCCGGAGTTATATTAATTAATTGAGTTAATAATATTATTAGATATTATTAAGGTGTTAATTAATAAGAATAGATAGGGGTGTCCGGATTAATTGAAGAGAATTGGGTATACACCCTTGGTTTCTAGTAGAAATAACATTATAAACAATTTTTCCTCTTTTCTTTCCATTCCTACACCAAAAGCCAACTTAGAAGCATAGAGGGTGTTGGGAAGGGGAAGAAGAAACAAACAACAAGAGAGGAAACTATGGTTGGAAGTGGTAGAGAATCAAGAAGCTTTGCAAGAACAAGATGAGGTAAGGGGTTTGATTTTCCTTTCCATATAGTTAGGGTTTGATAGATATATTTTGGATTTAGGAAAAATTGATAGGTTGATTCATGAGTATTTGTTGGTTGATTTTTGAAATAACTTAGAAAGGTTGAGTTAGGAGTATGGATTATGGTGTGTTTCATTACTAGCTTGTAGGAACTAGAAGTATAAAAATGGAAATAGAAACTGAAAAAGGAAAACTAGAAAACTCCTTTTTGGACTAACAGGGAAGAAGACGAGTGAATTAATGATGTAGGGATGGGAGGCGCCCACCTCTCCTTGAGGGGAGACCGTCCCATGCCCTAGGCGCCCGCATCACCCCCCTTAGGACTCCCTGGGGCTTTCGCCTACTGTGGGCTGGGTGGGTGCAAGCAAATACCACTTTGTGTTTTTCTGTCACTTTGTTTTTCTGTGTTGCATTTTCTTCTGTCTTCTGCATAATTACCAGTAGAACGTAACTTGCTTTTGTTTATTTATTTTCCCCAATTTCACATACTACTAGTTAGTATTAATAAAATATAATTAGGACATAAGTTAGCCAATTTAATTTGGAACCCGATTATCCGATTTCGGTAATTTCGGCGACGGAGTAAGTTGCTCCGAATTCAACGAAAATTGACGTGCTAGCTAAGTTCGACATGTAGAACGTAGTGGTGAGGTTAGTTTTTTGAAATTACGAGTTTTTATGAAACGAACCGAAATAGGCCAAATTACGGTTAAATTGAATCGGATTGTGTTTTAGTCGATTTAAGTCACGTATGGACAATCCGATTGCGATGTTGACGATTATGATTAATGCCGGTTATTAGGAATGGCTTTTGCGACGATTATTGATGTTTGGATATTTTTCCGTATTTGGAATTTGGTGAATAAATTGATAATGATGTGGTGTGATTAAACATGATGTTTGCGACTGTATATTTATTAACGAATACTTGATGACATGCGATGCGATGATATGTTTATCTTGATGTGGATGAATATGGCGACGTGGACTTTATGTCAATTTTGATGAGCGATGATGATGTTTTTGTTGTGTTGTTTTTATTGTCGATTCACATACATTGCATTGGCGACGAGGGCTTTTATACCAAGCGACGAGGGCTTTTATGCCAAAAGCGGCGATGGGCTTTATGCCAAGTGTCCCTAATTATGGACAAAGCGATGGGTACCACATGCATAACATAGTCGTGTCTCATGGAGTCGGTTATGTTTGTGATTGAGTTGTTTGGCATTGGGTTTTAATTGATGGATTATGTGGGATTGCAATGATATATGATGCTTTGTTTGGTGATGATCTTTATGATGAACATGAAATGAATATGACGTGATAATTTCATGATAACTATGCGATGAATATAAATGATGAGTTTTGCGATGATTTGACTTTGATGAAATGCTTAATGCAAATATGATTATACATGAGGTTTGTGACGATTTGTTCATGAGTAAATAAAACTTTGTTGATAATGATGATTATTTTGATGTTGTTGTTTATGATTGTCGTGTTGATTAGTGACGTATTAACCTATATCCTTTATGATTCCAAAACTATATATATATGTTATCATGCCTTTAATTATATGTTTTGGAGTATCTCACCCTTTACTTGTTTTGCTGTTACCTTTATACTGGTAACGTGCAGGTTATGAAGACGGAGATTATAGTGCTATTAGTCAGTCGGTGTCACTCGATCGTAGCTTTCGGGAATTTTATGTTGTCTTGTTGTTGTTCTTTTTGTTATTTCTTTTGTGAATAAGAATCATACTTTATGAAAATATGATTTGATGAGGAGGTTTAATAAAGAAGGTGTTTTGATTTCTAAGATTCAATTTATGATTTAGGATGCTATGTATCAAGATTTATACTAAAACAAATGTTCAAAATGATTTGGTTTTGAAGGTGTGGCCCTCGATATTGAATTTATGAAATTTTAAATTACTACGATTTTACTTATAAAACCTTGGTAATATTGGGGTGTTACATTAGTGTTATCGAGGCGGTCGATTCATCGGCTGGGTTATTAATGTGTTTTACCACATTGTATGCGACATGTGTGTGAAACAACATCGTTACTACTTATTTCTAATTGTTTGTCTGCAGAGATGAGTGTGAAACAAGTAGGGGAGAAGTTTTACTTCCTGGTGGCGCTTGTGGCTTAAAGATGGAGCCTCAAGCAGTGTTACGCTTTGATGACCTGAAGTGTAAGTTTGAAGACGCTGTTGTAGTTTGGTAAAGATGGTTTATGTCATCATCATGATTGTCGACTATCTATTGACAAATTGAGGAACTGATCACCCTTAATCTCTTGTTGATAGTATTCGGGATTTGTGTTGGTTGGGATAGACTTGTCTTGCCAACTTAATTGTGTATGAAGCGGATGAGTTAGCACAAGGTGGTGCATGGTTACTTAAGTTGTGGGTGAATTTGGATTTTGATGAGAAACAAGATTTTGGCAAGCGAACTTCTTGTTGTGACTTTTCTGAAGCATATTATGAAGATGTGAGTGAATTACCGCCGTAGTGCAAAGTGAAGTTTTGATGGATTTAGTTTCTAGAACTAGTTGTGATTCAAAATATCCTTAAGGGATGTTTGTTTCTGAGTTAGAGTTGAAGAGTCAACTTGAGGATTGGTTTGAGCAGAGTTTGTTTGTTCGAGCGGGTCGCCATGGAATGCTCCAGTTGTGTTGTTCGAGAAGAACAAAAGTCGCTTAAGTTGGTGTGTCGTTTTCAGACAAAAGAACGAAGTGGATGTTGAGGACAAGTATCTACTTCCAAGGACTGATGTTGGATAAATCAGTCATTTGGAGCTTATGTGTTTAGTGAGATCGATGTGAAGTCTGGCTATCTATGGGTTAGTGTGAGAGCTGAAGATGTTTAGACAATGCTTTTCAAGATAGTGTATGGTCCTGGCTAGTATTTGTTGATGTCATTGGTGTGACTAATGCGTCAGGTATGATTTTGGAATGTTCAGACAGTACTCTCATGAGTAGCTGTAAGAGTTATTTCGTGCTCATGGATATTATTTGGTTCACATCAAGTTAAGGAAATAGTAGCAAGCATCCGAGCTTTGCGTTATCAGTAGTGAAGTTAGACCAGTGCACGTCGAGTATTCTAAAGATAGAGTTTTGAACTATTGGACATGAGTGCCTTAAGTAAGCGACTTAGACAGTGATATTTTGGACAGTTCCGCGAAGATATATTTTGTATCCTGTAGAAGACTTCAAGGGGTTATTTCAGAGCTTAGAAGTTCCCTTGTTTTGGATGGTTAGCTTTGTGAGTAAGATGGAAGATCTTTTTATAAGTTGGTATTGATCGTGGGTACCTTGACTGGAGATGGTTGAGTCGCTATTTGGACTTCACAATGGGAAGAGAATTTGTTTTAGCCAGTGAAAAGTTTAGCGAATGCTTTGATTTTGGTCTTGTTTAGTACTGAAGAACCTTGTGCGGTGTATTGTGATATTTCATTTTGGACTTAAGATGTATTTCGACATAGAGTTGGAAAAGTGTATTGCTACCTTGGAACGATTTGATTTTCATAAGGAAAAATTGTCGGACACGTGAGTTAGAGTTTGATGCGGTTGTGCTCATTTGAAATCTTAAAGGTGCAAATGTTAACGACGAGAAGATTGGAATTGTTGAAGACAATTCAAGTTTGAAATCTGATCTATAAAGAGACTTAAATGTGTTGAGTTTAGTATGTTGATATCGCGGATAACCAAAGAATACCTGATTTGGGATTTATTGTTTTGAAGAATGTCGCATGTTTGTTTTGAGACACTTGTTGAGATTAAGTTCAGAAGGTTATCGAGGATTTGTTCACTACTATCATATGGATTTTGTTGGATACTAATAGCCGTTGTGGATTATTAGATTACGACTAAGGTAAGTCTTGATGGTAAAGAATTTTGAGATGGTTTGGTAGCCACGGGTACCTTAAGATGATTGATGTTTTATAAAGTAAAGTGTTCTAATTGTGACTGAAGTCGGTCGCGACGGTGTTCATGTTGGATTCCATAAAATTTATGTTATGGTTCTAAGTCCACTGTTTTGTAATTATGTAGTATGAGGCAGCGTTGATGGGTAGAGTTCTTGAGAGAGTGTTTTGGTTTGAATTACCACTTTGGAAGATTGAAAGTTATGAAAGGTGTTTCAAATGAAAAACCTGTGTATTGATCATTGCAATGGTGCGAGGATGGTGATTACTTAATACAAATTTTGGGAATTGAATTGTTATAAGGGAAGACTTCGTTGAAGTCAAGTGTATCGTCGAGTTTCACAAGTGAATATTTGGGCGTTGATCAATCAAGAATGAAAAGAGTAATTTTGTTGAGTTGATGAGTGATGTTACGGTGTCACGATGGATGTACGCTTTGAGCGTATCCATTTGAGTAATTGTGAAGTTGAGGATTAACCAAGTTGTTTCTGGTTGGTATCATATGCGTAAAAGTGTGACATGGTTTAGATATCGAGCATTAAATTTTTAGCGGTATGCGAGTTGGATTTGACTAGTGAGTTATAGTCAAGTCGTCGATTATAACCCTAGAATGTGTAGTGTATCAATTCGGTTATGTTTGAGTAACTTGTTATTGTTCGAGGGTTGTACGTTGGTAATCTACAAGGACGATGTGACCTTGTGATTTTACGGAATAAGCGATAGCGCAAGTGTAATTCTTGAGTTCGTGCTTATCGTGAATGAAGGCACCTTTTTCGTGTTTGCGTACAGCGTGGTACTATCCTACTACGATTGTTTGATTTTGGTTTGTATAACCATTTTAATGTTTTCGTTTTAGCGATGGAGTCGGTGTTGTGTCGTAGGACTTTATGTTCCTATCTTTGTTGACTCGTTTCAGTGTCGGTTCAGTGTGTGACTAATTCTATGGTTAAGGCGTTAGGATAGTATCGATCTTGTTTGTTTAGTTCTCGAGTGAACCGTGTGTCGATTTGTTTGGTTCTTTGGGTGATTAGTTGGTTTCGAGTGCATTGTATGGACTTTGCATCTCGGCATGGTTGTTCTTATTTGGACGTTGTGGTTAGGGAGATACCCTTGTTTTGGTGTCTGTTGTATGTTGTTTAATTGTGAGGATTGAGTGGACAAATGCGTGGAATGTCCCGGTATTCGTTTGGTCGTAATTTGAGGCGAAAAGTTTATAAGTGGGGAGTTATAGCGCCCGTTTTAATTAATATTATATTATATTAATATTTTGAGTTACCGTTTGTGATTGTTTTGTGACGAGAATATTTATATTAATCGATATATCTATTAATATATTTGGCGACTTTCGATTCGGTCCGGTTTTATTCCGTTCGGTTCGGTAAAATATTATTCGGACCGATATTTAATTCCCGAGTTATTTTAATTAATTGAGTTAATAATATTATTAGATATTATTAAGGTGTTAATTAATAAGAATAGATAGGGTGTGAGGAGTAATTGAAGAGAATGGGTATACACCCTTGGTTGCTAGTAGAAATAACATTATAAACCATTTTCCTCTTTTCTTTCCATTCCTACACCAAAGCCAACTTAGAAGCATAGAGGTTTTGGGAAGGGAAGAAAAGAGCAAGAGCAACAATAGAGGAAGCTATGGTTGGAAGTGGTAGAGAATCAAGAAGCTTTGCAAGAACAAGACGAGGTAAGGGGTTTGATTTTCCTTTCCATATAGTTAGGGTTTGATAGATATATTTTGGATTTAGGAAAAATTGATAGGTTGATTCATGAGTTTTTGTTGGATTATTGTTGAAATAACTTAGAAAGGTTGAGTTAGGAATATGGATTATGGGGTGTTTCATTACTAGCTTGTAGGAACTAGAAGTATAAAAATGGAAATAAGCGAAAAGGAAAACGAGAAAAACTCCCTTTGCTTTGGACAAGCAGGGGAAGAAGGCAGTGAATTAATGATGTAGGGATGGGAGGCGCCCACCTCTCCTTGAGGGGCGTCCGTCCCATGCCCTAGGCGCCCGCCTCACCCCCCTTAGGACTCCCTGGGGCTTCCGCCTCCTGTGGGCTGGGTTGGTGCAAGCAAATGCCACTTTGTGTTTTTCTGTCACTTTGTTTTTCTGTGTTGCATTTTCTTCTGTCTTCTGCATAATTACCAATAGAATGTAACTTGCTTCTGTTTCTTTATTTTTTCCCAATTTCACATACTACTAGTTAGTATTAATAAAATATAATTAGGACATAACTTAGCCGATTTAATTTGGAACCCGATTATGTCCCGATTTTTCGATTTCGGTAATTTCGGCAGACAAGTTGCTCGAATTCAGCAATTGACATGCTAGCTAAGTTCGGCGTGTAGAGCGTAGTGGTAGGTTAGTTTTGAAATTACGAGGTTTTCGAAGCGACCGAAATAGGCCAAATTATGGTTAAATTGAATCGGATTGCGTTTTAGTCGATTTAAGTCACGTATGGACAATCCGATTGCGAGGTTGGCGATTATGATTAATGCCGGTTATTAGGAATGACTTTCGTGACGATTATTGATGTTTAACTATTTTTCTGTATTTGGAATTTGGTGAATAAATTGATAATGATGTGGTGTGATTAAACATGATGTTTGCGACGGTGTATTTATTAAAGAATACTTGATGACATGCGATGCGATGATATGTTTATCTTGATGTGGATGAATATGGCGACGTGGACTTTATGTCAATTTTGATGAGCGATGATGATGTTTTGTTGTGTTGTTTTATTGTCGAGTCACATACATTGCATTGGCGACGGCGCTTTTATACCAATGACGAGGCTTTTATGCCAAGCGACGATGGGCTTTATGCCAGTGTCCTAATTATGGACAAAGCGACTGAAACCACATGCATAACATAGTCGTGTCTCATGGAGTCGGTTATGTTTGTGATTGAGTTGTTTGGCGTTGGGTTTTAGTTGATGGATTATGTGGAATTGCAATGATATATGATGCTTTGTTTGGTGATGATCTTTATGATGAACATGAAATGAATATGACGTGATAATTTTATGATAACTATGCGATGAATATAAATGATGAGTTTTGCGATGATTTGACTTTGATGAAATGCTTAATGCAAATATGATTATACATGAGGTTTGTGACGATTTGTTCATGATTAAATAACTTTGTTGATAATGCTGATTATATTGATGTTGTTGTTTGATGTTGTTGTTTATGATTGCCGTGTTGATTAGTGACGTATTAACCTATATCCTTTATGATTCCAAAACTATATATATATATATATATATATATATATATATATATATATGTTATCATGCCTTTAATTATATGTTTTGGAGTATTTCACCCTTTACTTGTTTAGGTTACCTTTATCTTGGTAGCGTGCGGGTTATGAAGATGGAGATTATAGGCTGCTATTAGTCAGTCGGTTGTCGCTACGATCGTAGTACTAAAATTTTTATGTTGTCTTGTTGTTGTTCTTTTGTTGTTATTCCTTTTGTGAATAAGAATCATACTTTATGAAAATATGATTTGATGAGGAGGTTTAATAAAGAAGGTGTTTTGATTTCTAAGATTCAATTTATGATTTAGGGATGCTATGTATCCGAGATTTATACTTAAAAGCAAACTGTTTAAAATGATTTGGTTTTGAAGGCGTGACGCCTCAGTATTGAATTTATGAAATTTTAAATTACTCTAATTTTACTTATAAAACCTTGGGTAATATTGGAGTGTTACAGGCAGCAAATATTTTGAGCCTAAAAATCCTTTTTTCTAAAAAAACGTGAACCAAGCCACGTTACAACCCTCAAAAAGTCCCAATTGAAGCATGGGTTAAATCGAAATCATACGACGACGAGATCGCGTTTACCTGACTCCTATGATGCGTGTTAAGTATCTGTGTTGGTATCATATGCTTGTCTTATCTTTCACAAAAAAAGTTTTCAGTGTTGCACTCTAAAAGTGTTTCACCCATAAAAAAAGGTCATAATGTTTTTCATACAAAACTTCAAGGCGCATAAATGTTGCAATATAATTGTCATAATAAATAGTCTTCTACATGTAAAACAACTATTTGACATTAAATAAGTTCTCATAATGAACATCAGTGAAGAGTTTAACTTTGTCCAAAGAAGAGAAACTTGATTATTTTGTTCAATTAGCAGTTATTTGTATCAGGGGGCAGGATGTTTAAGGACTCTTTTGAGCATATCACAAGTTGTTTTCTCAAGATTCTGTTAACTTGGGGGCAATCAAATCAAAATTCAGCTTCTTGAATTTACGCTTAATCTGAGGCAGGTCCTTAAAGAAATCAATTTTAGTCCCTCTCAAAGAGCGGTTTTCTTGGGACAATCGTCGTTTCGTTTCAGTCATCCTGAAGCAATTACTTCAAGACGTGGAAGTCTCTCTAAGGCTGTATATTGGGGCATTTCGAACTAATCGTTCAGCTCTAATCAATCTGAGGGATTTACTTTGAGACATTGAAGCAAAAAAGCTCTCATTCCATCAAGTTAGTTGCTCACATGCTGTTGATCCGAAGCAGTTTTCTCGAGACGATAAAGTCTCTCTTATTTGGAGCAAGTGTTTGTTTCAAGAATCAACCAGTGTGAAACAATTACTTCAAGACGTGGAATTTTCTCTAAAGCTCATCCTAGGGGCAGGTCTTCCCTATGTTTGCATAGCTCTTTATTCGGATCACGATCGATCGGGAAATTACTTGAGGCGTAGAAGTCTCTAAGATTCATTCTAAAGCGGGGCTTCTTGAAAGATTCATTTGACACGAAGCAACTACTTTGAGGCGTTGGAGTCTCTCGATGTTCATCTGGGGCATGTCGTCCATTTATGCTGGTAGTCACTACGAGATTTAGTAAATCTAAGGGGTTATTTTGAGATGTAGAAATACCTCAAAGCTCATATCAAAGCATGATATTCCATATCGAATATCAGGTTCCTTTGAAATCTTGACGATCGTTGAAGTATTTCTTGAACACAGGATACACAGGCACTCCTTTCGGGAAAGATTTATAGAAGGTCTAACAGACGGGGCATGATAAGACTCGAAGTTGAGATGTCTCTTGATTGCAAATCAGACTACATTCCACGCACGGGACACTCCTCTAATCATCATTATCTTATTAATTCAAAGTTTGATATTCTTCCTTCTACGAAATTAGCATTGCAGCCCTTTCGGTGACAATTCAACATTGGAGCTTGGTCAATCATCTTATTGTGCCATTTTCTTCTATCCTCGAACCCGTTGTCGAGGATTCGGTTTGATAACTAATGCATTAACGGTATATTCATGCATTCATTCATTCATGAATTCATATCATATTCTACATAGCACATTCATTCATAAACCCCAACCAAGACTTGGGATGTTTCAAGATCAGCTAGTTGCTCTCCTCAGTAAAATCAGACTTTGAAGATTATTTCTCGAATGACAAATTTAGTTCTTCCAGTCACAAGTTTGAAGGCTTGGCCATAATTGGTCTATAACAGTGATGATTCTCAAATCGAACCTCTTCCAAGGTGATTGAGCTTCCCCAAGCGAACTCTTGTATCAACGAAATTTCTTACTCGGGTTTTCCCCAGTGATTTTTCTTTATAGAGTTTCTTTTGAAGTACCCCAATGCAAGCTTCCAAGACTATTTCTCAAATGACAATTTAGTTCTTCTCACTAGTGCAATTTGAATTCTTCTTCAAAATAAGTTGGCAGTAGTGTCAACTCTCAAGCTAAGTCTCTTCCCCAGAGAAGTGATTAACCACCCCCAGTGAACTCTTGTGTCAACGGAATTTTCCACTTGGATCTCTCCAGTGTTGTTCCCCATAGAGTTATCTTTAGAAGTTTTTCTCCATAGAAGCTTCATGCTCTCCAGTAAGCCTCCCTCGAAAGGATTAGATTGCGGTATCCCCAGTATTATTATTCTCAACCAAGAGTTGTTCAGAGTCTTGCAGATAACAACTTCCCGAGTAAGTTTTAGTGGCGGCAGTCCATTATAGATCCGATTTTCTGAGCTATTCTCAATTAATCCCTTGTGAATCTCTGGTGTGTTTATTTCCCCAGTGCATTCCTCGCTTATTCAACAGAAGTATGTGTCTACCAGGTGAGATGTTTAAAGGATTTCGGAAGATCTGTTGCAATATCAAATCGTTTAAACATGTAAGTACATGTTATTGCTATGCGTTGGAAGATTTATCCACGGTGGAAGTGTTTATCCCCCTCAGATGGTGTTGAACTTGATTCCTATCTCCCCAATGGATTTATCTCTTGTCCATTGCAACTCACTGCTAGCTCAACAGCTACGAGACAAAATGATGATTTTTCAACATTAAAATGGTTCAACATATCTATATATGCTTGTTACATCCTTCTGTCATCAAGGTGTTAGCTTGTTAAATGTTGGGGCATTCATGTCAGCCTTGTGCGCTAAACATAAATTATTTTTATGCCCGCAGAGGTCCACTTTCGATCTTCGAAGTTACCTACCATGTTCTCTTTGGTCCATCTCATCCAACTTGGGGCATTCTGTTAATGCATTTTAGAAATAGCTATCTTTCCTTCTACAAGGATTACCGTGGTGCCTTTCAACTGGTAGATCGACATTCAGAAACTGGTGCATTATCTGCATGATGCATTTGAATTTTTCCACAGCGGAAACTGCAAATATCCTTATAAGGATCAAAATTGAAGGATTAGTTCTCAGACGACATAATTATCCTCTTTTCTCCAGCACAAGTTGTATACTTGTATGGATCTTAACAACTGATGGTTTCTCCAATCCACATTTCTTCCCCAGCAAAATAGTTGTCTTTCAAGGGACTCTAACGTCAACAAAATTATCAACCGGGAATCCCCAGTGAAGTTTTCCACACGGTTTTCTTATGGAGTTTCCCCAGCGAAGCTTAATTTACTCCCAAGTGAGTCTCCTTGGAAAGGATTACCTGACATTATTCTTGGTATTTTCAAGAATTCTTTCAGACAAGAATCTTCTCAGCAAATTCTAATCGCAATGACTTCTACCATTTTGTTTCTCTGAGCTGTTCTCAAGAAACTACATTGAACTTCTGGGTGTGTTTATTTCCCCAGTAAGTCCTTGACTACTCAACAGATAAATATCCACCAAGTAGGATGTTTATTCAATCTCAGGACATTTCTCCAACTCAGAAGTTGATCCACATATCCACTTGCTACAACACATTGTCTATACCATGCCAGCAAATTAAAGCTCATTACCATAGAAGTTATTCAGTCACAGGTGCTGAACTTAATTCTTCTATCCCCGGTAAAGCTATCGGCATACAAAGTGAAGATTTTTTCAACTCAGAAGTTGTTTAATATGTTTGTACGTGTTCATTAAATCTCTCATCAGCAAAAACGTCAGAAACAAGGATTTATCGACTTCATAAACATCTATATCACGATGTCTTTGGATATTGAATTGTTTATCCCGAAGTGTATTCGGATTAAGCTCTTGAATTTGTTCTCGGTAACTTTCGGAAGACATTGACATGCCATGGCTCCTTGGACCTTCGTGCACAACAATTCTGATATTGTTCTAGCCATATATCTTCGTTATAGTCTTCGGGTATTCTTTAACTCTTTGGGATCTTTAGACAGTTTCTCAATTATCTTCTTTGGGATCTTCAGACAATTTCTCAATTATATCTTCGTTAAGGTTTGCGGGTATTCCTTAACTCTTCGGGATTTTCTGACAAATTCTCGATCATATCTTCGTTAAAGTTTGCGTGTATTATTTAACTCTTTGGGATTTTCTGACAAATTCTCAATTATATCTTCATTAAGGTCTGCGGGTATTCCTTAACTCTTCAGGATTTTCTGACAAATTCTCGATCATATCTTCGTAAAAGTTTGCGGGTATTCTTTAACTCTTTGGGATTTTCTGACAAATTCTCAATTATATCTTCGTTAAGGTCTGCGGGTATTCCTTCACTCTCTGGAATTTTTTGATAAATTCTCAATTATATCGAATCTTTAATTTATGTTATTTCTTTTCGCTTAAGAAGTGCAGTTCGCTTCTCAAAGCATTTTCGTTACGACATCCTGTGATGGCTTAATCTATTATATTTCTTTTCTCTTATGAAGTGCGGTTCGCTTCTCTAAGCATTTTCGTTAAGGCATCGTTGAGATGACTAAATTTATTTTATTTCTTTTCGCTTGAGAAATTTGGTTTCCTTCTCATGGCATTTTCGTTAAGACATTCTGAGATAGCTTAATCTATTGTTTTCTTTTTGCTTGAGAAGTTCGGTTTCTTTCTCATAGCATTTTCTTTAAGACGTTTTGAGATGGTTTAATCTATTGTTTTCTTTTTGCTTGAGAAGTTTGGTTTATTTCTCATAGCATTTTCTTTAAGACATTCTGAGATGGCTTAATCTATTGTTTTCTTTTTGCTTGAGAAGTTCGGTTTCTTTCTCATAGCATTTTCTTTAAGACGTCCTAAGATGGCTTAATCTATTGTTGTTCTTTTCGCTTGAGAAGTTCGGTTTCCTTCTCATAGAATTTTCATTAAAACTTATTGTTATTGCTCATTTTGGTTATTCGGTTATCCCCAGTGTTGTTGAGATCTCCTAATTTTTCTCAATTGTTACTAATGTTGTTAAGGAGTTCTGATGATACTTGATAAGTTTATTCTCCTCGAGCGTCTCTTCCCTAACTCTGTAGTCAAGATATGTTATCTGGCTTTAGTATTCGGCGTAGGGCAAATGTTTGGGGTTCTTTTGGTATTCAATCCTCTTCCACCTTGAACGTTCAAAGACTTCCAATCTTTCTCACTTATCAGGTTTAAGATGATTGAATAGGGGCAACGTTGTCGCACCCCAAAATTTACCCTACCATCATCCAATTTCACCCTCATTTGGCTCGTAGTTTTTTTTATTCAGGTCAAGATTATATTCGTTCATGTTTTTTAAGCTATCTGGGTTCATCTCATAGGATAAGATATCTAGGTATTTGGTTTGTGGTTTAGGATTTGATCACATGTTTTTACAAGGGTTTCGGTGCTTGCTCCTTCGGAAAGGGAATTTGAAATAAATCATGAATTAGGGTTTGAACTCATTATCCTCATGTTATTAATTTGGGTGCTTTAGTATTTAGGACATTGAGATTAAAGTCAAGAGAATCCATGTGCAATTGCATCTTTGTTTTAAAGAGCATGTTATTACCATTATCATTTAAGAACCTTTAAGTTCTTGAGGCAAATGTTGCGAATTGGTACGATTGGGGAATTTTCTTCAAGTTTTAATCGGAATGAAGACAATTCAACATATATTACAAATATAATTGATACATGATATACTTGATTACAAATTGAATTTTAATGTCATTCAAAGTTTCAATATCATTCCAATACCAATTCTTTTTGGAATCAAGTCCAAATGTGAGGAATTTTCTAGTTGACATTTTAATGTTGAATCTCAAAGGATTGTAAAACTTTAATTTATCTAAAGATTTGTCCATTGTATTACAAAGAGAATTAAAGTTTACATTCGAAATTCCTATAAATGACATACAAAGTAGAAAGCTAAGATTACAAGGCAAATTCATTTTTTACAAGAACAATTCAAAGAGGCTTCTAAAATCCTAGGAGTTTCTAAAGATTCAAATCTTCTCTTTTTCTCAAACTTTCCCTCCAACATGAGTTTCATCATAATACGATTACTCCTCTTCTTTCTCCATGCCATCCTCCACATCATTACATGAAAACAAGAAAAGAGGAATTGATTAGCAAGAAACTTGAACATAAATAAGGAAGCACTCAAGGGAATAATTTCAAGAAACTCATCATTAGGGTTCGTGATTAGAATCAGGTTTAAGGGTTCAGTCATTGTTCAAGCAACATAACAAGCCTCTTGAAGTCAAATTCAATCATTAGCCAAAACCTTCGATTGCAAATCACAACAACTTTGTTGTTGGTTCACAAATGGAGGTGCAAAAGGCAACAAGTAAACTCAGTTTTCCATCACAGTTCAACGGCGAGTATATAAAATCATGTCGATGACAAATCAACAAACAAGCGAGTTATGTTTGGTTCCAGTGACAAAAGATAAATTCTTTAAGTTTATCATCATTCACGATGCGATAAAAAGCAGTGAAATTCCAACCCAGATTGTTCTCAAGTAAGGCAACAAAGTTTCATCAAACACGAATCAAAAGGCACGTATATCGAGACTATGCTAAGTCACAACAACAACGAAACAAAACCACAATGGCTCGTGATATAAAAGAAATGAATGCACAAATTCGAATCAACAATATTCTTAACACCACAACGAACCACAGGCAAAAGCCAGCAACAAGCAACATTGTTCGTCGGAAAACCTAAAATGGCCAAACAATATCCTAACCCGATCATGAACAATATTGAAAATCAAAAGCATAAACAAGAGAATAACCACAAAGCTATCATAAATCATCATTTTCCTAAAACAACTAACCCTTGAGAGAAAGAAGAAGAGGATAAGGCGGTAAAGAAGAACAATCTCACGGCGGTGAAGACCAAATGAAACCCTAGGGTTTCGTTCACCCTCTTCAGATCGCATCATTCGTAACATCTGCAACAATTAAACCAAGAATTAGCGTCGAGCGATTTAGAGCACGCCTTGCGCCGTCACCACACCGTGGCGATTTACAGCGTGGCCCGAAGCCTCATCTTTGAAACCATTCATCATTTTCCACCCATGCGTTCAGCCTGACCATCGTCGACACCATCGTATCGATTTCATGCGATAGATCGTTTTGATGAGGCGAGGGATCGATATTTTATCGACCAAGCAGTGAGAACACGTTTGAGTTATTTCGGAGATATAGAGATAAAGTATGGAGGCAAGAGGTAAAGGCGAGGTTGCTGAAGTTCCGATGAGCGAGAGGTCACAGCGGTGATCGGCAAGAGATTAGAGATAGAGCGACTAATGAGCGAGAATACCACTATGTTTTACTTTCTTTTTAATAATATAAATTTTGTTTTATTTTATTTTATTGTTGACTTGTGGTACGATCGGTGACACATCGTCCGGATTAATTAATGTTTTTATTTACATGCGGTGGTTCATTCTGACATGGATGTTTCTTTCATCACCATCACAAACCCTCATCGCCGATATGATTTTCACGGCGGATCGGATGCTCTAGAACATGCGACCATGATACACTTTCTCAACCATCTGGATCCACGACCACCGTGGGCCTAGGCCCTATTCTATTCAGCCCCATTTACTTGCATTTCTGGCCCATTCACTTTTTTGCTTTATATTTTGTGATTACTTAATCAATTGTTGTTTTTTTTTAATTAAAGAAAAATACAAAAATACATTTTTTTTGTTTTAATATTTAATTGGGTTGAAAATTAACATTTAATTTAATTAATTATTTAGTTAATTAATTTTATCAAATGGGAGGATTCAATTTAATTAATTATTTAATCATTTAGATTGGGTTGCATTTGTCTATTTACTTACGCTTTTTATTGCACTTCCCGATTTGATGTATCCCCCATTCATAAACTTGTACCCTCATCCCCGCATGGTCTGTAATAGTTTAAGATTAATTTCTTTGTGTGTTTTTTATTCGTTCAACTATCGTTTGTCATCAATAAGAACATAGCTTCCTCTTGGGCTCTTCATCAAAGAGCAGATAAACATACACGGTGCACCTCCTACGTTCATAGTTTGGTCTGGGGTATTCTACGGTGACAGCTATTCGATCGATTGTTCAATCGGTCGTTTAGAATCTAATGCCCGCTAGTTCCACTTTCTAGAAGCATACATATGGCCACCTTGTATGGGCTCGCTTGTTTCCTACTTCACTACTTATTGATCAGTTCTTATATCCTCTTGGCTCATAAGCCAATTTCTAAAAGTCTCATAGTTGGGGATGGGCATGGCCATCCTCACAAGGTTGATTAAAGCCCTTGTTGCTTTAATTAATCATAACTTAGAATAAATATTGGTCCATATACCAATTTTCCATGCCTGAGTCTCATAGTTGGTGATAGGGCATATCCTCACAAGATTAATCAAGTCCATATAATTGGTTAATCATGGAACTCATTCCTTCTCTTTCGATCATTGCAAACCCATCTAAAACACTTTCATAATTAACTTACAAATCTCGATCAACGTCAGTGCATTTTCAAAACTCTTTCCAATAAAAACCCAGTATTTAAATGGTTGGTTGCTAGACCAATTGTTTAAATATACGCAAATCAAACTCTAGTCTTTAAATCGTTGGATGCTAGTCCAATTGTTTAAAGGCTCTTAAAAAAACATAAACTTTGTTTCACTTCACTCTTTCATAAGAAAAAACTTTTGGGATGATAGACGACTCGTTGAGCATTGAGCTCCTCTTGTTTCTAGTATTTGAATCGTAGGATGCTAGTCCTATTGTTCGGTACTTTTCACCCACTTAAAAACAAATCAACTCACTCTACTCTTTTCTGCTTATATGCGATCATCAAACTCTTTTCTGACAAAGAGTGTGCAATATCCATTTCAAACACGAACGAGGACTTAAGCTTTTCAAACAAACTAAACAAGTCCAAGTTCAAGCATTTGAAATGTCTAATGCACAATTTTTCTTATAAAATCAACACAACCAACTTAAAACATTTTTGAGAGGAACTACAGAGTTTTGACTTTCCCATTGCACGAGAGAATACGTAGGCACAAGGTTCTGAAACCGTGGCAAACTCAAAATAATAATAAATAAACCCCGTTTCTTTTATTTCTCGATCGTAACTTATGAATTAGCAATTTAACACACACACAAACACTTAGAACTAAACGGGTCCCATCGAGTACGATGGATGTAAGGGGTGCTAATACCTTCCCCTTGCATAACCGACTCCCGAATTCATATATTTTGGTCACGTAGACCGCCTTATCCATCTTTGTGGGTTTTATCTATATTTCCCCGTTCTTTTTAGAACAAATAAAATTAGGTGGAGACTTCATTGTTTTTAAAACAACCGATGAAAAAACTAGTCATCACACATGGTTAAAAGAATATTTCATGTGCATTTATGGTAAAAATGTCTTCCTTACCCTTTAAGGCAAGTTGTTAAATTTCAAGTCAATCCTTGTCATTCTTTGCCAAACTTCCTTTACTATAAATAGAGGTCTCTAATTCACTCTCAAATCACCCCAAAGCATTCCTAAATAAGCTTTCCTTCTTTCTTTCTTGTTTTTCAAGTTTCAAGTTTCTAAGTGGGAGAAATTGCAAAACTCCAAGCCTTGCAATTTTTGAGTAATCTTAGGCTTCAAACACTTTCTAAATATCATTAGAAAGTTGTTGGAATCCTAAAGCTATCCCAAGAAATATCCAAACTCATAAATCATCTCCAACTTCCTAAACATGTCATTTTGAGCCAAAACTTCCAAATTACCATTTCACTCGTGCTCTTCACTTTCCAATCATTCAAACACCTTCTATACACCATATAGAAGTGATCCGTACCATCAAACCACTTCTGTAACTCCAGATTCATCACCTCCATACTCAACTTTCTCGAGATGCAGTTGGACTTGGGTAAGAAGTTCAGAAGGTTTCTGATCGTACCTGACCAGAAGGTGTCTTGGCCCAATCTGCAACGGTGGTCCAAAGTGAAAGAGGGGGGTACCTGCAAGATACTCCGATGCCTAAGTAAGCGGGAAGCAAGCAAGTAAGAGAAGAGTAAAGAAAGATACACCCTCAGTGAGAGGTATTTATAACCCATATTTGGGCCAAGATCCGATTAGGTAAATCGAGCCCACTAGCGGATTGCTAGGGCTTCGTGGCGAGGGAGAGCACAGTAGCCACTCCCTAGATACGGGAGATCCGGGTTTGTTCGCAGTTCAGGGAGACTTGACGATTAAAAACCTAGTCAGCGAGGGTCCGATAATATCGGGGCACGTGGCGCATGGACCGTTGGCCACGTGGCCCGCTGGTCATTCAATGCTTTCCGGAGGCAGGTGGGCTTAGAATCATGGGCCTGGGCGTGGGCGGTCGAGCAGAGCCCCCAAGTCTTTCTCTAGCAGTAATGACTTTGAGCTGAAAAGATCCTCGGCGTTGATATGCTTGCGGTTGAAAAGCGAAGGCTCGCGAATCTGCACCCTGGCGGGTCATATTCCAGTTGCTACACTCGGGGAGATCCGTGGGCGTCGGGAGTGAGGCTAAGTGTCGTCGGTTTAATGCCCTTGTCATTTTGAGATGGGACTTTGGCCCTAAAGGTGTGACCTTTCGTATGCCCTTGGATTTTGGTTATAAAAAGGATTTTTAGGGTTTCATTTGTGTATTCTTCCACGATTTTCGCCAAAAAAGCTCTTGACGAGAATCTTCCACTTTCTATCTCAAACTCTCAACATGTCTTGACTCGGCGAGGTAACATCCTTAATTCTTTGATAATCTCCTTTCGATTCGTGTTTTAGGATGAATTTAGGATGAATTTAGAGTTTATCTTGTATGAATATCGCGGAGGAGATTGAGTATCAGCGAGAATTTCTTGCATTTGGGAGAGAGTTGAATCTGCGGGGAGATTCTTGCATATAGCGGGAGAGAGTTGATTATTATGAGCGAAATTAGGATGAGGCAGGACTTGAATACTCGACCAAAAAGCACGAATCTCGGAGAGGTTGCACATTACGGGAATTTTTATGGTCGGTTGATGAGTATGTTGGAGGAGTTCAGGTGTGAGGTCCTTGTGAGAGGAGAGTTGTATACGCCGTTCTTCCGTCGTCCGGGCCCCTCGGCTGTGTCACTTGAGTCGTGGTGGAGGGTGGTTTGATGTCCTCGAATTCACTTTTCTTCATTCCCTTTGGTCGGGATCGGATATGTGGTGGCGACGAGGACGAGCGGACCCGTCGAGTAAAGTGGCGCGGACCTCTCTGGTGGCACTTTGAACCAGGGACTTTCGCTCGGACTTCTCCACCGACTCATCCAATCGTTCAACGAAATCGAAGATTTAGACGAAGGAATCGAGGGTTCTGGTGTGCAAATCCACAGGCCCGGAAGGAGGATACATTACGTGCTCCTCGTAGATTTCCTATGTATGGTTGCCTGGGAGGCTTGCCGCCTTCTTCAGCTTCGGACCGGGTCTTCACATGGCTGAATCTTGCCCTTCCAACTCATCCGAGCGCCAGCCTTCATGCGGGCATTCGAGATGGTGTCTGCTACTTGGATATAGGGGACTCTTCCCCTCTTCTTCGCATCTTTTTCATGCGCGACGGATGGTCGGGGATAATCACGCTCGTCTCAAGCGGTCCAAAGAAACTTTTGAGGTGCACGGACTCTGTTCGGGACTTTAAGCAGTTCTATGTGATAAAGCCGATAGAGAGGCGAGAATACTGTTCGAGCGGACAGCGATCAACGAGGACGGACAGGGTGGAGGATATGGGCGAAGTTTCCCTTGAATAGGATAGGGGCATTATGGCGGGACTTCACTCGAAGCAGGAAGATGAACAAAGGCGACCAACTTTCCTCAGAGGTTGGAAAATTTTGTGAAGAGCTTTAGGCCGCCATATGTGTCGGGGAGGAAGCGTGCTCCTCGACTCCAGCGGAGAAATCGAGATAACCCGCGATATATCCATACCAAGGTTCTCCTCGATTGCGGTCAGAGTGAGGACGCGTTGAGGCTCTTAGTATTTATTTGGAAATTCATAAGGAGTTGCGTGTCTTGGTGTGCTAACGTTTTCGTTTGTTTTGCAGATAAAATGGCGGCCATGGAGGAGCATGCTCAGCTGCTGCCAGGGTCCTGGGCGCCCCAAGGATCAGTCGTCGACCTGGCGCAGCGTGAGAATTCTCGGCCGTCAACACCCTTCTTGACCTCATCCCAACCAACCTCTCAAGATGGAGAGTGACGAGCGGGAAGGCAGGGACCTGGTGATCAATCGGGATGCCATTAGTTGCCCACGCTTCGCTCGGAGGCAACTTTTGAGAAACCCAGTGGTCGAGGCGGAGAGGAAGATGATCTTGAGACTCGACCCGAAGGTGCGAGGGAGGGCCTGAATGTTGACGTGTCCATGGTCATCCGGCTGCTGAGACCTCGTTGACCCTCGGCTGACGAGATGGAGAATGCCCGCTCAAGCCTCCAAAGCCAGTAGCGGGCCTGCCTGGAGGACACAACATGGCGCAATGGAGCAATTGCAAAAGCTCAAGGTGGGATGCAGTGCGAGAATCTGGCGGCCGACTTGAGGGAGATGAAGGAATCTGAGCCCTTGGTCATGAGAAGGACGGTGGCGGATCAAGTTGTTGAGGGAGCGGCTCTGCTGAGGATGAGTGCAAGAGCAGTTTCTCTCGAGCGGTTTGATTGCCCGGGTGAGGATCCTCGAAGAGGACACCGTGGAGGCGACCTTCTTTGAGCGGGCTGTCCAGCAGTGCGGTGGTGAACCCGGGGTGGGTGACTTAGGATCGGACCCTTTCAGTGTGGTTGATGGGAGGTTGTGGCTCGATGAATGATCTTTACTTGTTTGGATTTGCTTGGCTGCGACTTTATTTTTCTTTCTGGCGCCCTTGTTTTAATATTTACGGGCATGTGCCCGTATTTTTGGATGTTTGTAATTTGGGTCTTGTGCCCATGAATATTTAGCTGGCCGTCGTCGGCCATTTATTTACCAATGCTTTATTCACAAATGTTTATACTTTTGTTAACTGTTGTGTTCGTTTCTGTATGCTATGCTCGACCTTGTTATACAACTGCTCGATGTTGTCTTCCCTGGCTTGCGTGCTAGGTTTGGGGGCTTGAGGCCCCAGGCGAGGATATGGTCGTGCTAAGAGACCACATACTCGGGGCGTGGACCGTCCGTCGCGAGCCGGACATCCTGCCAAAGGTGCAAGAAAGACCCGCGGACCTCGATCGAGGGTTCCGCATCGAACGGGGTCCCTACTTACTGTAGTCGAATAGGTCCCCGTGTGTAAGTGGCTTGGGGCGCGTACGAGCACCATTCTGCGACCCAAGGCTGAGCTAAATCTCCGAGGAGGGGTTTGAGGGCCACAAGGCGTTAAGCATTGGTCGTTACAGCTCATTGTAGTCTTGTTTGAGCTTTGTAGCGTTCCAAGGTCGAGGGAGTTGTACTCCGTTTAGATTTTCGAGGTAATACGCTCCCGTGCCCGTCTTTTCCCGGACACGATATGGCCCTTCCCAATTGGCGGCCAGCTTTCCCTCTCGAGATTCTTTTTGATTCCTGCGGAGGACGGTGCCGCTTGACTCGCTTGATGACCTTCGGTGGTGGCGCGGCGTGATCTGTTGTTTCAAGCGTGCTTCTCGTAATGCCGCGCCTTCTCGTCGACTAAGTCAGCTCCTCGCGTGTCTCGTCATTCGCCCCTCCTCGGGTGGGTGCGTCTTGGCGGCTCTACGATTTCGCGGGTATGGCCGCCTGTTAAAACGTTAAAAAGCAGGATTCTCCCATGGTAGAATGGAAGTTTTTCGGTATGCCATACGCTATGAGTTCTTCACCCACACTCTTGGCTTCCCAGTCTCACTTTGAGTCCTCGCAGACCACATTCGTGGCCTGCTGCAGCGTTGAGTGCAGGGATGCTCGGCGGATGTGAAGTGCTTGGTGCCCATCGTGCTACGAAATGCGGAAGTTTTGATCGGTGGCGTGTCCCGTTGTCCGTGGCGAGGGCACATGGAATCTGAAAGTGGGCAAGGGCGTTTGTTTGTAAAAGCGAAGGATGTTAAAGGAGGTGATTTTGGCAAGTGCCTCGGCCTCTATCCATTTCGTGAAGTAGTCCACGCCCTTATAAGGTACTTGTTTTGTAAGAGCCTTGTGTGAAGGACAGTATATCTATTCCCCACCAACCGAAGGGCCACGGGAGGTGGCGTCGTGAGCTCGTGGGGTGGCGCGATGTGCATGTCGTGGGCGTTGTCGCATTTTCGTGTTCTTTGGCGTCCTTTTGCATGGTGGGCCAATAGTGGCCGTGCCAGCGCTTTCTTGCAGCAAGGCCGTCCTCCGGTGTTGTGCGTTAATACCTTCGTGAATTTCGTGAAGAATGCGGCCCTCACGGACTCTCGGCGCGCAGAGGGGGATGGAAGCCTCTCCGATACAACCTGACCTCAAGGACGGCGAGAACACGCCGCAGCGTTGGTGGCGGCGGCCTCGGCTTGTCGATGGGCAATTCCGCGTGAGATAGTTGAACACGGGGTCATCCGATCATGCATCACCGATCGCATTTACGTCGAGTGTCGTCGCGGACCTCTCTATGCTCGGTTGGGTGAGTGTTTCCTGTATTACGGAGTGGTTCCCTCCTTTCTTCTTTGTGCTCGCGAGCTTGGACAAGATGTCTGCTCGGGTGTTTTGTTCCCGGGGGACGTGTTTTATCTCTGCTCGGTCAAAGCCCTTGAGTTTTTCCTTTACAAGGTGAAGGTATTCGATGAGGCTGTCGTTCTTAGCCTGGTAGTCTCCGAGGACTTGCGATGCGACGAGTTGGGAATCGGTGAATATTTGGATGTCTTGGGCGCCTACGTCCTCGGCTAGTCGTAGTCCCGCGAGTAGTGCCTCATATTCTGCCTGATTGTTGGATGTTGGGAAGGCCAGAGTTAACGAATGCTCGATCACGATGCCTTCCTCGTTTTCGAGGAGCGGCCCTCCCTGTCGAACTTGAGGCTCGTCGGCGTGCGGGGTCCATCCATTGCTCGCTGGGCGCCGCTGTGGGCAGTCATTTCGGCGAGGAAGTCGGTGAGCGCTTGTGCTTTCAAGGCTTTCCGTCCTTCATACTGAATGTCGAATTCAGAAAGTTCGAGGGACCATCTCAGCATTCGTCCGGCCATGTCCGGACGGGCGAGGAGCTGTTTTACGGGTTGTTCTGTGCGTACGACGACGATTTGGGCGAGGAAATAGTATCGCAATCTTCTCGCGGCGATGATGAGGCGTGCGACCTTTCGATTCTTGATACACGGTTTCGGCCCTTGAAGGGCTTTGCTCGTGAAGTAGGCGGTTTTTCCGTCATTGGTTTCACGATATAGTGCCGCTTCTTGCTTCATTGGACAGGCTAAGTATAAGTATAGCGTTTCCCCGATCTGTGGTCGCGAGAGAACTGGTGGTTGAGAGAGTGCCCGTTTGAGGTGCAGAAGGGCTTGCTCGCATTCCTCGTTCCATTCGAAGGTCGGCCCCTTCCTCAATAGTTTAAAAAATGGGAGTGCATGTTGTGCCGATCTTGCTACGAACCGGGATAGCGAGGTTAGCATGCCGTTCAAGACTTGAATGGACTTCTTGTGTGACACCCCGAAAATAATTCGGTAATTAAATAATTATGGTTTTAATTATTAAATTAATTGAGAGCATAGTTTATTTAATATATTGAATTATTGAGATTAATTATGGAATTAATTGGAGAATGGGAAATAAATAATTATTTTATTTATGTTAAAAGGAATAAAAGGAATTAAATAAGGAAAAGAGGAAAATAGAATCATTTTGGAGAAAACAAGACTACGTGAAAGTAAGAAGAGGAGAAAGAAGAAGGAAAACCTAGAAGCGTCGGAATCTCGAAGAACCCACAAGGTAAGGGGTGATTTCGACTGATTAATGCTTATTATAGGTTTTGATGTTGATTCTATGGATCATAGCATGTTAGGAAATTGTGTTTGTGAAATTCTAGGGTTCCATGAATGTATACCTAATAGTGTCAGTTGGTGTCAGATTGAGTCTGATTGTGTCAGAACATGTATGGAATAAGACTAGAGTGTCAGTAGATGAAAATAGATGATGGAAATATGTGGTTTGATGAAATAGATGATGAAAAATGATGTGTTTTAGTGTTCCCATGGTTGGAGTTCGTATGGGTATGTTTGAGTTTAAATGGAAATGGATGAATCTTTGTCAAAAGTCAGAAATGGCTTTTTAATACGTGGGAACCGGTTCTGATAGGAGGAACGGGTTGCCTTTGAAAATTACAAAGAAAAATTTACGTGGGAACCGGTTCGTATGTGGGAACCGGTTCCCATACATTTTTCCAGCAAGGAGGTTTTGGGACTTTTCGAGAACGGTTCACATGCAGGTGAACCGGTTCCAACAAATTTTGAAAATGTCAAACTTTGAAAATTCATAACTTTCAAACCGTAAGTCCGTTTTGAGCGCCGTTTTGGACGTTATTCTCTAAATTTAAAGCTCTATTTTATGAAATGAAAATATTTTCCAAAACTTGAAATTATTTTGAAAATGGGCCAAATTCCGAAATAGATGACTTTTGACTGACGCACGTGGGTGTGTATATAGCAGTGAAACTGTGATGAATGGATGTATTCGTATTGTGAGGATGAAAAACATGTTTATGTTGTTAATGATGGTGTGCATGATCGTTGAGATATCATGTTTTTGGTTTTGATTTGGTTTATGATAATTGGTGTATTCATGATTGTATTGATATCATGTGTTTTGATGGTGGTATATGCCTGATAGTTGTTGATCTCAATTGTTGTTGTTGTGGTATTTACTGATGATAGTCTTACCAAATGAAGGGTAAGTGTGTGTGGCATATTTATGCTTTGTGATGAATTGTTTCATGATAGGTGATTATATCATGTGGTGGTTGATGAGAGTTATGATGTCTGATGTGGTCATAACCTGTGTTGATGTATGCATGATTGGTTGATATATCATGTGGATTGGTTTGCATGTTATGCTGTGTTGATGTATGCATGATTGGTTGATATATCATGTGGATTGGTTTGCATGTTATGCTGTGTTGATGTATGCATGATTAGTTGATATATCATGTTGATTGTTGAGGTTCAGTTATGTTCAATGAATGTATACATAGACTGATTGATGTTGCATGCTAATGATGTGCGTGCATATGCATTGTTTGGTGAAGTTAATTCCATTGTGCGGAATTTGACTTGGATTGCCGATAACCGATACCAGTGAGGATGGGTGGTTAGGTGGATTCTTGACTCGATGGTGTCAGGCGAATCGATGGCACCGTATCCGGTTGATGAATGGATCGGTGTTGGGTGACTTGGTCACAGTCGGTACCGCATGCATTGAGTCGCATTATATTTGTATGGAATAGTAACATGTTAGGATGACTTCGAGTGTTACTATTCTCGATTGATGATTGTGCATGATGATTATATGGTTGTACTTGTGTATTGAACGGAGTTGTGTTGAAATGGGTGGATTAATATGCTTGAAATATATTGTTAATTGAGAAGCTTATAATATGCTTTAATTATGAGAAGTCTCACCCTTACTTTACAATTTCATTAAAGTTAGCAAAGAGTCGGTGAGGATGGCTCTAGAGCTCATCGTTTAGTCCGCGTGTCAGTGTCATGCTCTGATTAGATTGTAACACTGGGAACGTTAGATGAGGAATTAGACTTAGTCTATTATTTATTTAAAACTTAGTGGGAATAATGTTGATTGAAATTATTCCGGTTTCTTGATGATATTTTCTTGTGTAAGACATGGTCTTAAATTGATTGAAAATTTATTTGGATGTTGATCCTCGATTAGCATAGCTCTTGTTTGAATGAAGGTTTATTCTATTTATTAATTGTGACATCCCTAATCATATCATGTTAACTCTGATTAAAGATGATTTAGATATTAATTTAATTAATATATTCGGGGTATTTAGATGGGGTGTTACATCTTGGACCTGGGTGTGGGCAGTTCGGAGAATGTCCGACATTTGTCGGGGTTGGCTTCAATCCCTCGTTCTGTAAGATAGAAACCGAGGAACTTGCCGGCCTTGACTCGAGCGCACTTCTCGGGTTGAGCGCATTTTGTGGGCTTGGTCGAAGACTTTCTTCAGGTGTGATGCGTGATCGTCCTCGGCTTGAGATTTCACGATCATGTCGTCCATGTACACCTCGAGCATGTCACCGATCTCGTTTTGAAACACCTTGTTCATCATTCGTTGGAAGGTTGCTCCGGCGTTCTTCAGTCCGAAGGGCATTACGTTGTAGTAATAGTTCCCCGACTCCGTCATGAAGGCCGTGCAGGTCCTGTCGGCCATGTCCATGGGGATCTGGTTGTATCCTGAGTAAGCATCCAAAAAAGAAAGCAATTTATAGCCGGCCGAGTTGTCGACCAGTCTATCAATGTTAGGCAAAGGAAAAGCATCTTTGGGACATGCCCGACTAAGATCAGTGTAGTCAACGCACATACGCCATTTTCCATTAGATTTTTTAACGAGTACAACGTTTGACAACCAAGTTGAATACTTGGCCTCGGAAATAAAATTTTCCTCTAGGAGGTCTTTTCGACTTTTGGCCTCCGCCTTCTCGGGAGACTGCCTACGCCACGTTGTACTATGGCCCTAGCGGCTGGATCTATGGCGAGCTGATGGCAGGCGACCTCAGGGTCGAGTCCGGGCATTTCCGCTGCGCTCCATGCGAAGAGATCTGCATTCTCCGAAGGCAAGCTCTGAGTTGCTTCTTTGCCAGGTCGGGGAGGTCGGCGCCGATCTTGACGCATCTGCTGGGGTCTTCTCCAGGGGAACGAGCTCAACTCGCCGCCGAATGGAGTGGATCCGCATCCTCTGCTTGCCCGTCGACTTCTTCTTTTGAGAATCTGGTCGAGGTCGGCCAGCGACGCTGGGACTACGATCTTGCGGTTTGGGAGCTCGACACAGGCGTTGTTCCCCTTCCTTCTGCCGGTGGCGGCCGCTTTTGGGTCGACCAAGGTCTCGCCCTCGCCGCGCGTCGGGCACCTCGCGGCTTTGATGTCGCCGGATGGTAGCGACGTCCCGTTTGGTAGAACTTGAGCTTCGATGGACGGTCGAAGGAACTGGCTGAGTTCGCGCGTATTACGCCTGGATGGCGTTGTAGAGAGTGGCGATCGATCACCGAGCGAACTTTGACTGCGGCAACGCCCACGCCCGAAGGTGACAAGGATCTCGACGTACCCCCAAGTCGGGATGTGGAGCCGTTGAACCCCTGAAGGTCGGACCCCACGTATGGTGACAGGTGAGACTCGTCGAGCTGGAGCGTTCGGAACAGGTGAGTGTACATGACGTCGACCGAGCTGCCCTCGTCGACCAGAATTCTGTGGACTTCGAAGTTGGCCATTCTTGCCTTGATGAGGAGGGGAATGTGGGCGTTTGGTGCTCCTCCGGGAAACTCCTCCAAGTAGAAAGTGATCGGCTTAGATTTTCCGCGGAACTGTTCGAGCGAGACCTCGTTGACTGGGGCCTTGTCGATCAGCTCGTCGAACTTTCTCTTGGCCGAGTTAATGGATAGCTGGGCGTCGCCACCTCCGGAGATAACCATGGCCGAGGGGAACTCTTCCCACGGGCTGTGGGTGAATATAGGGATCTGGAAATCTTCGGGCCTAGTTACCGAGAACGCTATCTGGTAGGGGCCAGAGTCCCCTTGTGGTCGGCCCTCATCCTCGGTATCTTTGGTATCTCGGGTACTCCTTGAGCTTTCAGGCTTCTTGTACTGCCCGAGTCTTCCGCCTTTGATTAGTGTCTCGATTGCGTCCTTGAGGTGGACGCAATCTTCAGTCAAGTGGCCGTGACTTCGGTGATACTGGCAATATTTTGTTCTGTCGGCGCCTGGCTTCGCGGGAGTGGGTTTCGGGCGTCTGACCCCCCATCTATGAACTCGGTAGCCGAGCACTCTGCTAGGATTCGCTCGCGGGAAGCGGTTAGCGGAGTGTAGTCGGTGAAACGTCCGGTTGGGCCTCGTTGCTCGCGATTCGGGGCTTATCCTCGCTGTTTCTCATCGGTCGACGAGACGAACCCGCCTCGTCGTCGGTTATCACGGTGTTTGGTGGAGAGCCTCGACTCCTCGAGTCTCTGGCGCGATTGGCGGCCTCCTTTTCCTCGTAGGTGATATAAGCGCGAGCTTTGTCGAGGAGGGCATCAAAGGTGGCCGGGGGTTCGATGCCCACGGCTTTCCTGAAATCTGCGGGAGTAGCCTCTTCCAGCAAGTATCGCTTTATTTGATCATCACAGGGAACTTGTATGGCTTCCCTGTTAAAGCGGTCGATGTACTCCCGGAGGGTCTCATCGCTTTTCCGAATGATGGCCTCGAGGGAGGCCTCGGTCTTCGGATGCCTGCGGGAGGCTATGAACGTGCTCGTGAACTGGGCTTTGAGCTCCCTTCTCCAGGAGTGTATGGATCCCGGGGGCAAGCTCTTATACCATCCATTCTTGTTTTCCCGAGAGGTGGGGAATAGTCCATTTGATCGGTCCTCCACGTTGAGGTATTGGACATAGCTTGAAACCGTCGATGTGGTCGATGGATCGTCCACTCCATCATAGTTGGCCAGCTGGGGCGGTTTCTCCATCCCCCGAGGAATTGGGGCGTTCATGATGCTAGCGGACAAAGGACCACGTGGGTCGTCCTCGTCCCTCCGATGGGGAGAGCGCGAGCGAGAGCGACGTTGATTTTGGGCGGTATGCCCGCTCTTGGTCCTTCTAGACTCGCTGGCTCCTCGTTGTGGAGGTGATTGAGGTCGTTCCTCGGGTTGTTCTGGTCTCGCCGCTCGGTCGCGGGTCCCCTTCCTCGGGAGGCGTGTCGGGTCAGAGTCATCTCTTGTTCCTCCGCGGGAGTTCGAGGCGATGTCGCCGAGGTGATGGTGACCACCAGTCCAGTCGTCGATGTCTCCGCGGTGATCGGGGAAGCTTGAGAACATGAAGCGTTCTCCTGGGTGAAGAGCAGGAGGTTGGTGTTGTTGATGGCCAAGAGGGCGACCGTGGGGTCGGCGTCGGGGCGGTAGTACTTCTTGAAAGACTGGGCTCGCGACCACGCGATTTGATTCGACTGTCCCGTCTCCCGATAAGATCCACGAGGAGGATGCAAGTTGCCCATCTCGAGGATCTCCGCCGAGAAACGGTGTCATTATGCTCGCCACATCGTCGTGAGGGGACTTTGCACGTTGGTTGCGAGGTTGGCCATGACAAACGGAGTTTTGGTTTGCTTTGGTCAATCGAATGAAGGAGACGGGAAGCAAGATTCCAAACGGCGCCACCGATCGTGCGACAAGAAGGTGTCTTGGCCCAACTGCAACGGTGGTCCAAAGTGAAAGGGGTGCAAGATACTCATGCCAAAGTAAGTAGAGGAGAGAGAGCAAGCAAGTAAGAGAAGAGTAAAGAATGAGATACCGACCTCTCGTGAGAGGGTATTTATAGCCCGGGCCAAGATCCGATTAGTGGGTAATCCAAGCCCACTAGCGGATTGCTAGCAGGAGCGGTGGAGGCCAGACGTGGCCTCCTCCTAGATTGTCGCCCGGAGATCCGGGTTTGTTGCAGTTCTCGGAGACTTGACGGTTAAGGAAACCTAGTCAACAGGGTCCGATAATATCGGGGGGCACGTGGCAGTCATGGACCGTTGGCCACGTGGCCCCCGCGTGGTCATTCCAAGCTGCTTTCCCAGGGGCAATTGGGCTTAGAATCTGTTGGGCCTAGAGCGTGGGCCAGTCCAGAATAGTTTCAATCCAAGCTAAGCACTTCCACACGTTCCTGGAGGTCCAATGGAGTTATAGCAATCATCAAAACGCAAAAGGAAACACTCTAAGCAAGGATTCGATTCCTTCTCATAAGAGGTAAGTTGCTCAAATTTGAAATCTTTAGTTTCTAACTTCCAGTTCAAAAATTGCTATGCCATCCTGTTTTTGCACCATCACTGAGTAATAACCCTCCATCAATTGCTTAATTCCATGTCCATACACGATTTCACGATTAATTCTTAGAACTAGGGTTCTTTGTGTTCTTGCGAAAATTGACAGTTCTAAGCTAAAAATAAATGAAATTAATCATCACCACCGTGTTCCTGGGTTTGAAACGAGCAACATTGATGTTTACAACTTTCAAATTCATTGAGAAATGAAGGAGATAAGATTGATTGAAGATTGGAGGATGATGATGATCATGCGCGCGTTTTTCAGTTTTTGGAAAATTCAAATTGTTGTTTTATAATATAAGAACATGGTTTGAGATCAATACATGGATGTATTGCCACCCCAATGGTAATCAGCGCGCTTTTCAAATCCTTGCCATGCCTAAGGCCCAGGGTTTGAATCCCCTTGGGACCTTTTTATTTTTTCAAACTTCAAAACTTCATATTTTCACTTGTTTTCAATTATTTTTCAAACTTGTTTTCAAATATATTTAATTCAAGGTGATTAAATGACAAGCCACACACATGGCTCAGTGGTAAAATTTTTCACTTCTAAGCCAAGGGTCCTGAGTTCAAACCTCCTTAGGACCAAAACCATCTTTTTATTACTAATTTTCTTCATATTTTCAAAAAACTTCAACATTTTCAAACTCTAATCAAAACTTCTCATTTTGAGATGATTTTTTGCACACTTGTCATTTAATATACCTATTTTATGATTATGTCAAAAAAATCCAAAAATATTTTAATTTTGATTATATTTTAATTAGATTTAAATATGAGACGTTTTAAGTATTTTAATACTTTTCAAAAATGTTTTCTTTCCGATTTTCAAACATAATTAAATAAATAAGGATTCTAAATAAAAATTTAAAACTAAATATAAAATACCATCAAAATAATTAATAAAATAGAAAAATAAGGATTAATAATTTTTTGTAAAATTTAAACAAAAATAATTATTATTTTTATAAATTATTTAAATCTGAGAAAAAAAGTTTTATTTTATGAAAAATTAAAATATTTTGAAAAACTCTAAAATAAAACTCTAAAAAAGTTTTATTTTATGAAAAATTAAAATATTTATACTACAGAGAGTTTTAAATAAGATTACATAAACCTTATTGTTAAGACATAGACTGGGTAGTTGTAATGTTGTTTAAAAAACACTTTCACAAATAATACCTCTGTCAGATAATTAAAAAAGATGCATGTTACCAAAATACATTTAAGTGTAACATGTATTTGGTAACATCTCAGTGCTAAATTGTAGGAATTTGAATTTGCATAGACTCATGTAAATGAGCTAAATTACTCTGAAACTATACGATGATACATTATGATTAAACAAACTTTTCCCTGACCAGAACAGTATGAAGAAACAATTTACATTGGTAAACGGGGAAAGTAGGTTAATTTAGTGTTTTAAACAAAACATGCTGGCATATCTCTTTTGTGATTCACTAGTAGCTGGAAAAAAGATGAGAAGCTTATGCAATATGAGAGGATTAGGTTTGTCATTCACTAGTGGCTGTGAGTAATATCAGGCACCAGTGGTCTAGTGGTAGAATAGTACCCTGCCACGGTACAGACCCTGGTTCGATTCCCGGCTGGTGCAAAACGTGTTAGAGCTGTGATTAAAATATAATGATGGAAGAAATATATGCCTCTGAGCTCTTTTTGGCAAATGAATGCCTCAAGTGTCTTGTGCATTATTTGTATCTAAGCACCACTCTAGGTGGATGAGAATTTTGAAAATACTTTTTGTCTAAATTTTAAAATCTCCAAAATGTGGTGGGAACATCTTTGCCACCTACTTCTTAATTAACATATTTACCATCATTTTGCAATATTCATACTTGAAATTGTTTTCCTTGAATTATCGTGTTAAGAATCGGATCATGATCATGATTACAATATTTCTTTGAATAAACTCAAATGGAGTTTTGAATCAGACCACAAAAGTAGAACTAGGAGTCCTTAATTTGTGTTCCATGAACTGATTAAGGGTGTATTTGGATTGGCGGTGGACATAATTGATTCTAGTAGAATTGAGTTTGATATAATTGATTTTAATAGAATTGAGCTTAGTAGAATTGATTTATGTTTGAATTTATTTATGTAAAAGTGAGTTGAATAACAAATTTCAATGTAGAAATCATCCAGAATCAATTCTGGAGGCAGAAGCTACAAATTCTAGCTTCAAGTAGAATCAATTCTGAAACTAGAATCAATTCTACTTTTGATAAAACAGACACCTCAAAATTATTCAGAATCAATTCTACACCTCTAGAATTGAGTCTGAGATTTCTAAAAGCCTATACAAACACACACTAAATCAAATGTGCATATCGATTCCTACCATCAGTCCATTTTGTGAACCGGATCACAAAAACCAAATTTACATAAATTTTGAAAAATCTCATTTGAATCAATTCACAACCTACTTTAAATTGATTCATACAAACAAAATATTTTAAATCGAATGATGAATCTCTTTAACTCGATTCATTTAAGGTTAATTTAACTCAAACATACATTGTATGCATGAAAACCCCTTTTTACTTTATGTGTGAAGGGATTAATGAGAAAATTCAAAATGAGATAAATTACTAAAGATAAATCATGAAAACACAAGACAAACCGATAATGGGCATGTGTAATTTCAATCTTCCTTTTTTTATGCTTGGAAATTTTTGAGTATTTGAGTTACTCATGGAGCTATGTTCCCCCTACATTGAACACTTATTTGTGTGAGCCAATTTAAATTACATGTGAAACCCTTCTTCTCCTTTCCTCTTTGACAAAATCAAAAGGAAATATGTGCACAAAATGAGAAAATAAAAAAAGTAAACACAATCAAACAGCCGTATAAATTATATATTTGTGCAAAATATTAAAATGTTATAATCAAGAGAAACTGATATTATAGATTCTACTCAAGCAGCTAAGGCAATTTAAGTAAAAAGAGATAAATGAAAGATGAATGACAAATAAACGAAGCAGGCCAAAATATCAATATCCAAACATGGATAATCAAAATTATACAATTTTAACCAAAAGCATAATAACCAAAAATAAATAAACAAAAATGTTATGTTATGTTATACATGATGGAAGACTACCGTGGTGGAGGGTCGTATTGATGTAGATTCTCTATTATGAAGTCACCTAGATCACAAAGATCAGGTGCATGCACATAGGAGCTAACACATAAACTTTCAAACTAAAGACATAAGTGATTAGTGATTCGAATCAGTTTGCATGCGACTTTTGGCCAAAATATGTTCTCTCCGACAAAGGCTCTCGAAGTCTTGGCGAGTACAAATATAATAAAATACTTCTTTTCTCATCACTCCAATCTTTTTGCAAACAACCTGATTTTATCATAACATAGATTCTTAAGAGGTTCCTATGGAGTACCATATATGTAATGGGTGTTATTACATTCCAATTGCATAACCAACCCTCGTACCTAGATCTCTCTTTTGTTTTATTTTCGCGTTGGGATTTCTCGAATTTTTTTCTTTCCTTTGGAAATAATAAATTTCGGAGGCGACTTTTGTCTTCTCAAGTTAGGTTAATCAATAGCTTAACCTCAATTTTTATCTCCCTGACAGACTAGCAACTCTGCTGGGGACAATTTCATTCCTAAGCGGGTTAAGCCTAACTTTTTTAATATGTGTTTATGTTATTTCTTTTTGTTTGTTATTTTGCTTGTTTGTGGGTGTTTGGTGATCTATGTATGGTGAGAAAAAGTCCTCTACTCGGACTGAGTGCACTTAAGTTAGGATGGTGGCATAATCATGTGGACCTTCTTAGCATAAGCTTCGTTTGTAAAACATGAGACCCCTTCAAGGTACTAATATCTTGTGAGTAATTCATAATAGCGTTATTGCTTTCGACCTTGAAGCCCATGATTTTGAGAGACCTTTATAACATTTTAACCCCTCTTGGTCTTTTAGGATGTAGTGTGGTGACCTTTCTAGCGTATATTTGGTATGGTTAATACACGATACTACACTCAAATGGGGTTCTCTCGAGAATATTATTGGTTTGCGAGCAGCCGTTAAATTGACATTATTTGAGAGATGGATTTATGATTTTGGGAACTTTCTTAGAACTCGTTTATTGTTCAAGAAATCCAAAGTTATAAAAACATACCATGTGGGATGGTTGTTGCCCTGTCCACCTGACTTCATGCTTATGATCATGAACCTATAAACCTACCATGTTTGCGATCGAGGCATTATCATGCACTCATGCATTCATGAACATCTTTTTCACTGGGTTTCAAGGAACTTGGGAACTTTATTTGCAAATGTTGCTATTTTAACCTAAAATACAATTAAATCTCTTTTCACACTTTTACCCCTTCACTCATCTCTACTTTCACCACTTTCCCTTATTTTTTTAATAATTTTAATTTCCGCCCCAATGTAACTATTTCTCTTATCTTGTTATTATTCTATTATTTTAATCGAATAAAAATCTACTAAAGTCCAATAATCCCCCAAAAATCACATAACACATGTTATCACCAAAATAAATAATTAAAATTATACTAAATCACCCAAATAGTTAAATAAAAGTAATATAAATTCAACTAAGAATTGACCTAATGGAAGCTAATGAGCCCCTGATCATGGAAGTTGTCTTGAGAGGTGTGTCTCAAGGAACCTGATCAAGGAATAACCCAAGGGAAGATTGTTGATATTTATGCTCGGTACACAAATGGAATACCCTTATGAAGGCCCAAGACCCAAGATGAAGCTAAAAGAGAGCAACTTTTAAGTGCTTCAGAATAGATACCTCAAAGTCAGAAAAAAGAAACCAAATCCATGTTCTTGTGAACAAACACTTGTAGAGTGGGATCATACAACTGTCAAAGGAAATTTATATCCTCTTTTCCGACCCCACTAAAAGAATTGCCCGTTCTATGGGAACATTATCTACGATTCGAGCGACATCTATGGAAGCCTTCGTGCTCAAAATAGATGGAGTGCTCACTACTTTTTCATCCACCAAATTATGCTCCTCTACGTTCGATCGATCTCAAATATTCAAGTAGGACATCACTTCAGCGTCGTTGGGCTCACATTTATTGGTCTTTAAGTAAAATGAGTATATTACTTAGCTTATTCTCTCCTTTGTCGGTTGACTTGCACATCCTCCTCAATTAAGATGGGATGAGGCATAGGGACCTCAATGCGATTAACTTCTCCGTCAATATTTGGAAAAGGCATATACTGAATTATATGAAGACGTCCCTTCTTCCAGAGAATCCATTGATATCCTTTATGTATCCTAATCATCAGATAAAGATATGACATATGGGTCAAGATGAACATGATCAATAGGAGAGGAGAATCAAGGGATATCCCCGCTCTCAAAACAGAAGAAGTATCACTCTCGGAATCACTAACCATGCTAACAACACAATCACTGACCATGCTAACAATACAATTACTTATCCTTAATAGAAAATGGGAAATTATGAAGATAAAATTGATTTTATGGAGGTACTTGAGGTGTGAGATTGACGAAGCAGAATGAATGAAGGGAGCATAGATTTTGAGTAAAGAAATGTAATTGTTCGAATTAATGCTAATAAAACTTTAATGTATGAGATTTCAAACTTATTTAATCAAAAGAACATGATTTTCAACTCAAGTGGAACAAAGATTAGAAAGGGATAAGAATAAGTATATTTAATCTTAATAATAAATTATATTAACTAATTACGCAATTTTAATATCGAATATGGTCCAACCAAGAATAAGGAATTTGTCATTTCATTTTTTACTCAATTTTAGAATGACAAGTCTAAAAGAAATGAATTTATTTTATTTGGTAGAACTAGTATGATACATGTGCGTTCGCACGGGTCTTGATTTGGGTTGAACCATATATACTAGATAGATTTCGTAATTATTTTTAAATTGAAATTTTTTTCATATAAAATCAATAATAAATATAAATATAAGAAACAATGTGTTAAATACCATTTTTATACTACATAAAAAACAATAAATCGAGTAACAGATATATTTGAATAGTTAAATTGAAAAAATAAATATGAATTATATGAAATGGTTGGTTAGTTTATAAAAGAAATAATAAAGAAAATGCATTTATATTATGTTGCCACCAGTAGATTAACTGCTTTGGGAATATGAAGTAGTAGAGAAGAGAAAACTCGTGCGTCCGCTCAGGTTCAGTCGGGGGCCGCAGAATTGTCACCAATTTGTTATGGAAATTCAAACAAATTAAAGAATATCAAAATATTTTTTGAAAAAAAAAGGACTGGAAGATAATTGTATAAATTTTAAAAAAACTAATATACTTAATAAAAACTATTAAACACATAGTTTGTAAAAACAATTGTGAAAAATAAAAATAAAAATACTGTTTAGGGTTGATAGAGTTGTAATAAAGGGTTTATAAAGTTAAATAAATGAGACAAATAAATATCTAAAATTAGAATGAGTTGAAAATCAATACAAACCTAATTTTACACGACTGGTGTGTTACATGTGTGTTCGCACTGATTTTAGAATGATTACCCGTGCGTTCACACAGTACCGGTGTGTTACCTGTTCGTTCACACGTTACTAATATGTTACTCGTGTGTTCACATGATAGTGATGGGTACGCTATAATGTCACCATTTTTCATGATTATTGAAGAAAAAAAGTTAATAGAATGCATAATTAATGGGTAAATATTTTTATCAATAGCTTCATATTCCTGTTAATATACAATATTTTAAACAGTAACTTTATGTTCTCGTTAATATTTAAAATTTTGATCAAGTGACTTTATGTTCATGTTAATAATCAATATTTAGAAGTCCCAGAATCAATTCTAGAGGTGTAGATTTGATTCTGAATAATTTTGAGGTGTTTGTTTTATCAAAAGTAGAAGTGATTCTGGCTCCAGAGTTGATTCTACTTGAAGCTAGAATTTGTAGTTTCTGCCTCCAGAATTGATTCTGGATGATTTTTACACTGAAATTTATTATTCAACTCATTTTTACATAAATGTATCCAAACATAAATCAATTCTACTAAGCTCAATTCTATTAAAATCAATGCTATCAAACTCAATTCTGCTAGAATCATTCTATTCACCGCTAATCGAAACATACCCATAAAACATAATTGTGCCATAATAAAACATAATGACTTGGTTATTCGGATATAATCAAATATATATAATAAAACATAATTGTGCCATAATTATACCATATCTTATAATACTTTGGTCAAAATTATGAACTTTTTAACTAATGGCATGAACATTTTCATATATATTCTCTTACAGAAATCAAAATTATGAACTTTTTAACTAATAGCATGAACATTTTCAATACAAAGAACAGGGCATCAACATTATATTTCTAATAATATACTTAAATTGAATTATTATTAATTAAAAATAATTTAAATTTATAATCAAAAATTATTAAAGTAAATTTATGATATGAATTTAAATAATGAATGTAATAATTAACTTTTTAATTATAATAGTGAAATATAATATATCTCATAAAAAAAAATTAATTATGAAGAAATACAATTGATTTTTTGCTTTCATTTACTTGATATGCATTAATTGTATAATATATTTCTAACAATAAAATTAAATTGAATTATTATTATTAATAAAAAATAACTTAAATTTATAATTAAAAATTATTAAAGTAAATTTATGATGTGAAATTAAACAATGAATGTAATAATTAATTTTTTAATTAAAATAGTGAAATATAATATATCTCATAAGAATAAAAATCAAAATAAATCAAATAAAGTGAATTCGTAAGTGTATTTACGAATTTTGGGTCCCAACAGTTACAAATTCGCCTTATTTTTTTTTTAAAAAAATAAGGTGAATTCGTAAGTACACTTATGAATTCACCTTGTATTTTTATAAGTCTTGGATTATTTCGTAAGTGTATTTACGAATTCACCTTATTTTGAGAATTCGTAAATAAGGTAGTAGGTGTGTGTGTGTGTGTGTTCTCTCACTTATATAGTGTTCAATATTTCATTTTCTAACCAATGTGAGACTTCTTCCTCAAACTTGATTCTCAACACTCCCCCTCAAGTGTGAGTCACAATACTCCCCTTCATGTGAAAGCTCTATCTTCCACATACACTTGTACCAACGTTGGCACTCTCCAAGAGAACACTTTCTACCCACCACGTGTGGGAAGTGTTTCGATACAAGTTAGTTGGTCCCTATCTCGAAACCATAGGCTCATGATAGCACTGTTAGGGGGCGATTCGCTCCCTATCTCGAAACCACAGGCTCATGATACTACTGTTCGGGGGAGATTCCTAGGAGGGAGCATACAATTGAGACACACCTTTGTGAGAGGCACACCATATATTCACCTAAAATCTTGAGGTAGTATGTGTGTGAGTTCTCTCACTTATATAGTGTTCAATATTTTCTTTTCTAACCAATGTGAGACTTCTTTCTCACACTTGATTCTCAACAATAACAACGGTTATTCATAATAACCATTGTGATATAGTATATGAATAAATGTCAAATTTTCATATCAGAATAAGCACTAAACCAATTTTTAATTGACAACATAACTTATAAAATTTGAACATCTCAAGATATGCAATCTTTCCAACTTCCAAGAAAAAAGGAAGCGTATAGAATCAAAGAAACAATGATCCTACCACAGTGAAACTTGTAGAAGAAACTGAAGGGTCAACACATGACATGGAAAAAGGCACAAACATCCCTTGGACAGTAGTTAAATCTGTTAATAGAGATAGAGGCAAAGAAAGGGTGATGGAGACTGTGAGTGCAAACATTATCTGTCAGAATGAATTTGGAATTCTTGGAATATGGGAGAGCTCAAGGGTCTCTGATGACTTCAAAGTCCCATGATGATGGCTTGGAATACTAGTGGCTTAAATAAGCGTGTTAGGAATCTTGAGGTAGCATCCCACCTTAAGAAACATAATATGCCTTGCTATGCTCTTTTAGAAACTAAAGTAAAAAAGAATAATGCTTACAAAGTCAGAACTGTCTTTGGGAATAATTGGTGTTGGTTGGATAATTACAACTAGCACCCAAATGGTAGAATTTGGCTCATGTGGTAAGATGGGAGTATGGACATTCAGTTAGTGAACAACTCTGAACAACACATTTATTGCAAAGTGCTTGGCAAAACTGGTAGACTAAGAAACTGGTTAATTATGGTGTATGCTCACAATAAGTTGAACCAGAGGAAGAATATTTGGAATGAGTTAAAGATCTATGCTAACACTATCAAAGATCCCTGGATAACAATTGAAGATTTCAAAAATGTTATCACTACTGCTGACAGAATTGGGGAGGGGGGGACTTAGTCCAAGCCTCTGAATTTGTGGACTTAGAAGAGATTGTGGAGGAAGTTGGGTTGTATGAGCATGATACCAAGGGAACCATTTCACCTGGTCAAATCGCCATACATGAGGTATGATTTTTTCAAGAATTGACCATGCCCTTTTGTAATATATAGTGGTTTGTTCAATTCCCGAACTACAATATTGAGGTCCTTCCTACGAATATAAATGATCACATCCCCTTGCTAGTCTACATGTTGGGATAGCTTCAGACTAGGACAAAGTCTCCTTTCAAACTCCTTAATTTTGTGGTAGAGAAATAAAACTTTAGTGAGATGGTAGCAAATAGTTGGAATCAAGTGGTAGAAGGGAAAGCCATGTACAGAGTCTGAAGGAATCTTTGGAGACTCCAACCAACCATGAAAGCCCTTGCTAGAGAAAAAATTAAGAGTGTCAAGAATATTCAGATCAATAGAGTGCATCTGTATCAAGCTGGGCAGAAACTTGCTAGGGACTTGTTCAACAGAGAATACATGGAAGATGTTAATCATTGAACATCATAAGTGATGAAAAGTGTTGAAACTGAAGCAAAAATCCTGCAACAAAAATCTAAAGTGACTTGGCTCAAACTTGGTGATGGAAATAACTCTTATTTCTATGCCATAGTTAGAGGCAAAAACAAGAAAACAATAATCCATAAATAGAAGACCATCACAGTCAAGAGATCATTGGTGATGAGAATATTAAAAAAGAGATCCCGAGATTCTGTGGTGACTTGATTGGAAAAGATGCAAATAACATGCTTCATGTTGACATTGGGGCCCTTATAACTGGTGCTGAGTTGTAGAGAAACCATTGGGAGAGTCTTATTAAACCAATATCTGACAAAGAAATCTGGACTGCTCTCAATAGTATCGGTGAGAACAAAGCCCCGTGGTGTGAACAGTTACACCTCTAAATTTTTTAAGTTACATGGGAGGTGACTAAACATGATGTGAACCAAGAAATTTATGAGTTTTTTATCATGACAGGTTATACAAAGTAGTGAATTGCGCCTTAGTCACCTTAATTCCTAAGAATGATGAGGCGGTATGTATGAAAGAAATGAGGGGCTTTGGGCTGCACTAATAGTGTAAATAGAGTTCACGGCATATTCAACCATTAAACATAGGCATTGGCATCAAGTGTCAACAAATAGAATATCAATTACCTTCTTGCACAAACAAAAAAGCAATATCTCTTTAATTATTGATCTAGTAAAGATGGAAATTTTATAATTCTTGAAGAATTGTCCTTACTGTAAATTGGAAGAAAAAAACAAACTATTTGAATCGCAAAAGTGATCTTAATTCATATCAGAATTATACAAGAACAGATAGTTCTATCTATGTATGTTCAAATCTTGTTTTTAAGTTGACATGTTCTATTCTAGCATAGTGTTGAACAAAGTCATAAAGTAATTTACCATAGGACTAAAACTATTAAGAAAGGACTAAAACTAGTTGCAACAAAACCAAGGGAAACACCAAAATAATACTGCAAATCAAAATCATATAACACGTGTTGTTTATTCTCTACATGCATTGGATATTCCACATTTCATTTTTTTATATGATACATGCATTGGATATTCCACATTTCATTTTTGTTCTATGATAACCATGTTAACTAAAGAAGAATTATGAACAAAAGAAAGGAAGAGCAGAACCCATGTAGCTTCCAGCACAACGAGAGAAAGAACACAAAGCATTCATAATAATAAACAGTAATGTTCATCACATTCTTGCAATGTTAAAAAATGACATAATTTAGAAAACTCTGTTTTTCAACGGAGAAACTGAAGCATGGCCACAAATATAATAATCAATATAGATTTTTCTGAACTGAAAAACTATTAAGAGGTATAAAATGACTAAAAACATTGAAAGGTTTCAGGGTCAGAGAGACATGGCTTCATGGTTTCACAATATATTCAGTTACACTCAGCTCACAATATAATAAATTTCACTCAGTTACACTAAGGACAAAATCGAAGCAACACTAGGTATATTCAACGTATTGACAATATATTCAGTTTCAACATATTCGAAATCGAAGTTACGATAGAACAACGAAGTCACAAAATGAAGTTACACTTACCTATAACAGCCAAACACAATAGGACTTTAGTTGAAGCCTAGCGAGCAGGAGAAACACAAAATTGAATCACGAACGAATCGAATAGTCAAGAACGCAGGAGAGTCACACAGCCACGAACGCACTAGAATCACGAATCGAAGTCGAAATCACGAACGTAAGAGGAAAAGCGAAATAAATTGATACATTTGTGTGGTTACTGTTTCAATTTCATGTTTTAGGTTTTGTTTAGCCGTGTGGTGTGTGAATATCAATGTGAACGGGACTTTGATACCTTTGGAATGATTAAATTGTTAATTTGAAAATAGTTTATTTCTTCCTTGAAAGTAGGGGACAATGTTGTTTGATTGGATTTGTGTGTCAATCTGAACATTTATATTGAAATTGCTTAATTTTGATTGGTTGACTTTAATGGTGTCTTTTGACCATCTTGTTTGGTTACTTTTGGGCCAATACCCTTGTTTAATATAAACCTCTTTGCTTATTAAAAACAAAAAGTCAATACTATATCTCAATGGACTTTTGAACGATATTTCAAGAAACTTCAATATGATTTTTTAGTGTGATTTTGTTAAATAAAACTCAATATTAAAAATAATTTAAATATAATAATAATATATATATTAATAGTGTCATAATTTTGTATGAAAACAAAATTTGTCATACATGATACAACTATACTAGAGTTTAGTTAAGGTGTCAATGTACATGATTCTCTTCCAAATTTTTATTATTTAGTTTTTAGACTTTTAGTTGGCCAATAACATATAAGATCAAATTATCAATATTGAAGTTATTTAGAATAAAAAAGGCTTATATTATTAATTGTATATACAGCTATAATAATATTGATTTTGAGACTTTTTGAATATTTTAAAACATTAGAGTGAAAATAAAGTTGGTGAAGCTAAATGGAGTGAAATAAAAGAGTTTTTTTATATTGTATGAACTTTTTTAATTTACTTTCACTCTTACTAAAAAACACATATTATATAGAATTTAAGTAAAACAGTTGTAGTTAACAATTTAAAAGACTGAATTTCATGTTGTACACTTTAAATTTTAAGATTGTAAGAAAAAAATAAGATTATAGAATATATTCTTTTTTATATAATCCTTTTTTCATTTCTTCCATTTATATAAAAGGCACTTTTGCTAACTCTCAATTACATTGCTAATACTAGGACCTCTCTAAATACTTAAATATATTATAAAAATATATCTTTCTAAATATTTATACACACTATACAAATAACTAAAAAATACAGTGCCTCTAAAATAGTGGGCTTTGGGTTGCACTAATACTGTAAATAGCGTGCACGACATATGCAACCATTAAACATAGGAATTGGCATCAAGTGTCAACAAATAGAAGATCAATTACCTTCTTGCACAAACAAAAAGCCAATATCTCTTTAATTATTGATCTAGTGAAGATGGAAATTTTATAAATCTTGCAGAATTGTTCTTACTGATCCTCATATGTGTTGTATCCCAAAATTCTCCCTCTTCATTTTTAATTAATAGTTGGCTTACACTTGATCAATAGGTGCATTGCATACAAATCATTCATGCATTAACCATGGGATCTAATTTTTCGATTATGAGAGAGTATACAATTCTGAAGAAGAGGTTTGGTTCTCCAAAGCTGGATATCTGAAGTTTGTTATTTCAAGCGTCACATCAATACGCAAGATATGTGTGTCCAGGAGCTTCTGATTATCTATCGAGGATTGGAGTTTTGAGGTTCTGATTGCCTATCATGTGGATATTGATTACAGTTTCGAGCTGCGATGTGTTGTGGTCGAATATTTGAGCCCGAATTGATTCTATGGCATTCTGTGAGTCTTGAAGTATCTGTGTACGACTTATTGATCCACGCAATTCATCAGATAATCAAGAACAGTTGGATAAAAATATATTTGAGTGCGTGTATTGAAAAGTCAGCAAAAGTCAAAGTTTGACCGGGTAGAATTTCTGGTCAAAATTATGGTCAAGTCAAGATTCGAGAAAATGTGATCATTCGTTGAGAAAAGTCGGAAGAATCAGAGGAAAATGAGGTTTCTTGCATTTTAAGTAATCTTGGACTTAGAAAATTTTTCTAAGTTTTAAGCGCTTTGTGTTCACGAAGCCATGTTGTCGATTCTGTATCTTGCTCGTCTATGTTCGAAATTTCACGAATGAGTAGTCGTTGGAAAGAGCACATTTCGTACTTCGAATTTGTCCTTGTGAAGATTTTTCCAGAAATGCCTGGATTTCGAGTTATGAGATTCCAAAGTTTAATGTTCACAACTTTTGAAATTTACACTTAGTGAAATTTTAAATGTTTTTCAACATGTTCAAGTGCTCGACACCCGAGACATTTTATACATGTTTCGAGGCGTCGATTCGAGTTAAGTTCAAAATCAAGGTTGTTCATTTAGAGGCAATCTACAACTTTGTTAAAGAAATCGAATCCATTTGGGAATCGGATCAAAAAATTCGGAGCTCGGAAGTTATGGGTTATCATTTCTCAAAAATTCACTTAGAAATATTTTGAAGTGTTTGTTTCTATACTTAAGCTGACAGTTTCGGGTTCGATTTTACCATAGTTTGTGGCTCCGATTTTAAAAATGTTCAACTGCAAAGTTGTTCATCTCACGGCAATCTATAACTTTGTTGAAGGAGTCGAATTCATTTGGGACTCTGATCGAAAATTACAAAGCGTGGAAAATAAGGATTCATTATGTTTGCAATATTCGAATAGTCGTTGTGCACATGTTCAGGGCTGTTTTTGTCATCGATTTGATCGCCGCACGGAAAAACTCCGAACAAGAAAGTTGGAGATTGTTATTTCCTCTACAAGTTTCATTCACAAACATTTTCGTTTCGGACGTCGGAGCGGAAGATACGGAGCACCGTAGTTTGCAGTTTGAAGCTGCCAAAACACAAGACAGCATATGCATTTTTGCCATGGCTACGAGAAATTTTCATCAAACAGTTGGTGTACGTATGTTCGGGGCTGTTTTTATCATCGATTCGATCGCCGCACGGAAAAACCCTGAACACGAAGTTGGAGTTTGTCATGAACTCTACAAGTTTCGTTTAGAAACTTTTTCGTTTCGGACAACGGAGCGGAAAATATGGAGCGTCGTAATTGATGGTTTGAAGTTGGAAAATTGCTGCAATTCATGCTTGGAACTTGCCCAGCTAGGTATGGACTTTTATCGAACACTTGTGTGGCAAAGTTCAAACACTTTTTATTCGGTGATTAAAGCTCCGTTTGGATTTTTGTCGAACTATAAAGTTGTTATATCACACGTGCTCTTTCCGATGGTGTCAAGCTTGAGTCGTTTGGTCGAGTAATGGAAAAGTTATGGATCCGTAAAGTGGTGCACATGGATTAATTTAAGAATATGACACTTAGAATTTCTCAAATATCCAAGTCAGCTTGTGACGTCATGACTTCGAAGCTAAATACGGCGAGCTTACGATCGATTTCTCATCGGGTGTTCAACATTAATATTTCTCTATCAAGTGTGCTCTTCGAGTCGATGCTCTCGTTATATTGATTGAGTTACTACACACTAATATAGGAGCATACAAAGTAGCGGGCATGGTTTTTTTCGTTTAGAAAAAGTGTTGGCAGTAGAGGTATTCATAACAGTAATAAACAAACTAACAGAATCCATTATTTTTTTTCACACATTAATAACTATCTTGGTTTTGTTTCTCTCCATCAGTAACAACCATAACCAAAAAAACCATTCTTTCTTCTTCCATTTTTTCCTCACACCATTCTGTTACAAAGAAATTCCCTCATTCATTTGCTCACAGTAACAACCATATCTTGATTTCTCTCACCACCTCTCTCTTATCTTGGCCACTCAACACTATAGCTTCACCTCCCTCATCCATAACAGAATTCTCTTAACCCCACGAGTCGTCACCACTCTTTTTTGGCTGGAACTATAACAAACTTAAAAAAAAGCAGTTACAAAAAGAAAGAGGACTCTCTCAAACCTCCATTGCTATGTTCAACAAACTCCTTTCCATTTTCCTTTTTTTCTTCCACCATCTCTAACAAACTTCCATTCCTCACACCATTTTGTTACAAACCACAACCAGAATCTCCTCTCACTCTAATTTCTTCAATGGAAGGTCACCTCGTTCTCCCATAACAACCTCACTTGGCCTCTATCATTCTCACCGTGAGTTTTCCCTTTTCTCACCATACCAGCAAAAGAAGCGCAATAAAAGCTTCATTTTCGTGTCGGGATTCAGCGAAAGAACGTCGTCGCGGCTCATGAACTCTCTTCAAATTTGCGAGTATAATGTTGAGTTTATTTCTCAATGTGTCAAAGATTCCCATAGTTCGTTTTCTTCATCAAGATCTTGAGTAGAAGCGGTGAAGTTTTCTGAAGATTTTCTCGCGCTCGTCGCCAATTTACTAGAAGTTTTCCGGAGTATTTCTTAGCTCGCAGTGCTCTTCGGATCTTTATCCATTTGGTATTTATTTTATTTTGTTTACCGCATTCTTTTACCGCTTTTCTAGAAAGCATGAGAATTAGGGTTTTACCGCTTTCCTTGCCATGAGAAGTATGAATAGAGATGTATGAAGGGGCTTCCGTAGTTGGAGCATGTTCAGGAACCCCTCTGGTTTATTTAAAGACCTGTTTAGGGCGCTTCTGTTTGCTAATTGTGTTTGGTTTGTTTAAAATCCTCCATCTGCATAGGGGGTAATTCTCAATGAGTGTTTATATTTGTGATTGCATAGGTCAAGAGTGGTTAGGACACCCGACGTGGCACCACCAAGCAAAGTCCTGCTTTTTATATTTTCTGCTATCGAGTCATGATGATATGATGGGCAAGCGGAAAGGGTCCGCAATTAACCCCCGCACAGTTCTAGTCTATGTCAGCTCAGCACATGCGAATCGTGTTGCTTCCTTTATCGAGTCAATAATGATAAAGTGACAAGAGTTCCTTATTCTGACTCTCCACACTTTCCTGGGGTTCTCATTTATTGCAGATCTCGCATCATTTGCTCTTCACACTTGACAATTCATGTCATGCGGTGATACTATTCACAAGAATCGGATGTGTCGGCTCCTGGTTGACTCACGGTATGCTCGTTACTGTTCGAGGCTATGGGACTTCCTCCTTTTCATGTGCTTGTGTGCCATTTGTTTGTTTTTATTGCATTGTTTGTGTGCTTCTGCCAAAGCACTTGCTTGCTTCATCCCTTTTTGTCATCTTTGATTCTACTTTAGGTAGTGGATCGAGGTAGACATTGTAACGCCCCGAATTTAATTAATTAGTTAATTAAATTATTAAAAGATTTAATTATTAGAATTAGACGAAGTTTGAGAATTAATCGGAGTAATTGGATTTATTGGCATTATTTAAGAGACATATTTGGATTATTAAGTTTAAGCCGGATTATTTGGTTGGTGTAATTGGAGGATTAATATTAAGAATAATAGTATTTATTTATTGGACTAGTTTATTTAAGTGAAATAATCAGTTTAGTCGGAGAATTATTATTATTATGAGTAGAGAGTAATTAACTAGAATAATTGGTGATGAATTAATTTTGTGGTAGAATATTATTGAAAATAATATTAGAAATAAGTGTGAAATTAATAGAGTTATTTATTTGGAAGAGAAGTATAGAAAAGATATGTGAAAATTAAGTTAAGTAGAAATAATAGAAATATTATTATTATTATTACTATTTTATTATTATTATAATAATATTATTAGTTGGATTTATTTATAAGAGAAGGAATTAGGTTTAAATAAATAAGAGATATAAAAGGAGAAATATAAGGCTAATAGTTAGAACAAAAATAATACTAGAATTATTCTATTATTTGGAATTAATAAATTAAATGTGGTATATTAATTATAAGAGAAAAATAGTATTTTTGGAGAATATTATTTAATAAAACAATTTTATTAGAAGCTACTATATATTGAGTAACCTAGAAAAATAAGGATTTTTATGTTGTTGCTTGAAAACAAAAAGAAAACCCTAGCCGTGGAGAAAGACCAGAAGTGAGAAAAAGGAAGAAAAGTTGGAAAACAAAGGTGCTAGGAGGGATCGTTGCTGTCCGAGAGTTCTATTATCCCGATCGAATTTCCGAGTTCCCGTCAATCCACAGGTAAGGGGTGGGATTCGGGTTTTATAATCGATTGTAGGATGGTTCGTATGTAGGGTTTAGGGCTACGATATTACACTGCTAATCGTAATTCCGGTGATAATTTTATATGTTGAATTGAATTAAAATAATTTGTGTTGAAATCATGTGATAATTGTGTTGATTGCCATTCGTATAATGATGTGTTGTCTTGGTCGGAACCGTTACGCGTGGCAAGGAGGAGGGAAGGCGTCCGCCTCCTGGAGAGAGGAAAAGTGAGGCGTCCGCCTTGGTGAAGGAGACGTCCGTCTCCACTGGGTGAATGGGGGGTGAGGCGTCCGCCTCTGGGTTGGGGGTGGGGGTCTCGATGACATTCTTGTTCACGTGGCTTGCTGAAGGATTAGTTAAATTGGGTTATGTTTTGGGAATTAAAATAGTGCAATATACAAGGATCTAATAATAACTTAATGAAAATAATAATAGTAGCAGTAGCAAATATTTGTATCAGGAAGCAGAATAACTCTAGCAGCAATAGAAAAATGCATCGGAGGAGTAGTATTTAGCAACAGTAAATATGTAACAGGCAGTGTGGATTAAACAGTGGGAAGATCATTCAACTATGCAGAATTAATAATGGAGCTGTCAGAATTAATTAGTAGGATGATTAGAATTAATTAGTAATGTTGCAGGAAACTAAAAATAATGTGGAAAATAATACTGTCAGTTGAATTAAGCGGAGAAAATAGTTTATCGGAATTGGACGAAATTTTATGGGATAGTTCGGGTATACGGGTAGTTAATTAAAATAGTGTCATTTTGTTGAATTTCGCATTAGTTGCTTGATTGTCTATACAGCCGGAACGTGTGGTTTATGTACGAATTGGTTGATCTAAGAACCGTATAATTATGTGATAAAAACTGAAAATAAAGTTGTTGAATAAAATTACCGTTGATCGTGTTGAAGTGAAGTTGACTATGTTAATTATAAATTGCATTGTTGTAGACGTTGTTAATTGTGGTTAAAGTTGAATTTGATCGTGTTAATTATAAATTATATTGTGGTTGATATTATTAATTGTTGTTGAAGTTGTTAATTATTGTTGAAGTTGAAGTTGATGATGTTAATTATAATTGCATTGTGTTGAAGTTGTTGAATTATTGTGAAGTTGAAGTTGGTTGCTGAGTTGATGCAAATCATGCATATTATTATTGTTGTTGATTTTAGTCGTTGTTGATGTTGTGGTCGTTGTATCATACATAGCATGTGCATTATTAAGTTGGCCTGGATTGGCACCACGTTGTAAGTTGGCCTGGATTGGCACCACGTTGTAAGTTGAAGGCTTATGCCTTGTTGAATGCCTCGATAACCTGGCATAATTTTACGTTGGGAGTTTTGCTCCACATGGATCCACATGCATTTGCATTTGTCGAGTCGCATTGAGTCGCATTTAAGTTATTTTTGATTCTATGTTGTTGGTGGATATTATACGTTGTTGATTCTACGTTGTTTGGTGGATATTATATGTTGTTGACTAGAATGTTGTTTGGTAGATGTTATGTGTTATCGATTAAAGTAGTAATTATTGTATATTTCTTTACTTAAGCATATGAATTATCGTACTTTCGCTTATATTATTCGATATCTCACCCTTTCTATTTTGTTGGCCGTTACCTTTATATTGGTAACGTGCAGGTATCCAAGAATGGAGGAATTAGTTAATGTCGGTTCAAGTCGGTGTCTTTGCTCTGATACGTAACACTCGGGGGGACGTTGGTCTATGTTGTTTATATTGTTGACTCTTGTTGTTATTAGTATAATTTATTGAAATCCTAAGTGATGTTGTGAAATAAAAAGTTGTTAAGTATGTTGAAAGTCGAACAAGATGTTTAAAGTTGCTATTAGTATGATATATCCAGTTGTATAACTATGAATTCCATTGCGTAGTAATAAAAAGTATTTTGCTTGAAAGTTATAAAAGGTTGTTATGAGATCCTCCGAATTAAAAAGTGTTATGTATCTTATCTATTTGTGTTGTTAATGTTGAAATGTGACATCCCATGTTTTTAGTTTAAAATTTCCGCACTCTGATTTTATAATAAACGTTGGGTAGAAATGGGGTGTTACAGACATAGACTTAGGATTGCAAACCTTTTCCATTCCTTTTTGTCGTCTTTGATTCTACTTCAGGTAGCTAATCGAGATAGACATAGATTTAGGTTGTAAACCTTTGGCATGTTCCGTTAGGATTCTCTTAAATCTACTTTAGATAGTAATTCGAGTTAGACCTTAGGTTGTAATCCATGCATGATAACATTAGGGATAGAGTTAGATAGTTTCCCTTGTTTGTTTTCTAGTTTCTTTTGCATCCTTGCATGTAATAAAACTAAAACTTGTTTTCTTTTTCCTTTACAAATCAAAACACTTAATAATGGTGCAAACTCCTTTTTTAAGGTAAAAACAACCAACCAATACAAACTCTTTTTTTGCCTACGGGTTTTCTTTTTGTGTTTAAAATTCTTTTGTATAAGTAAAAAACATATAACCCACCAAAACATGTGAGCCGAACTACGGCGCTCTGACTTTCCCATTGCACGCGGCGGGAATACGTAGGCATCTTGTCACGGGGCTCGATCGAGCAAACTTTGTAAATACATCCTTCTTTTCCCCGTGTTTTCTTTATTTTCTTTTCTTTCACATGCATACTCTTTTAGCATATAGATATAGCATTTTAGCAGTAAATAGATATAAACACACCCATTAGATAGAAAATAGAAGTGGATACCGTAGAGTACTACGGACGTGTGGGGTGCTAATACCTTCCCTTCGCGTAATAGATTCCCTTACCCTACCTCTCGGTCGCAAGACCGTGTCTTATCCCTTTCAGGTTTTTGCGATGCGTTCACCTTACTCCTTTTGTGAGATAAAAAACGTTTGATGGCGACTTCATTGATATAGTTATCAGATGATGTTCAGCCGGTTGTTTCAGCTGGCGACTTTACTAGGGATCGTACAGACCTCTTGCTGGTCCGATCAAGAGTCGATCCTAGCTTTTATTTTCATGTCTATTGGGTGCTTATTTATTTGTTTATTTATTTACTTTCTTAATCGCATCATCCTTTGTATGCTTGCATTGCATTCTATGTGGCATTTTACCGTTTTCATATATCCTATACACTGTGTACTGCTGGACTGGTTGTTCTCTTGATTGGGTGGGTGTTACCATGAGGTAAAAGGCCCAATACACGGGCTATGAGTGACATATAGGAACACATAGGACTAGAGTGGACACATGATTGCTATGAGACGTGAGGTCCAAAATAGCGTATTCATGTGGTTCCGCGCTTAGACGAGGTTCGAACGCGGTATTGACATCATCACGTAGTTGTTACGATGATATTACTTAGCGGAAGACTTTCGACTCTGAGTCACCCCTTTGACCTTACCCTGGCCTAGATTACACTTGTGAGTGGGGGAGGAATATTTCAAACAGGTACTGATGGTGACTATGTTCTGATGGTGACTTTATTCTATTGGTGACTCGGTATTTTCTGATGGTGATTTGGTATTTTCTATTGGTGACTTGATATCAACGACCGTTACACAGTTTGATGATGTTTTTTCTGAGATGGCCAAAGTTATAGCCGTGATTTTGTGCGCAATTGTCCAGCATGGCTCAGTGATATTTAATTTTTCAAAAAAAAATGCATACAAAATAAAAGTTAACTATCATTTGCATGTCATTTTCCAAGTTCATTTCTAGAGTTTATCTCCATCAGTCATGGCAAACAACATTGATTTCCTCATAGAGCCAACCAGGCACACCTCTTCCTATGGCATTCCATCCCCAGATTTTGCTCAGTTGAGAAGTTTAAGTGCTCAAGTGGTTAAGAACAGTTTTAAGGACTTCTCGGACAATTACGGGAATATTTTGTCCCTCTTTGATGTATCTGTGGATCCATATGCTATACAGGCTCTGTTGCAGTAATATGATCCTCCTTTTAGATGCTTCACATTCCAGGATTATCAGTTACTCCCTACACTTGAAGAGTATGCCGGTATTCTTGATATAAAGATACTTAATCAGGTCCCTTTTGTTCAGATACCTGTAACTGTCGATTTTGAGGCTATCATGAGGGCTCTTTATTTGAGTCACAACGATTTCAAAGTGTTCTGGAAGCCGAACGAAGATACTTTTGGTTTTCATTCAAAGTTCCTGGTAAGGAAGGCACGAGAGTTTGAAGCCAAGGGCGAGTGGTTGGCCTTTAATTCGATCGTGGCTGTTTTGGTGTATGGTTTGGTCCTCTTCCCAAATATTCCAAACTTTGTTGATGTTGATGTCGTTCACCTATTCATGAGTGGAAATCCGGTACCAACTGTACTTGCTGACACTTACTATATCATTCACTCTAAGCATGGAAGCAAAGGGAGTATTAATTGTTGTTTACCATTGTTATACAAATGGTTTTTGTCACATCTACCAACTAGTGGACTGTTTGTAGAGACTAGCGGTACAAGTAAGTGGGGACAGAGAATCATGGGGCTCACTTCACATGATCTAAGATGGCATAATCTCCTAATGGATACTTCGAGAGTCATTGTTGAATGTGGCTCTTTCCATAATGTTCCGTTGATTGGTAGAACGGGTTGTATCAACTATAATCCTCGACTTGCCTTACGTCAGTTAGGATATGCATTAGATGACAAGCCTAATGACAAGTATGTGGAACAATCTGTGTACTTTGAGAAAGCAAAAAATCCGGGATTGTTGAGAGACGTGCAGCTGGCATGGGGGAATATTCACAGAAGAGATAGGCTCACTTTTGGTGCGAAGAATGCTATTTCTAGGCCTCCCTATGATGTGTGGCTGAAACATAGAGCGGAAAAAATATTGTTGCCTTTTAAAAGAGAGAATCTGTTGTATGAACAACCTCCTATAATCCTACCTGACATCGTACCTGCAGAAGAGTATACCAAAATCCGTGTTGAAAACATCAGGCTTCGCGAACAAGACCGAGCTTTGAATTTGAAACTTTATGAAGCAAGGGCTGAAAAGTTAGAATTGGTACATAAGCTCAAGGAAGTTGGTGCAGAAACTTCCACGGCTCGGAAAAGAAGACTTCGGAGAGAAGAAGATGTTTCTATTGAAGAATACCAGAAAGCACTCGAGCAGGCCGAAAAGAAACACCAAGGCTGTCTGAAGTTGCAAGCATCCCAACATAAGCTGAAGGGACAGGTGAAAGATCTCGGACAACAACTCAAGGATACTAAGTTGCTAGAAAAAGAGAATGTCGACCTTCATGCAGAATTGAAGAAGCTAAAGGAAGTGCCATACCCCAAAATTTGCCCTCCATCTTCTCAAGATATTTCATACATCCATACTCAAGGATTCCTCAAGAGTTGATCAGACAAACTCTCTCCTAGACAATCAACCCAAACTAGGGTTTGGCAATTATCAGATCAAGATGAGCTTCCAACATCTCCAATGGTCTTCATGCCTCCTCATATGCTTCAAATATTCTCCATGTCAAGTTTCAAGCCTTACAAGTCAAGTTTCCTCAGACAATTGCTCAGATGGTTGAAAATTAGTTGTATTGGACAAAAAGTCAACTGTGGTCAACATACAACAAACTTCATAATTTTGGTCAACATCCTCATTTTGAAGTTATATTCATCATTTGATCAAGGGTTGATCATGATTCATCAAGAAAACTCAAGACTTGCTCAAAAGTCAAACTTTCTAAATCAGGGTTTCTAGATGAAAAGTCAACTGAACTTTGACTGATCATAACTTCTTCATACTTTCTCAAAAAAATTTCCACCACCTCTTTTTTTGAAGGAAATTCAATTCTCTACAACTTCATGTCTCACAAGAATGTCCAAAAAATGCTTCATTTGAGAGGTATGGCTCAAAACATTATAGGTCATTTTCAAAGTCAACAAAAAGTCAACTTTTTGTTTTGAAGATATATTGAGCATGGAAACTCCAATTGAGATGAGACCAAAAAGGTTGGTTATAGGACTCTTAGAGCTTTTCAAAAAGTCAGAGAACACTCAAAAATGTGGAAAATTGAGCAAGATACACTATTCAGAAGTTGGGCAATTTTGGACAATTGCACAAAAGGACATTTTGGTCAAAATGCAAAATTTTCCAAATGGGCCTAAAATCTTTTGATCCAAACTTGTTCATGACATTATTCTTGACCCATAAATGCTTGGCCATGGTGATTTTCTATTTTTATGATTTATCTTTGAATTTTAGAACATTTAATTCAAAAATAAATTATATAAAATATGAAAATAATATATTTTTTCAAATGGGTTGGATTTATATCATGCTTGGAGTCCAAGATAGCCCATAGCAATTACCAAATTCGTGCTAGCCTCTTACATGGAAGGAAAATCACTTTTTTTCAAAGATTTGATTTGTTTTAAAGAGAAAATATTACACATTCAATGATCAATCTTTTTTCACTCTCTTTGCCATCCAAATTCTCTCTATAAATACCAAACATCATGGACAGCAAGCAAGAGGAAACCCTAGCTCAAGCCAAACCCTTATTCTTGCAAAAAATTTCAAGAAACTTGAGAAAATCGAATTTCAAAATCCAGCCGCTTTCAGCCCTCAAACATCATTCCATCGTGCTCAGAGGGTAAGTTTGAGTAAGAATGCACTATTGACATTGATCAAACCATCCAGAATCGAGCCCTGTACGCACATACATATTCAACTTTTCTTGATTTTTGCATTTTATTATCCTGCGTGTGTAAATCGATTCTAATGCTTTCAATGTGATCATGAGGCTCCATGGATGAGATCTGGGCAATCGTTCGAGGGTTTAGACGTTAGAATCACGTTTTGCCATTCTTAGGGTTTCTAAACGGAGAAGCTTCGAACCGGCTTGTACAGGCCGATTCAGTCAAAACGGACACTTCCATTGAATTCAGAAGGGTCGAAATAGGTGGACAAGACCTTTCTTTTGCTCTTAAATTTCGTATTTTGCAGGTTTTAAAATCACAGTCGCCGGAGAAGACGACCGGAGCTAGGGCTCCGGCGTCGTTGACCTGGCTGACTCCGGCACGGGGTGGCGTGGCACAATGGCTTGCTCTGATTTGCTCGTTCGCATTGACTGGGGCCCGCGCGCTGACTGTGTTGATTTACAAAAAGTCCATGACACGTATACGCATATAATCACATGTTTCCAATCCCATGACACGAAGTGCACTCTGGTCCAGTGGTTAAGGCGTTGTTTTGAAGAGATTCTCCAGGAGGTCACAGGTTCAAGTCCTGCCAGGACCATTCTCTTTTTCTCTTTTACAAAACTTGCATTTTCTTCATATTTTTCTATTTTCTAATATTTCCATTCAATTTTAATTCTTTTCATATTTTTATTCTGCATTCAAAAATCATCAAAAATTATTTTTCTTTTTACATTATTTTTAGAAAATGTTTATTTAATTTAATAAATTAAAAAATACAATTTTGCATGCATATTTATTTTTATTCATAATTTTGCATTTAAATCACTTTTAATTCATTTTTAATTATTAAATTGCATCCAAAAAATCCCAAAAAATTATTTCAGCATATTTATATTATTTCCAGCATGTCATATTTTTTCTTATTTTAAAACTTGCATTTTTCTAACATTTTTTCTCTTATTCGATTCATCTCGTATTTTCCGATTTCTCATTCTGTTACAGGTTGATCCGATTCAGACGATTCTTCTTTATCATTTTATTTTTTTCAATAATGTAACTGTCTATGGGATGTAATAGTTTAAATTAGGCTTTTATTTTCCGCAAAGTTTAAATTATGTATCTGCCCCAAAGCCATGTAATAGCGTAGGACATTTACCTTTCCGCACTTTACATTCCGCATTTTAATTTCCGCACTTATAAACTGCTAGTAACTAGGCGTGTATGGCAAGATAATAATGAACATAGCTCACTAATTTTCAAGATAAAAATATCTGAATCAACACACTTCTTCACACATGCACCCCTTAGGGTAATTCTCTCTCGTTGCCTTACGAATTCAAATGGTCATGTCCCTCGAACGTAGAGGTATTGTAGCACCGTTGCCTTCAATCAAATCATCATAGTCCCTTCGATACAAAGATCATAGACCCACGATGTCGCCTCCGAATACATGATCTTGACCCTCGATTGTCGCCTACGAAAAATGATGATAGTCCCTTCGAATGCGCTAGGATACTTCCTACAAGTTGCTTTCTATGACCATCCGATGTCCCTTCGAATGTCCCTTCTACATCCAACGAATGGGGTCACCTACCAATTAATGGTATGGATGACACTATTCTAAAGGAACGTAAAATAACACGAAAACGACCAATTCTGAGTAGGTAATAAGACTTTTAGTTGCTTGCTCCATCAAAATACTTTTCACACCTCACACTTTTGTCAAAGTTCAAAATCTTTTCAAAAACGAAACATTTCCAAACACTTTGTATACATTCCTACATGAATCATTACAAAGTCAAAGCGAAATGCCTTTTCAAAACATTTTTGTCAAACACACAGAAAGCACAATTTTAAAGATGATCTAAGAGCAACTAAGAGCCCGTAGATAACTACGGATGGAAAGGGGTGCTAATACCTTCCCTTTTCATAACCTTCTCCCTTACTCAGAATCTAACGAAGGTCTTTTTCTGTACTTTTACCTTCCCTTAATTGGATAAAAAATAAAAGTCGGTGGCGACTCTTGCTATCCGCACATTTGCGATACAAAAAACACTAAAAAGTCAGTTCACCGTATCACAGAAAGCACCGGTCCCGATCCCTTTACCAGAATGTCAAGAATGTAGCCAACTAATTGACCAATGTCAATATCTCCGAGAGAATTTGCTCAAGAAGGATGTTGTCATTGATAGCATCGCAAAAGGACGAGACCGTGAGAGGATTAAAGAGTTGTTTCAAGAGACCAAGGAGTGGAGTGCTAGGTGCTTTCAACAAGACGGGCCGTTATTCTACACATATTTGGAAGACTTTACTCATTGATTGCACTTTGTTGCTTTGCCTTTATATGTAAAAGACCACCACCAGGATTGTTGGTTGGGGTCCGTTGATTTTATGGTTTTCATGTATGGATTGTTTGTATGAACTTCGACGTTTTAAGACTTCTATTATTGAATGAAAGTGGTTATTGCTTCCAAAATATCTCCTATATTATTGGCTATATCTCTGTGTCATGTTGTTTTGCTATGTCTAAGGTTTGATAAAGCTCTTGAAAGAACCCCGAAATATGACTAACATTTCATGCATCATACATTACATCCACGCATATACATATATTGTGCATAACAGGTGGTTCATGCCGATTTTTCTTATCTCTGCATCTGGTACTTTTCAGAAATTGCTTCTTCAACTTCTTACCGATACAACACCAGGGGGAATTCAAAGAGACAAATGGAGCAGATACAGGCTGATATGGCGGATCTAAACACCAGGATGGATACAAGGGTTAACCAATTGCTCTAAGTCATTCAGAACATGGCTGCTCAACAAGCTGAGTTGAGGGCTTTAGTTTTGAGAAATGCTACTGAAACCAATGAGAGGGCCCAAGCTGCGGTCAATGCTCCCATCAACAACGGCCCTGGCAACGGCCCGGTCGATAATCAAGTTGAAAACGGGGTTGTGAATCAGAACAATGGGTTGAATGGAGGTCCAACCGATGGTCCTACTCGGGGTTTGACGAATCATATGATGAACCAGGCTGCTCATGTTGAGAATGGAAATGGAGTGGTACCCCCACCCGTGATGAATCATCAAGTTGAACAAGTTGTGATACAGCCACAGGTTCGCAGAGGCGGTTTGATCCCTATTCCTCAACCAGAGGAAGACTATATGGAAGACTGGTATTCTAATGCTGATGAACAAACTGAGTCTGACAGAAAATTACGTATGCTCGAGGAGCGTATGCGCGCTTTTGAGAATCAAGGAGTTGTGGGTTTTGATATGACTGATCTGGGACTTGTGCCAGGAGTGAAAATCCCTCCCAAATTCAAGGTGCCAGAGCTGACTAAATACAAGGGGAATAGGTGTCCCAAAACTCATATAAGGTCTTACTACCGGAAGATGTCAGCGTATTCTAAAGATGAGAAGCTCCTGATGCACTTCTTTCAGGATAGCTTGGTTGGTGGTCCTTTGGATTGGTACATGAGTCTCGAGCGTTCTCACATTCAACCTTGGAGAGATTTGGTCCAAGCTTTTGTGCTGCAATACCAGTATAACAGAGACATGGCTCCAACTAGAACTCAGTTACAAAATTTATCTCAGAAAGCAAACGGACCATTCAAAGAATATGCGCACAGGTGGCGCGAAATAGCCGCAAAAGTTCAGCCTCCGATGGTGGAGCGTGAAATGGTGGATTTTTTGCTGGCACTCTACAAGGGAAATACTATACAAGCTGCAGTATGTCTGGATCCTTCGCTGACATGGTGATGTTTGGCGAATGAATTGAAGTTGGAATCAAATTGGCAAAAATCCAAGACACTAGTGTTGACAGAGGCCAGGCTAGCGGGGTTAAGAAAGCTTTTGGAGGTTATAGGAAGAAGGAGGGAGAATCTAGTGCTCTCTACTCCAAGAAAGGTAAGGGAAAGTATCAAGAATATGATCACCAAGTTGCTTCCGTGACTATTCCTGCTACTACGACACCTCAAGGACAAGCCTATATCCCCAGGCAAGGGAATCGCTTGCAAGCACCGCCAAGGAAGTTCGATACTTTGCCCATGTCATATGCTGATATTCTGAGTTATTTGTTAAAGTTGAAGATGGTTGAGTTGCGCACTTGGAAAGTTGATCCGAACAAGTTGCCAAAATATTTTGATGCCAATGCTAGATGCGCCTTCCACTCTGATGGACAGGGGCACACTGTTGAAAATTATATTGCCTTCAAGCACAAAGTTCAAGACTTTCTTGATTCTGAGGCCATCAATTTTGGCCCCTACGCCGACACCAAATGTCATTCAGCAACCATTGCCTTCTCATGGTGGCGCCGCCGCTAATGCAATTTATGATGATGAGGGTCTCGACCTAGTTATGAATGTTGATCAGCTGATCGTTCCTCTGATGTGGGTGAAAGAACAATTGTTGGTACAGGGAGAACTCCTCGGGTGTGGCCATGATTGTAAAAATTGTTTAGTGCAGCATGATGGTTGTGAATCTTTGAGGAAGGAAATCCAAAGTCTGATTGAGAAGAAGACCTTGCAGTTTCAGCGAGTGTTTGCTCAAGTTGCTACAGATGAGGTTGATGTTGTAACCATTCCGGTTCCCCCTAAGAAAGTTCCAATAACGATTTCGGTACCTGCTAAGAAATCCTCAGTTACCATCACTTTGCCAGGTCCTATCCCATATTCTAATGAGAAAGCTATCACGTGGCACTATGGTGCTCAATTTTACCATAATGGGAAGAAACTGAATGTTGATTCTCCAACTGATAAAGAGAAAGACAAGCCTGAGGTTGATGATATTGTGGGTGAAAGCAGAATGACCCGTAGCGGCCAGATTTATCCTTCCCAAGAAGCAAGTGCTGAAGCCCAGGCTAGGGCGAAGGCAAAAGGAAAAGGATTTGTAACCGAGTGTAATGAGTCGGCCCCGAAGGCTCCAACACCTATTTTGAATCCAGATCTAGATAAAGATGTGACTGAGCTCATGAGGTACATTCGGAAGAGTGATTATAAGATCATTGATCAGATTGGTCAGACGCCTGCAAAGATTTCCATCTTGGCCCTATTGAGAGATTCTGAGCCCCATAGGAACGCCTTGATGAATCTGCTATGAACCTCTTTTGTGCCCCAGGAAATCTCTGTTAATCAGTTCGAAGGTATTGTGAACAGTTTCTCTGCGAGCAACGGATTGGGCTTCACTGATTATGATTTTCCTCCTGAAGGAAGAAACCATAATAAAGCTCTCCACATCTCTATCGAAGTTAGCCATACAACTCTGTCTCGTGTGTTGGTTGACACGGGATCATCTCTTAATGTGCTCCCGAAGTCTGCTTTGATGAAGCTCGATTATGATGGAGTCGTGCTCAGGCCAAGTGATTTGATTGTCAAGGCTTTTGATGGGTCTAGAAGGTCTGTGTTTGGAGAAGTGGACTTGCCTGTGAAAATAGGTCCGAAGACATTCAAAACAACTTTCTTTGTTATGGACATTAATCCATCTTACTGCTGTTTACTTGGTCGCCCTTGGATTCATGGGGCAGGTGCGGTCACCTCGACCTTGCACCAAAAGTTGAAGTTCCTGGTTATGTGGTTAGTTGTTTGAGCTCTTTCCGCTACGTGGAAGTTGAGGGAGAAATTCATGAGACTCCTTTTCAGGTGTTTGAAATTGTTCAAGTTATCAAGACTCCTCGTGCTGAGGTTAAAACGCCAGAGGTCTCTATGACATCCTACCGTGAAGCTTGTGCTATTGTTGAATCTGGACACCATGAAGGTTGGGGTAGAATTTTGGAGCTCCCAACTCAGAAGGACAAGAAAGGTTTGGGTTATGTGCCTGGAAAAGCGCCGTTCACTATTCCCGTGCATCCAAAGATTCCTCCGTCAATCCAGTTTGTCAAAGGAGGTATCTAGTTTGAAGATGTTGATGTTATTGGGGATGAGACCGACAGTGGATGCTATATGGATCAGTGGATTCGTCCTACTACTCCGGGGCAAGAGCCAGCTAACTGGTTTTCTGAAGATATCACCGTCATCACTCGTCCTCAAGAGTAATTTTCTTTTGTTTGCATCATGTAATAATTCCTACACTCTGCCCAAGGTGTAGTGAATCATGTTGTAGGGCCACCAATGTTTTGAATTTATAAGTTTATCATCAATAAAGGACTTTTTTTTTGCATTCAAATATTTTGCGCATTGTCTTTGTTTTTGCGTTTTTACAAATTTAACATTGGCAATGTGATCTTTATTTTTCATTTTTTTAATCTAAAACTAAAATAAGGAAATAAAATCAATCATGCAGATCTAGTTCCCCATTATTCCGAGATTTCAATGGTAATGACTTTGCTATGGCTACTTATGACTTCGAAAATCCAATCTATCAAGCTGATGAAGAAGCTGAAGAAGATTGTGAAGTTCTTGAAGAGTTAGCCAGAAGAAAAATCCATTCAACCGCATGAAGAGACTTTAGAAGTGATCAACTTGGGTACCAAGGAGGTCAAGAGAGAAGTCAAGATTGGGGCCGCCTTAGGAGAGAGTGTCAAGTAGAGTTTGATTCAGATGCTCCGAGAATATGCTGATATCTTTGCTTGGTCTTATGAGGACATGCCTGGGTTAGATATTGACATTGTTATGCACGAGCTTCCCTTGAAAGCAGATTGTCCGCCTGTGAAACAAAAGCTTCGTCGAACTCATCCTGAGATGTCGAAGAAGATTAAAGAGGAAGTTCAAAAGCAGTTTGATGTTGGTTTTCTGAAAGTCGTTTCTTATCCTCCATGGGTTGCAAATATTGTAACAGTACCAAAGAAAGATGGTAAGGTTAGTATGTGTGTCGATTACAGGGACTTGAACAGAGCAAGCCCTAAAGACGATTTCCCGCTCCCGCATATCGACATATTGGTTGACAATACTGCTCAGACTAAAGTATTTTCTTTCATGGATGGTTTTTCTGGCTACAATCAAATCAAGATGTCACCAGATGATATGGAGAAGACTACTTTCATTACACCTTGGGGAATATTTTGTTACAAAGTGATGCCTTTTGGTTTAAAGAATGCTGGGGCAACATATCAACGGGCGATGGTCACTCTTTTTCATGATATGATGCACAAAGAGATTGAAGTTTATGTTGATGATATGATTGCGAAATCCCAGACGAAAGAGGAACACCTTGTTCATCTTCTAAAGTTGTTTAAAAGGTTACGGAAATTTAGACTGAGGTTGAATCATAATAAATGCACCTTCGGAGTGAGGTCGGGGAAGTTGTTGGATTTTATTGTGAGTGAAAAAGGAGTCGAGGTTGATCCTGCCAAAGTGAAAGCTATACAAGAAATGCTTGTGCCGAGAACTGAAAAAGAGGTTCGTGGTTTCTTAGGGAGGTTGAACTACATTGCTAGATTCATCTCTCATCTTACAGCCACGTGTGAGCCTATATTCAAGTTGTTAAGAAAAGATCAGACGGACAGGTGGAATGATAATTGTCAATTGGATTTTGACAAAATCAAAGAGTACTTGTAGGAACCTCCGATCCTTTCGCTTCCAATTGAAGGTAGACCTTTGATCATGTATCTGACTGTGCTTGAAAGCTCAATGGGGTGCGTCCTGGGGCAACAAGACGAGTCTGGTCGAAAAGAGCATGCCATATACTACCTTAGCAAAAAGTTTACCGACTGTGAAACAAAATACTCACTGCTCGAGAAAACTTGTTGTGCTTTGGCTTGGGCTACTCGCCGACTGAGGCAATACATGTTGACCCATACCACTTTGTTGATATCCAAAATGGATCCAATTAAGTACATCTTCGAAAAGCCAGCTCTCACAGGAAGAGTGGCTCATTGGAAAATGATTCTCACGGAATACGATATCCAGTATACTACTCAAAAAGCTATCAACGGTAGTGTATTGCAGGATTACCTTGCTCATCAGCCTATGGATGGTGATTATCAATCGATGACGTTCGAATTTCCGGACGAGGATATTATGTTTATCAGGGATTGTAATATTCCAGGCCCAGATGAAGGACCCGAACCAGGATCGTGATGGACGATGGTGTTCGATGGTGCCTCTAATGCCTTGGGTAACGGTGTTGGTGCTGTTATTACTTCGCCAATAGGGTTTCACATCCCTTTCACGGCCAGGATTTGTTTTAAATGTACGAATAATATGGCCGAGTACGAAGCTTGTATCTTTAGGATCGAAGCAGCCATTGATTTGAGAATCAAGATATTGGAAGTATATGGAGATTCAGCTCTAGTAATTAGCCAAATCAACGGAGATTAGGAGACTCGGCATCCTAATCTGATTCCGTATAAAGAGCATGTCTTGAAACTAATCCCGTACTTTGATGAGATTACTTTCAATCATATTTCGAGAGAAGAGATTAACATGGCAAACGCAATGGCTACTTTGTCGTCCATGTTTAAAGTTAAATGGGCTAACGAAGCCCCTTCTATCACCATTATAAGTTTAGATGAGCCAGTGTTTTGTTATGAGATGGAAGAGGAAGTTGACGAAAAGCCTTGGTTTTATGATATCAAAAGGTATCTTGAGACTAAAGAATATCCAGAGGATGCTTCGATCACTGATAAAAAGACTCTACGGAAGTACTCCGCCAAGTTCTTCCTGAATAATGGTGTGTTGTATAAGAGAAATTATGATTCTGTGTTGCTTAGATGCGTGGATAAACACGAGGCAAGCAAAATTATAGAGGAAATTCATGAAGGTTCCTTCGGGACACATTCTAGTGGGCATACTATGGCCAAGAAAATCTTGAGAGCGGGTTACTATTGGTCAACGATGGAAACAGATTGTTATAATCATTCCAGAATATGTTACAAGTGCTAGATCTATGCTGATAAGATGCACGTGGCTTCTTCTCCTTTAAATGTCTTGACTTCTCCTTGGCCATTCGCAATGTGGGGCATCGATATGATCGGAAGGATAGAACCAACCGCTTCCAATGGCCATCATTTCATTTTGGTCTCCATTGATTACTTCACTAAGTGGGTTGAAGCGGCGTCTTATGCCAACGTGACCAAGCAAGTGGTTACGCGTTTCATTAAGAACAATATCATTTGTCGGTATGGAGTTCCTGAAAAGATCATCACAGATAACAGTTCCAATATCAACAACAACAAGATGATGAAGGAATTATGCGATAGCTTCAAGATTAAGCATCATAACTCTTCTCCTTATCGCCCAAAGATGAATGGGGCTGTGGAGGCAGCAAATAAAAACATTAAGAAGATCGTGCAGAAGATGGTTGTCACATATAGAGATTGGCACAAGATGTTACCCTTTTCTTTGCATGGTTATCGCACTTCGGTGCGTACGTCAACCGGGGTAACCCCCTTTTCTTTGGTATACAATATGGAAGTTGTCCTACCTGTGGAGGTTGAAATCCCTTCCTTGAGAATTATGACAGATGTTCAGTTAGATGAAGCTAAATGGGTCCAGAATTGTTTAGATCAGTTGAATCTCATTGATGAGAAGAGGATGGCGGCAATTTGCCATGGACAGGTGTACCAGAGGAGGATGAAATTTGCTTTCGATAAGAAAATACGTCCCCGTAATTTCCAAGAAATACAGATGCCTGGGGCAAATGGGATCCGAATTATGAAGGACCATATGTTGTAAAGAAGGTTTTCTCCGGAGGAGCCATGATGCTTACAACTATGGATGGAGAGGATTTTCCTCACCCCGTCAATGCAGACATAGTCAAAAATACTGCATAAAATAGTCGACTGTAGAAAAGAGCCCCACGAACCCGGGAGAGGTTCGGGAAAAATTTAGGGACAAGAAAGAGTGGTAGAGTGAAAAATAAGTACACCCGCTAAGTTGAGCCCGTCAAGGGGCAATTTAGGAAAAAAAAAAGGGTATCCCAGTGGATCGAAAACTCGAAAGGGCGATCCAAGCAAAAAAGGGATTTAAAGCGAATGAATGACTATGGTCTGTATTGCATCTGTGTTGCTTCACTTCATTATAATGGGTAACCTGGAAGGGTATGGAAACGATCCAATCAGTTTGTCTAGAAGCCAAGATGGCTAAGGTGCTTTGAAGACATGGAGGGTTATAGCGAAGTCAGATCCGTTGAAATCTGTTGTTACATTGCCATTTATGTTTCTCCATTATTTTGTAGTGTATGCAATTACCTCTTTTTAGAAATTGCTTCTTGATGTAAACGCCTATTCACGGGCTATGAAATCAATAAAATTTCAAATTTTTATCCAAATTATGCTTCTTTTTATTTTTATTTTTATTTTACTGGTTTGTTCGCAAAAAATACGTCCGATATTTTGATAAAAATGCATTTTTAAAATATTGATGTTGCTACGATGCATGATGTAAATTATTGAAACTACTTAAGATTTTGGGTGTTAATGACGGTATCCGAAGTTCGTCACTCTGTGCTTGGAGATATTGTTATGACTTGCAATTTGCAGGTACGTGATGGGTTATCAGTATGAGGTCCCTTTTCCCCAATGAAGAGTACATCTTAATCCAGGATCATCCCCTGTAAGGTTGATTCTCAAGTAGAATTCATTTCTGAAAGGTCTTGGTGGACTGATTTTGTTACCGGTCATTCGTGCTTTGACATATTGATATTGCCATACTCCCCAGTATAAGTCTCGATGTTGGTTAAGGCTTATCCCCAGTGAGGTCGATTCTCAAGCAGAATTCATCATCAGAAGAGTCTGTTAGGTTGATTAGTCCCCTAATGATACACACTTCGACGTATCGACATTATCATAATCCCCAGCGTAAGTTATGGGTACCAATCTCAGGTAAATCTCCAGTGAGTTTGTTGATACCTATTCTAGGATAAATTCCTCAGTGAATGCCTGTCGAATTCTCAAATCATCCTCAATAGAAGGTTCTAGCCTTTATTCTCGGTGAAGATGGTGTTTGAACCGTTGACTTAGGGTTGATATCCCCAGTGAGTATGCTTGACAGATGAATTATTATTGTACTCTCCAATGAATAGCGCATTGCCACATCAAAGTTCCCATTGTGAATCGCGCCCCGATCAATTTATTCCATTCCCGTGTAAGTCGATTCTTCCATATGAAGTTATTCTGAGCACCTTCAAGAGTTTCGTTTTAAAACCAGCCTTGTTGGGACAAGAATATTTGTTTCCCCAGTGGAGTTGGATATCTGAATGTATTCCCCAATGGAGCTTTCGATCCGAATCAAATTTCTCTTCCCCGATGAAGATTAATAGTTCATCTATTTCAACATTTTTACACAGATGTGTATTCCCCAGTCGAAGTCTCCCCAGTGTGGTCTTGCCATTGAGATCTTTATTCTTGGAGACGAAAGTTGTTATGTTCTCCCCGGTGGATTCTTGGTTTAAAAGCTTCATATCCCCACGAGAGGGTTGATTCCCCGAAGAAGTCTGATGTCATTTGATTTATTCAAGATGCTAATGGTTACTCGTAGATATTTGTGGATTTCCCCATGAAGTTGTGTTCCCCAGCGAAGTTTCTTTCGGAATTCCTCATGAAGTCTTCCAAATCCCACAGTGAAAGTAGGAGAATTCCCTAGAAAAGTTTTATGTATCCTCAGTGAAGAGTAATGACTCTCTCCCCAGGAACTCAAGATTAGGTTGAAGTCCAATTCGATTCTCCCCAAGTGAAGAACGCTTCCCATATTGGAATTGCAATTTATTTTTGCAAGTGTTCTCCAAAATCCACTCCCCATTGGTACCTCTCTCTTGGATGTTAATGGCTTATCAATAGCCGATCATTAATATGACTACTTCTCATTTAATTATTCAAGCATGCATTCATTACATTGCATCTCTCTAAACGCGTAGCATTCCACTGATTGGGAGCATTACGCCATAAAAATTCAAACATGCATATTAAGTGTTTGCCAATTATGTGTATCCAGAAGAAATAAGCAATCTCTGTGGTTTACCCTCAAGATTTTCTCAACGGATTTCTGCTTCCCTAATCGTCACTTCAAATTGAGTGTCTTATGGGAACTCATTCTCTCTCCAGTGGAGTTTTCTGTGATTTTCTTTATCTCACTCACGTCGGGTCGTGTTACCCTTTCCCCAGCAAGTCGTAGACTTTCCTTGCGTAGCAGGCCTTCGGTTATGTTACCCGTATTTGTATCGCCGTTAGAGTGCGAGTAAGAGTCGGTGTACAACCTTTCTTACTTTTCAAGTATTTAAGTATCCATACTTGGTGTGTGGTAATTCAGATAATTGCCACTCTTGAAGAATTATACCCCGCCTTTGGCCTGAGGGATATTATAGTTCTTGTGCTTTTGAAAGTATCTTCTATTAGAGTCTACTTCAGTCGGTCTCTTTCTTTTGTAAGCGCATCTTTGTACAGATGTTTCCTTTTTCCCCAGTAAGTCGTAGACTTTCCTTGCTTATGCAAGTCGTTGGGTATGTTACCCATGTTTGCCTCGCCGTTAGAGTGTGAGTAAGAGTCGGTATTCAACCTTTCTTACTTTTCAAGTATTTGAGTATCCATACTTGGTGTGTGGTAATTCAGATAATTGCCACTCTTGAAGGACTATACCCCACCTTTGGCCCGAGGAATATTATAGTTTTTGTGCTTTTGCAAGCACCTTCTTAAAGTTCCAACTTGTTTTGGAGAATTCTGTTAGAGTATGTTTCAGTCAGTCTCTTTCTCATATCTAAGTTCTGCGTCGGTCAGTTCTTTTCTTCCCGGTTTACCTGTTGGTTGGGTATTCCTTCTATTAGTTTGGCTAACATTGTTTTCTAGAGTCCCTTTAGTTGGTCTCCTTCCATGTAAATTCGCTTTCGATCTATGATTTGATCATTCCATATATCTTCTCCCTAGTGAGTCTATCGTTGATTATCGTTTTCGGTTCACCTGTATCTTAGATCGGGTATTCTTTCTGTTAGCTTAGCTAACATATAGATATATTTTGATCAGTCTCTTCTTTCTTGGTTTACCTATATCTTAGATCGGGTATTTCCTTCTGTTAACTTAGCTAACATAGAGATCTGTAATGATCAGTGTCTCCCTTCCAGGTTACCTGTATCTTAGATCGGGTATCGCCTTCCGTTAGCTTAGCTAACACTGCAATTTAAAGGTCTTGTTTGGATCAATTCCTTTTGGTCGATTTACCTGTATCTTAGATCGGGTTTTCCATCTGTTAGCTTAGCTAACTTTGCAGTTTAGAGCTCTGTGTTGACCAGTCTCTCCCTTTTAGGTTACCTGTATCTTAGATCGGGTATCGCCTTCTGTTAGCTTAGCTAACACTGCAATTTAAAGTTATTGTTTGGATCAATTCCTTTTGGTCGGTTTGCCCGTATCTTAGATCGGGTTTCCCATCTATTAGCTTAGCTAACTTTGCAGTTTAGAGGTCTGTGTTGATCAGTCTCTTCTTTCTGGTTTACCTGTATCTTTGATCGGGTATTTCCTTTCATTAGCTTAGCTAACATTGCAATTTAAAGGTCTTGTTTGGATCAATTCCTTTTTGGTTGGCACCTGTACCTTAGGTCAGGTATTCCTTCCGTTAGCTTAGCTAACATTGCAATCTAGAGCCCTTTAGTGCCTCTTTGAAATTCAGTTGTCTGGTATCCTTGGTCGGACAAATGCGTCCTTCCTTTTAGAGCCCTTTAGTGCCTCTTTGAAATCTAGTGGTCAGTGAGTCGCTCTTTCATGGGTGTCTTCTGTATCATCCCTAGAGGGTCGTTTTAATATTGTTGTTCTCGTGTGCGGAATGCCCGAGTTCGCGTGTATACATTTTCCCTCTTCATATCCCTATGCATCATCCTGGATGGGTCATTTCAATACAATTGTTCTCGTGAGCGGAATGCCCGAGTTCGTTCGTATGAATTTGTCTCCTTCATTTCCCGTCCACACTGAGTCGCTCTTTCAAGGGTGTCCTCTCTTCATCATTTCTGGTGGGTCGCTTCAATACAAGTATTCTCGTGAGCGGAATGCCCGAGCTCGTTGGTAAAAGTGTGTCCTACTTATGTCTCTCCAATGTATATCTTCAAACAAAAATCCAAAATATAATAATTCTCCGCTCACATTCAGAGCACGAATTTTACGGTTCATTTAAGTATCCAATCATCTTCTACTTTGAATGCTTGAAAGGCTTGCGCCAATCTCACCATCCGGTCGAAGAAGATTGAATAGGGGCAGCTGTTGTACCCCAAAATTCGCCCTCTTCATTGTTAATTAATAGTTGGCTTACACTTGATCAATAGGTGCATTGCATACAAATCATTCATGCATTAACCATGGGATCTAATTTTTTGATTATGAGAGAGTATACAATTCTGAAGAAGAGGTTTGGTTCTCCAAAGCTGAATATCTGAAGTTCTGTTATTTCAAGCGTCACATCAATACGCAAGATATGTGTGTCCAGGAGCTTCTGATTATCTATCAAGGATTTGAGTTTTGAGGTTCTGATTGCCTATCATGTGGATATTGATTACAGTTTCGAGCTGCGATGTGTTGTGGTCGAATATTTGAGCCCGAATTGATTCTATGGCATTCTTTGAGTCTTGAAGTATTTGTGTACGACTTATCGATCCACGTGATTCATCAGAAAATCAAGAACAGTTGGATAAAAATATATTTGAGTGCGTGTATGAAAAGTCAGCAAAAGTCAAAGTTTGACAGGGTGGAATTTCTGGTCAAAATTATGGTCAAGTCAAGATTCGAGAAAATGTGATCATTCATTGAGAAAAGTCGGAAGAATCAGAGGAAAATGAGGTCTCTTGCATTTTAAGTAATCTTGGACTTAGAAAATTTTTCTAAGTTTTAAGCGCTTTGTGTTCACGGAGCCATGTTGTTGATTCCGTATCTTGCTCGTCTGTGTTCGAAATTTCACGAAGGAGTATTCGTTGGAAAGAGCACATTTTGTACTTCGCATTTGTCCTTGTGAAGATTTTTCCAGAAATGCCCGAATTTCGAATTATGAGATTCCGAAGTTTAATGTTCACAACTTTTGAAATTTACACTTAGTGAAATTTTAAGTGTTTTTCAACATGTTCAAGTGCTCGACTTCCGAGACATTTTATACATGTTTTGAGGCGTCGATTCGAATTGAGTTCAAAATCAAGGTTGTTCATTTAGCGGCAATCTACAACTTTGCTGAAGAAATCGAATCCATTTGGGAATCGGATCAAAAATTACGGAGCTCGGAAGTTACGGGTTATAATATCTCAAAAATTCAACACTTAGAAATATTTTGAAGTGTTTGTTTCTATGCTCAAGCTGACAGTTTTGGGTTCGATTTTATCATAGTTCGTGGCTCCGATTTTAAAAAATGTTCAACTGCAAAGTTGTTCATCTCACGGCAATCTATAACTTTGTTGAAGGAGTCGAATTCATTCAGGACTCGGATTGAAAATTACAAAGCCTGGAAAATAAGGATTCATTATGTTTGCAATATTCGAATAGTCGTTGTGCACATGTTCAGGGCTGTTTTTGTCATCGATTTGATCGCCGCACGGAAAAACTCCGAACAAGAAAGTTGGAGATTGTTATTTCCTCTACAAGTTTCATTCACAAACATTTTCGTTTCGGACGTCGGAGCGGAAGATACGGAGCACCGTAGTTTGCAGTTTGAAGCTGCCAAAACACAAGACAGCATATGCATTTTTGCCATGGCTACGAGAAATTTTCATCAAACAGTTGGTGTACGTATGTTCGGGGCTGTTTTTATCATCGATTCGATCGCCGCACGGAAAAACCCTGAACACGAAGTTGGAGTTTGTCATGAACTCTACAAGTTTCGTTTAGAAACTTTTTCGTTTCGGACAACGGAGCGGAAAATATGGAGCGTCGTAATTGATGGTTTGAAGTTGGAAAATTGCTGCAATTCATGCTTGGAACTTGCCCAGCTAGGTATGGACTTTTATCGAACACTTGTGTGGCAAAGTTCAAACACTTTTTATTCGGTGATTAAAAGCTCCGTTTGGATTTTTGTCGAACTATAAAGTTGTTATATCACACGTGCTCTTTCCGATGGTGTCAACCTTGAGTCATTTGGTCGAGTAATGGAAAAGTTATGGATCCGTAAAGTGGTGCACATGGATTAATTTAAGAATATGACACTTAGAATTTCTCAAATATCCAATTCAGCTTGTGACGTCATGACTTCAAAGCTAAATATGGCGAGCTTACGGTCGATTTCTCATCGGGTGTTCAACATCAATATTGCTCTATCAAGTGTGCTCTTCGAGTCGACGCTCTCGTTATATTGATTGAGTTACTACACACCAAGATAGGAGCATACAAAGTAGCGGGCATGGTTTTTTCGCTTAGAAAAGTGTTGGCAAGAGAGGTATTCATAACAAGAATAAACAAACTAATGGAATCCATTATTTTTTTTCACACATTAATAACTATCTTGGTTTTCTTTCTCTCCATCAGTAACAACCATGACCAAAAAACCATTCTTTCTTCTTCCATTTTTTCCTCACACCATTCTGTTTCAAAGAAATTCCCTCATTCATTTGCTCACTGTAACAACCATATCTTGATTTCTCTCACCACCTCTCTCTTGTCTTGGAAACTCAACACTATAGCTTCACCTCCCTCATCCATAACAGAATTCTCTTAACCCCACGAGTCGTCACCACTCTTTTTTGGCTGGAACTATAACAAACTTAAAAAAAAGCAGTTACAAAAAGAAAGAGGACTCTCTCAAACCTCCATTGCTATGTTCAACAAACTCCTTTCCATTTTCCTTTTTTTCTTCCACCATCTCTAACAAACTTCCATTCCTCACACCATTTTGTTACAAACCACAACCAGAATCTCCTCTCACTCTAATTTCTTCAATGGAAGGTCACCTCGTTCTCCCATAACAACCTCACTTGGCCTCTATCATTCTCACCGTGAGTTTTCCCTTTTCTCACCATACCAGCAAAAGAAGCGCAATAAAAGCTTCATTTTCGTGTCGGGATTCAGCGAAAGAACGTCGTCGCGGCTCATGAACTCTCTTCAAATTTGCGAGTATAATGTTGAGTTTATTTCTCAATGTGTCAAAGATTCCCATAGTTCGTTTTCTTCATCAAGATCTTGAGTAGAAGCGGTGAAGTTTTCTGAAGATTTTCTCGCGCTCGTCGCCAATTTACTAGAAGTTTTCCGGAGTATTTCTTAGCTCGCAGTGCTCTTCGGATCTTTATCCATTTGGTATTTATTTTATTTTGTTTACCGCATTCTTTTACCGCTTTTCTAGAAAGCATGAGAATTAGGGTTTTACCGCTTTCCTTGCCATGAGAAGTATGAATAGAGATGTATGAAGGGGCTTCCGTAGTTGGAGCATGTTCAGGAACCCCTCTGGTTTATTTAAAGACCTGTTTAGGGCGCTTCTGTTTGCTAATTGTGTTTGGTTTGTTTAAAATCCTCCATCTGCATAGGGGGTAATTCTCAATGAGTGTTTATATTTGTGATTGCATAGGTCAAGAGTGGTTAGGACACCCGACGTGGCACCACCAAGCAAAGTCCTGCTTTTTATATTTTCTGCTATCGAGTCATGATGATATGATGGGCAAGCGGAAAGGGTCCGCAATTAACCCCCGCACAGTTCTAGTCTATGTCAGCTCAGCACATGCGAATCGTGTTGCTTCCTTTATCGAGTCAATAATGATAAAGTGACAAGAGTTCCTTATTCTGACTCTCCACACTTTCCTGGGGTTCTCATTTATTGCAGATCTCGCATCATTTGCTCTTCACACTTGACAATTCATGTCATGCGGTGATACTATTCACAGGAATCGGATGTGTCGGCTCCTGGTTGACTCACGGTATGCTCGTTACTGTTCGAGGCTATGGGACTTCCTCCTTTTCATGTGCTTGTGTGCCATTTGTTTGTTTTTATTGCATTGTTTGTGTGCTTCTGCCAAAGCACTTGCTTGCTTCATCCCTTTTTGTCATCTTTGATTCTACTTTAGGTAGTGGATCGAGGTAGACATTGTAACGCCCCGAATTTAATTAATTAGTTAATTAAATTATTAAAAGATTTAATTATTAGAATTAGACGAAGTTTGAGAATTAATCGGAGTAATTGGATTTATTGGCATTATTTAAGAGACATATTTGGATTATTAAGTTTAAGCCGGATTATTTGGTTGGTGTAATTGGAGGATTAATATTAAGAATAATAGTATTTATTTATTGGACTAGTTTATTTAAGTGAAATAATCAGTTTAGTCGGAGAATTATTATTATTATGAGTAGAGAGTAATTAACTAGAATAATTGGTGATGAATTAATTTTGTGGTAGAATATTATTGAAAATAATATTAGAAATAAGTGTGAAATTAATAGAGTTATTTATTTGGAAGAGAAGTATAGAAAAGATATGTGAAAATTAAGTTAAGTAGAAATAATAGAAATATTATTATTATTATTACTATTTTATTATTATTATAATAATATTATTAGTTGGATTTATTTATAAGAGAAGGAATTAGGTTTAAATAAATAAGAGATATAAAAGGAGAAATATAAGGCTAATAGTTAGAACAAAAATAATACTAGAATTATTCTATTATTTGGAATTAATAAATTAAATGTGGTATATTAATTATAAGAGAAAAATAGTATTTTTGGAGAATATTATTTAATAAAACAATTTTATTAGAAGCTACTATATATTGAGTAACCTAGAAAAATAAGGATTTTTATGTTGTTGCTTGAAAACAAAAAGAAAACCCTAGCCGTGGAGAAAGACCAGAAGTGAGAAAAAGGAAGAAAAGTTGGAAAACAAAGGTGCTAGGAGGGATCGTTGCTGTCCGAGAGTTCTATTATCCCGATCGAATTTCCGAGTTCCCGTCAATCCACAGGTAAGGGGTGGGATTCGGGTTTTATAATCGATTGTAGGATGGTTCGTATGTAGGGTTTAGGGCTACGATATTACACTGCTAATCGTAATTCCGGTGATAATTTTATATGTTGAATTGAATTAAAATAATTTGTGTTGAAATCATGTGATAATTGTGTTGATTGCCATTCGTATAATGATGTGTTGTCTTGGTCGGAACCGTTACGCGTGGCAAGGAGGAGGGAAGGCGTCCGCCTCCTGGAGAGAGGAAAAGTGAGGCGTCCGCCTTGGTGAAGGAGACGTCCGTCTCCACTGGGTGAATGGGGGGTGAGGCGTCCGCCTCTGGGTTGGGGGTGGGGGTCTCGATGACATTCTTGTTCACGTGGCTTGCTGAAGGATTAGTTAAATTGGGTTATGTTTTGGGAATTAAAATAGTGCAATATACAAGGATCTAATAATAACTTAATGAAAATAATAATAGTAGCAGTAGCAAATATTTGTATCAGGAAGCAGAATAACTCTAGCAGCAATAGAAAAATGCATCGGAGGAGTAGTATTTAGCAACAGTAAATATGTAACAGGCAGTGTGGATTAAACAGTGGGAAGATCATTCAACTATGCAGAATTAATAATGGAGCTGTCAGAATTAATTAGTAGGATGATTAGAATTAATTAGTAATGTTGCAGGAAACTAAAAATAATGTGGAAAATAATACTGTCAGTTGAATTAAGCGGAGAAAATAGTTTATCGGAATTGGACGAAATTTTATGGGATAGTTCGGGTATACGGGTAGTTAATTAAAATAGTGTCATTTTGTTGAATTTCGCATTAGTTGCTTGATTGTCTATACAGCCGGAACGTGTGGTTTATGTACGAATTGGTTGATCTAAGAACCGTATAATTATGTGATAAAAACTGAAAATAAAGTTGTTGAATAAAATTACCGTTGATCGTGTTGAAGTGAAGTTGACTATGTTAATTATAAATTGCATTGTTGTAGACGTTGTTAATTGTGGTTAAAGTTGAATTTGATCGTGTTAATTATAAATTATATTGTGGTTGATATTATTAATTGTTGTTGAAGTTGTTAATTATTGTTGAAGTTGAAGTTGATGATGTTAATTATAATTGCATTGTGTTGAAGTTGTTGAATTATTGTGAAGTTGAAGTTGGTTGCTGAGTTGATGCAAATCATGCATATTATTATTGTTGTTGATTTTAGTCGTTGTTGATGTTGTGGTCGTTGTATCATACATAGCATGTGCATTATTAAGTTGGCCTGGATTGGCACCACGTTGTAAGTTGGCCTGGATTGGCACCACGTTGTAAGTTGAAGGCTTATGCCTTGTTGAATGCCTCGATAACCTGGCATAATTTTACGTTGGGAGTTTTGCTCCACATGGATCCACATGCATTTGCATTTGTCGAGTCGCATTGAGTCGCATTTAAGTTATTTTTGATTCTATGTTGTTGGTGGATATTATACGTTGTTGATTCTACGTTGTTTGGTGGATATTATATGTTGTTGACTAGAATGTTGTTTGGTAGATGTTATGTGTTATCGATTAAAGTAGTAATTATTGTATATTTCTTTACTTAAGCATATGAATTATCGTACTTTCGCTTATATTATTCGATATCTCACCCTTTCTATTTTGTTGGCCGTTACCTTTATATTGGTAACGTGCAGGTATCCAAGAATGGAGGAATTAGTTAATGTCGGTTCAAGTCGGTGTCTTTGCTCTGATACGTAACACTCGGGGGGACGTTGGTCTATGTTGTTTATATTGTTGACTCTTGTTGTTATTAGTATAATTTATTGAAATCCTAAGTGATGTTGTGAAATAAAAAGTTGTTAAGTATGTTGAAAGTCGAACAAGATGTTTAAAGTTGCTATTAGTATGATATATCCAGTTGTATAACTATGAATTCCATTGCGTAGTAATAAAAAGTATTTTGCTTGAAAGTTATAAAAGGTTGTTATGAGATCCTCCGAATTAAAAAGTGTTATGTATCTTATCTATTTGTGTTGTTAATGTTGAAATGTGACATCCCATGTTTTTAGTTTAAAATTTCCGCACTCTGATTTTATAATAAACGTTGGGTAGAAATGGGGTGTTACAGACATAGACTTAGGATTGCAAACCTTTTCCATTCCTTTTTGTCGTCTTTGATTCTACTTCAGGTAGCTAATCGAGATAGACATAGATTTAGGTTGTAAACCTTTGGCATGTTCCGTTAGGATTCTCTTAAATCTACTTTAGATAGTAATTCGAGTTAGACCTTAGGTTGTAATCCATGCATGATAACATTAGGGATAGAGTTAGATAGTTTCCCTTGTTTGTTTTCTAGTTTCTTTTGCATCCTTGCATGTAATAAAACTAAAACTTGTTTTCTTTTTCCTTTACAAATCAAAACACTTAATAATGGTGCAAACTCCTTTTTTAAGGTAAAAACAACCAACCAATACAAACTCTTTTTTTGCCTACGGGTTTTCTTTTTGTGTTTAAAATTCTTTTGTATAAGTAAAAAACATATAACCCGCCAAAACATGTGAGCCGAACTACAGCACTCTGACTTTCCCATTGCACGCGGGAATACGTAGGCATCTTGTCACGGGGCTCGATCGAGCAAAATTTGTAAATACTTCCTTCTTTTCCCCGTGTTTTCTTTATTTTCTTTTCTTTCACATGCATACTCTTTTAGCATATAGATATAGCATTTTAGCAGTAAATAGATATAAACACACCCATTAGATAGAAAATAGAAGTGGATATCATAGATTACTACGGACGTGTGGGGTGCTAATACCTTCCCTTCGCGTAATAGATTCCCTTACCCTACCTCTCGGTCGCAAGACCGTGTCTTATCCCTTTCAGGTTTTCGTGATGCGTTCACCTTTCTCCTTTTGTGAGATAAAAAACGTTTGATGGCGACTTCATTGATATAGTTATCGGATGATGTTCAGCCGGTTATTTCAATGTGTTGTGTTGACTTCATTATTGATTTGTTCAGCTCCATCACCATTATTGGAAGTGTTGGAGTTGTCTTCATTCTACCCAAAATCGTCAAAAGTAGAATCATCAATAACCAGAAACAAAAAAGGTTAACACGAATATTAGTTAAATCCTTTGGAAAAATGTCAATAATATCATCATATACATAAGTTGGTTACTGAGAATCTGAAATAAAGCAGATAAAGGTTAACCAGTTTAGTGAGACCGTGGACGGGCATTACTTTGTAAAGCTTACGCATAATCATCTTTTCTTCCACCTGACAACCAGAACTCCAAAATTTAGGAGATTCAAGTTTTTGTAGATGTCATGTGATTTACTTGTTCAAAATAATAATCACCAAAGAAAATTTTGACTCTAATTTCTTGAATATTGATATATCAGTCCACAAATAAAAGAAAACAAAACTATCTTGTACACATTGTAGTCAGGAACATAAAAAGGGGAACAAATTATACTAGGTCACAAATAGAGTGCCAAATAACAAGTTTAAGAGTGTGAGCCAGCTTAGAGTTGGAGCTAAAAGACAACCAATTTTTTTAGGTTCTCCACTCAACATCCTTTAAGTAAACATATTAGTAACTATGGCAACTGAAAGATAGCAAATTAAATCATAATCATATGTTAAAATGAGCCGTAAACATATCATACAGAAGATATATCAGACAACTATAGGTTAAATCAAAATGAAAAACTCATTTGCTGCAAAGATAAAGGAAACGCCTATATTGTGAGATATAAGCATCTCAATCTTGACCATAAGAAAAATCAGACTGAGTTGATAAATCACAATGTGCAGGAGTATAGTGTTTCAAAAGATTTATACCAAATGATCCAAAATCATGAGATGTTGAATTTTCAATCATGAAATAATATCACATTCTAAATATTTCATTTTTCTCTCCTGAAAGTGTTAACCCCATTTTCTTGAAGCCATAGTTAGCAGTTTACTAAATTAATAGGAAAATAAAGAGAGTAAAGCAAAATACACAAAGCCGATGATTTAGTGCTACAAATTCAAATACTTAAGAAATGGATTGTGTATAAATATAACAACTTGAAGTTTTTGCAATTCATGCAACATTGATCTGTATGTTTCCATAAGGACCTCGTTCTGCTTATCCATATGCTTGTTTAGTAAAAAAAGCTCAGAGAATAGAAGGCAATCTATAAAATAGCTCACACTCACAGCAGATAAATCACATTGTGAAAAATACTAAAATATATAATAGGTACAATAATAGAAGACCAAAACCTAAAAATTAGCATACATGTTAATTTGTAAATCCAAAAGGAAACACTTTGGCTTAACCTGATATCATGCTAAAACTGTATGTAATTAATGTGACACCTTAAGAGGGATTTCCATTTTAAGCATTATGTAAATTGGAAAGAAAAAAACGAACTATTTGAATCGCAAAAGTGATCTTAATTCATATCAGAATTATACAAGAACAGAGAGTTTTATCTATGTATGTTATAATCTTGTTTTTAAGTTGACATGTTCTATTCTAGCATAGTGTTGAACAAAATCATAAATTCATTTACCATAGGACTAAAACTATTAATAAAGGACTAAAACTAGTGGCAATAAAACCAAGGGAAATGCCAAAATAATATTGCAAATCAAAATCATATAACACGTGTTGTTTAATCTCTACATGCATTGGATATTCCACATTTCATTTTTTGTTCTATGATACATGCATTGAATATTCCACATTGCATTTTTTGTTCTATGATAACCAAGTTAACTAAAGAATAATTCTGAACAAAAGAAAGGAAGAGCAGAATCCATGTAGCTTCCAGCATAGCGAGAGAAAGAACACAAAGCATTCATAATAATAAACAATATTGTTCATCACATTCTTGCAATGTTAAAAAAATGTCACAATTTAGAAAACTCTGTGTTCAATGAAGACACTGAAGCATGGCCACAAATATAATAATCAATATAGTATTTTTTGAACTAAAAAATTATTAAGAGGTATAAAAAGACAAAAAAGATTGAAAGGTTGTAGGGTCAGAGAGACATGGCTTCATGGTTTCATAATATATTCGCCACTCACCACAATATAATAAATTTCACTCAGTTACACTATGGACAAAATCTAAGCAACACTAGGTATATTCAACGTATTGACAATATATTCAGTTTCAACATATTCGAAATCGAAGTTACGATAGAACAGCGGAGTCACAAAATCGAAGTTACACTTACCTGTAACAGCTGAACACAACAGGACTTCAGTCGAAGCCAAGTGAGAAGTAGAAACACAAAGTGAATCACGAACGAATCGAATAGTCACAAATGTAGGAGAGAGAGATTTTGGGAATATAGAGATGGATTGAGTGAAGAGTGGTGTAACTCTGGATTAGATGGCAGATTTGTGCTGAGCTGAACTTCGGTATCAGCAAAAAAGGGGGCTTTGTATCATTTGCACATTTTTTCGTTCCCCGTTTTCTTTTAATTGATTTTATAACGTTATAAAATAAACATTAAAATAAAAAATTGGTTTATTTAATTTTAATGTATTTCATCCTTTTACACTAACCAACTTGTTTTTATATCAAAATTTAAAAAAAAAAACAAATTATTTAAAATTAGATATATTTTAAATAACTTTTTATATAAATGATTTACTATTTTAAAAAGATAACAAAAATTAAAAAATATAAAAATAGACTTACTTCTTTTAAATAATCACTCTCACATTTTTAATTTTATATAGACTTAGATTTTTATAAATAAAAAAATATCGCTCATAGACTTCAGATTCATCAATATAAAGAAGTCACATTCACTTATCAAGTAAGTGAGGTAAGAAATACTCGAAAGATTCAACATAGGCAATATAAAGGCCATCTTCATTCTGATGAGTACTTCATGTAGCTTGGACAAAGACGGAGGAGGAAAGTTAGTCGAAGAAAATAAATATCGAGGTATGATTGATTCGCTCATTTATCTCAGTACATCTCGTCATGATATGCTTATTGTGTGTCTAAAGAACCACACATCATTACAATAAAACACATCATGAAATATCTCACTAGCACACCACTAATATGAATATAAACATTATCTTCTACATATTGTCGAATAAAATCACATATATGTTGATGTTCAAACTCTCATTCTTCATCAGACATGGAATCTGACTTTACTGAACTATAAATCGGTAAATAAAATTTCTTCACAAATAACGTCTTTCATCTTGCCCTTCAATAAATGGTAATTTGAACCATTCACCTATATCGTCTTCATCTTTGTATTTGACTCCATCATTCGAACAAGTAAAATAGCCCTTAACCAAGAGCTTTGATGTCACTCTGATGAGAAATTAAGACACAATAATAGACTAATACACAACGGATATAATAATTTCCAAACTTGTAAGAACCTTGAGGATCAACGACAAATATAAGACGACAACCGAACAATAAAAGCACAAAAGAACACGATATTTTTAACGTGGAAAATCCCTCAATATGAGAGTAAAAACCACAAGTCATCTAAATCAAAGAAAATATCTCCACTATAATCAATTGAGGTTACAAGAGAGTCTTTAAAGTGATTCACAAAATAGTGATAACAACCGCAAAATTACAAAGTAAACGTACTTACAAATAAGAATAAAAAAGCTAAAAAAATTTCTCAAATGTGCGGCTTCAGTGCGAAGCAGATATCACTCAACTCAAACCTTATTTTGAAGATCCCAACTTTCAAAAGTTAGATATAGGTGTTGCGAACCTACCCTCTAAATTTGAGCTCGATATGATGGCTAACGAATCGGGGATCGTCAATTTAGTGAGTTTGGTGCCGAAAATGAGAACGAGTTTCTCTCGTATTTTCTCTCTTTTTGAAACCTTATTCTCTCTCTCTCTCTCTCTCTCTCTCTCTCTCTCTCTCAACCCTAAATTGACATTCTCCACTTAAATAAGTCAGACAAATGAGCTATTCATATTTGGGCTTTTCTCCACATAGAAAGGGAACTTAATCCCAAACAGTTGATAGTCAATTTTATTTGTTTACACTCAAAGCATCTTTAATCGTCTTAAGGCTTTAGAAGTATCTTGTAAATATTTTTTTTGAGGTGAATACCATGTGGCTTTTTGAGTTGGCTTTTTGTTGGAGTACTTGGTGTTGTAGGAATGATATTCTCTTTAATTGTGGTATTTTGACCAATTTTGATACTTTTGGGATGATTAAATTATTAGTTTGGAAATGATTTATTTCTTCTTTTAAAGTAGGGGACAATCTTGTTTGATTGGATTAGTGCGTCAATCTAAACATTTATATTGGAGTTTCTTAGTTTTAGTTGGTTGACTCTGATGGTATATTATGACCCTCTTGTTTGGTTACTTTTGGGCCAGCACCCCTGTTTGTTTGATACAACCCTCTTTGCTTATTAAATAAAAAAGTCAATACCATATCTTAATGCATATGGTTTTTGTATGTGATTTGGTTAGATAAAACTCAATATTAAACACAATTTAAATATAGTAATAATGTATATATCAAGTGTCATAATTTGGTAAGAAAACAAAATTTATCATACATGATACAACTATACAAGAGTTTACTTAAGGTGTCAATGTACATGATTATCTTTCTAATTTTTATTATTTAGTTTTTAAATTTTTAGTTGGCCAATAATATAGAAGATTAAATTATCAATATTAGAGTTATTTAGAGTAAAAACAGGCTTATATTATCTATTTTATACACAGTTATTATAATATTGATTTTGAGGTTTTTTGAATATTTTAAAACATTAGAGTGAAAATATAGTTGGTGAAGCTAAATGGAGTGAAATAAAAGAGTTTTTATTTTATTGTATGAGTTTTTTAATTTACTCTTACTTTTATTAAAAAAATACATAATTTTATAAAATTTAAATAAAATAGTTGTAGTTAACAATTTAAAAGGATGAATTTCATGTTGTACACTTTAAATTTTAAGATTGAAAGAAAATATAGGATTATAGAATGTATTTTTTTTATATAATCCTTTTTTCATTTCTTCCATTTATATAAAAGGCATTTTTGCAAACTCTCAAATATATTGCTAATACTAGGACCTCTCTAAATATTTAATTATATTATAAAAATGTATCTTTCTAAATATTTATACACACTATACAAATATCTAAAAAAAATATATAGTGCCTCTAAAATGGGGGCTTTGGGCTGCACTAATAGTGTAAATAGAGTGCACTGCATATTCAACCATTAAACATAGGCATTGGCTTCAAGTTTCAACAAGTAGAAGATCAATGACCTTCTTGCACAAACAAAAAGCCAATATTTCTTTAATTTTTTTTTGCAAAGCCAAATAAAAGGATATATTAAAAAGCCATAAGAGATGCCATAAGCTACAAAATGCAGTATAGAACTGCAACAGACCCTGAAACCACAACATTGCACAGCAAAACCTGCTACTTAAGTATTGTAGAAAAACCTCCAGCACCAACTCCATAACAGACTCCTAAACATCCCTTACAACAAACCAAGGAAAGAAAATTCTCCAAAAAGATAATAAAACTGATCCAAACTATCACTGTCAGATCAAAAAAACTGACAAGATCATACCAAAACAGATCAATAAAACTTAGTCCACTCCTGAGACACCAATTTAGGGAGGCCTAGGGTTTGTTATTTTTTGAGAGATGAAGAGTATTGGAATAAGAACAAGAGGCGGGTTTGGAAGAAGAAAAGAGAGAGAAGAGCGAGTGAATGATAGACAAATAAAATAGAAACGAAAATGAAGAGGAAATTAAAATACTCCCTCCGTGTGATATTTTCTTTTATGATCAAGATTGAGATGCTTATATCTCACAATATAGGCGTTTCCTTTATCTTTGCAATATAATTCTAAGCTCATGGTGAATTTTATTATTCCATGAATCTAGACCATTTCATTACAGCCGTTTGCAGCAAATGAGTTTCTCATTTTGATTTAACCTATATCTTTCCGTTGCCATAGTTACTAATATGTTTACTCAAAGTATGCTAAGTGGAGAACCTAAAAAAATTGGTATATCAATATTCAAGAAATTAGAGTCAAAATTTTCTTTGGTGATTATTATTTTGAACAAGTAAATCACATGACATCTACAAAAACTTGAATCTCTTAAATTTTGGAGTTCTGGTTGTCAGGTGGAAGAAGAGATGATTATGCACAAGCTTTACGAAGTACTATTCGTCCACGGTCTCACTAAACAGGTTAACCTTTATCTGCTTTATTTCAGATTCTCAGTAACTAACTTATGTATATGATGATATTATTGACATTTGTCCAAAGGATTGAACTAATATTCTTGTTAACCTTTTTTGTTTCTGGTTATTGATGATGCTACTTTTGATGATTTTGCGCAAAATGAAGACAATTCCAACACTTCCAATAATGGTGCTGGAGCTGAACAAATCAATAATGAAGTCAATACAACAAATGAGGATCAGTATGGACAATTCTGCAAGAATTATAAAATTTCCATCTTCACTATATCAATAATTAAAGAGATATTGGCTTTTTGTTTGTGCAAGAAGGTATTGATCTTCTATTTGTTGACACTTGATGTCAATGCCTATGTTTAATGGTTGAATATGTCGTGCACTCTAGTTACACTATTGTTAGTGCATCCCAAAGCCCCTATTTTAGAGGCACTGTATTTTTTTTAATTATTTGTATAGTGTGTATAAATATTAAGAATGATACATTTTTATAATATATTTAAATATTTAGAGAGGTCCTAGTATTAGCAATGTATTTGAGAGTTTGCAAAAGTGCCTTTTATATAAATGGAAGAAATGAAAAGAGGATTATATAAAAAAGAATATATTCTATAATCTTATCTTTATCTTTTCTTACAATCTTAAAATTTAGTGTACAACATGAAATTCAGTCTTTTAAATTGTTGACTACAACTATTTTATTTAAATTCTATATAATTATGTGTTTTTTTAACAAGAGTAAAAATAAATTAAAAAAGTTCATACAATATAAAAACTCTTTTATTTCACTCCATTTAGCTTCACCAACTTAATTTTCACTCTGATGTTTTAAAATATTCAAAAAGCCTCAAAATCAATATTAATATAGCTGTATATAAAATTAAAATTAATAATATAAGCCTTTTTTACTCTAAATAACTTCAATATTGATAATTGTATCTTATATATTAATGGCCAACTAAAAGTCTAAAAACTAAATAATAAAAATTAGGAAGAGAATCATATACATTGACGTCTTAACTAAACTCTTGTATAGTTGTATCATATATGATAAATTTTGTTTTCTTACCAAATTATGACACTATTAATATATACATTATTATTATTATATTTAAAATGTGTTTAATATTGAGTTTTATTCAACTAAATCACATCAAAAAACCATATTGAAGTTTCTTGAAATACCGTTCAAAAGTGTATTGAGATATGGTATTGACTTTTTGTTTTTAATAAGCAAAGAGGTTTATATTAAACAAGCAGAGGTGTTGGTCCAAAAGTAACCAAACAAGAAGGTCAAAAGACACTATAAAAGTCAACCAATCAAAACTAATCAATTCCAATATAAATGTTCGGATTGACACACAAATCCAATCAAACAAGATTGTCCTTTACTTTAAAGGAAGAAATAAACTATTTCTAAATTAACAATTTAATCATTCCAAATGTATCAAAGTTCTGTTCACATTGATATTCACACACCACACGGCTAAACTAAACCTAAAATGTGAAATTGAAACAGTAACCACACAATTGTATCAATTTGTTTCGCTTTGCCTCTTGCATTCATGATTTCGACATCGATTTGTGATTATAGTGCGTTCGTGGTTGTGTGACTCTCCTGCATTCGTGACTATTCGATTCGTTCGTGATTCGCTTTGTGTTTCTCCTGCTCGCTTGGCTTCAACTGAAGTTCTATTGTGTTTGGCTGTTACAAGTAAGTGTAACTTCGATTTTATGACTCCGTTGTTCTATTGTAACTTCGATTTCGAATATGTTGAAACTGAATATATTGTCAATACGTTGAATATACCTAGTGTTGCTTCGATTTTGTCCTTAGTGTAACTGAGTGAAATTTATTATATTGTGAACTGAGTGTAACTGAATATATTGTGAAACCATGAAGCCATGTCTCTCTGACCCTGCAACCTTTCAATCTTTTTTTGTCTTTTTATACCTCTTAATAGTTTTTCAATTCAGAAAAATCTATATTGATTATTATATTTGTGGCCATGCTTCAGTGTCTTCGTTGAAAAACAGAGTTTTCTAAATTGTGTCATTTTTTTAACATTGCAAGAATGTTATGAACAATACTGTTTATTATTATGAATGCTTTGTGTTCTTTCTCTCGTTGTGTTGGAAGCTACATGGTTTCTACTCTTCCTTTCTTTTGTTCAGAGTTCTTCTTTAGTTAACTTGGTTATCATAGAACAAAAAATGAAATGTGGAATATCCAATGCATGTATCATAGAACAAAAAATGAAATGTGGAATATCCAATGCATGTAGAGATTAAACAGCACGTGTTATATGATTTTAATTTGCAGTATTATTTTGGCTTTTCCCTTGGTTTTATTGCCACTAGTTTTAGTCCTTTCTTAATAGTTTTAGTCCTATGATAAATGACTTTATGACTTTGCTCAACACTATACTAGAATAGAACATGTCAACTTAAAAACAAGATTTGAACATACATAGATAGAACTCTTTGTTCTTGTATAATTCTAATATGAATTAAGATCATTTTTGCGATTCAAATAGTTCATTTTTTTCCTTCCAATTTACATAATGCTTAAAATGGCAATGCCTCTTAGGGTGTCACATAATTACATACATGATGATATCGCCAAAGTGTTTCCTTTTGGATTTACAAATTAACACGTGTGCTAATTTTCAAGTTTTGGTCTTCTATTATTGAATAACGATGGAGCCTAGAATATTGGATCCAATATTGTTTGGAGAGTTGTTGAAGTACACCTATTATATATTTTTGTGTTTTTCATAACGTGATTTATCTGTTGTGAGTGTGAGCTATTTTATAGATTGCCTTCTATTCTCTGAGCTTTTTTTACTAAACAGGCATATGGATAAGCAGAATGGGGTCCTTATGGAAACATACAGATCAATGTTGCATGAATTGTAAAAACTTCAGGTTGTTAAATTTATACACAATCTCTTTCTTAAGTATTTAGATTTGTAGCATTAAACCATCGGCTTTGTATATTTGGCTTTACTCTCTTTATTATCCTATTAATTTAGTAAACTGCTAACTATGGCCTCAAGAAAATGGGGCAAACACTTTCAAGAGAAAAATTGAAATCTTTAGAATGTGATATTATTTCATGATTGAAAATTCAACATCTCATGATTTTGGCTCATTTGATATAAATCTTTTGAAACACTATACTCCTGCACATTGTGATTTATGAGCTCAGTCTGATTTTTCTTATGAATGTCATACCCCAAAATTGGCTTATGGTGTCTACGTTTAATTTATTATTTAAAATACTACAATTTTTTTAATAATTAATTTTTTAAGGGGTTTCAAGTTATAAAGGGGGTGTATTTATTTTAAAGAAAAAATCAATGGGCTTAATACTTCAAAATTACTAAGCCCATTTTTTTGGGTCCATTTTCACTCTTTCTAAAAAGTCTTATACAAAACTAATTATTAAATTTTATTATTATTTTATCTCTATTAAAATTATTAATTTAAAACCTTTGTTACTACCATTTCTAAACCCTAAACCATATATATATATATATATATATATATATATATATATATATATATATATATATATATATATATATATATATATATATATATATATATATATATATATATATATATAATATATTAGCTATTACCATTGTATTATTATTATAATTTAGTAATATTATTATTTATTATCTTTAAACTATACTATTATTATTTTTTATAATTATTAATTATTATTGTTATTATTAAATATTATTTTTTAAATTTTAAAATTATTGACTGAAAGTCAAAATCGGAGTAGTTTTTGTTTTGACTTAGTCAAAATCAAATTAGGGTTTTCAACCCTAATATGACCAACTTGGCGCCGCTCTACGTAGGTAATCGTTTCGGTTTTGACTGGTTTTTGGTCAAAAATTTGTCTGAACCGATGATATTTCTATCGGTTTGGCTTGGTTTGGTTTTTAATGTTTTTTAAAAATGGAACCAAATCAAACTAATCGGTTTGGTTCGGTTTGATTTGATTTGGTTGGTCGGTCTTCAACACTCTTTTTTTAAATATTATATTCATAAGTGTATTATTTGTTATCATGTTTTTTGTTATATTGTAGATTTTTTTCAAATAATATATTTCATATAATATATTTCACACTATACTTTTCAAACAACTTATAAATTGTTCTTCATCCATATGAAATATTGTCATAATTTTCATACGTCATGAAATAAGTTAACTATCGAATATAAAAGTTGGAACTTGACATAAAAAAATTGGGAAGAAAATTGAAAACATAACAAATAAAGGACAACAATAAAACAAATGGTTTTAATACACTTAATTAACATGTCTCACACATCAAACACACATAAAAATTATTTTGTAACAAGAGTAGAAAAAAATCGTTGAAGAAACATAAAAAGGTAATAAAAAGAAAAAAATTAACGAAGAGAACTTGAACACAAATAAGGAAACCATATTCTATAAGAATGATGATGACGAGAGAAATAGTGTTGGCGGACAACCATATTAACAGTTTGGCGAGAGTAAGTTTTTATGGTTTATGATTTCTATTTATTTATGTATGGAGTTTGGTTTTGTCTACCTATTTTGTTCAAAGAAAGAAAGTGTAAAAAAAAAAAAAAAAATGTTGAACCAATACAAATTTTGGACTTAATAAAAGATTAAGCAGAGATTTATAGTCATTGGTTCGGTTCATCGATTTGACGGTTCCTAAAAACTAAAACCGAGAACCAAACCAAACTACCTCGATTTAAATTGGTTTAGTTCGGTTTATGAATCGAACAAAAAATATTCGGTTTTTCTTCTATTTAATTTAGTTTGAATTGTCGATTTAATTGGTTTTTTCTTATCCGCTTACACCCCTAAATTTATGTCTATTCCAGTTTAATATTTGGTCCAGTACTTTTAATTACTTTACTGTGACTATTTTACAACTTATGTATTATTATTTTGAGACAATAGTATTTTATTTCATTTAATATTCAATCAATAACATCCGATACAATATGTCACCGCCCTAATTACATCAAATTTAACTAAAATAAATATATAATTATTTAAACTTAATAATTTTGGTTTACAAAGTTATTGAATAAACCGAAACAAAATGTGAAATTCATGTCCTGAAACAGTTATTATTCTTTTTCACAATCCACAAAGAGAAAATTGGAATACTATTTAATAAATGGAAATTGGAATATACAATATAATAATTTTTAAATTTAAATGCTCTTAAATTAAGTTGAATAAGTATCCATCATCTAATCAAACAATATTAAATTATATTTTATATTATTTTATTTTTAAATAAATAAAAATTTAAATTATTTTTTGCTAAAAAATTTTGAAGATTATATATTTTAATTAAATATTATTTTATTTTTTAATTAATTAATTAATTTCCGCTGCCCTTTAGCTATGTATTTTTAAATTAAAAATGTTTTTATATAATTTTTAAATTAAGTCACTTCTGCTAAGTGAATATTAATCAATAGTGATATAATTATAAAGGTTATTTTATCTATTTAATTATTATTTTAATAATATTAAAAAAAATTATTTATATAAAATCAAAAATATATAATAATAATTAAAAAATTATTTGAAATATTGCATATCAAATAACTCATAGATAAGTTATCCAATGAACAAACTGATAACTATCTGAATTACTATCTGTGTTCCTTTTTATATGAGACAAACTACTTTTTAGGTTTATTAAATAATCCATATATCTAATTTATAAATAGATCAAGACAACCTATTTTTTAAGTTCATTGAATAAACCATATATCTAGCTTATAAATAGATCAAATACATTAGTTATTGGTTATTCAATAAACAAAAAAAGTGATTCATCTCTTATAAAAAAAGAACGGAGATAGTACTAATATCTAATAAAGATTGTTACACAATATTTTATTATAAATATTATTGTGCATATATAATCTTACCAAAAAAACTGATTGAAAGTTATTCCGTGATGAGAAGTAACGATTCCAAATCATCTCCATTTCTTAAGGAAATTGAGATCAACATTTCTTTGACTAATTTAATGACATCTGACTTATAATAAAATTAATGGCTAAGATTATTTGTTTAAATAAATATAAATTTTCAATTAAAAAAAATAGAAAGAGAAGGTAACATTACACATTCAATCCCTAATTTCCTTGTTGAATTCGCCACTCCATTTTTTTCTGGTTCCTCACTTCGTTACCTCCGCCCTTCCATTGTTACTCTTTGAATTGATTGGTTTTGTTTATCAACTCCATATTTTCCGTCTGGTCGTCGCCATAAATTTTTTAATGCTTGTGTCTTCTTGTCGCCGTTGTCACAGTAGTATTTTGATGTTGGTGTCATTTTTCCATCACCGTAGTTTTCTAATGTTGGTGTTCTCTTCTCGTCGGTTAACAAGGTATTGTTTGAACCGAGTGCCTTTCATTTTTGTTTCTGTCAAAAAAAACTATTTTTTGCATATGATATTTGAATTAATTGATGATACATATTTAATTCATGCTTAATTCTTTTGGATAATTGAGATAGTGATGTTGATTTTAGTTTTGTAATTCATATGGGTAATAGAGATTGTAAAATTGATTTTAGTTTTCTGCCATTATACATTGTCAAGAATATTGAACTGCTCTGATATGTGTTATACAGGTAATTCACCAAAAAAGTTGTTATATAAATTGTCGTTGATGCACTAAATTTTAGTTGTTAGTTTGAGTTTTTTTTTGTGTATAAATTGTCATAAAAATTATTGATTGTTATATTGTGCAGGTAATTTACCAAACTTTATGTGTGATAGAAATTGAATTAGAAGCAAGAAAGGAGCACACATTAAAAAGCAGTCAGAGAATGAAGAAAGATGAAGAAATAAAGCTAAAGAGATAGTTAATACTCCTTGTTATCTGAAATCTGAAAGTTATTTTTTTTGTATTACAAATGGTTCAATGTAAATATCTATTGAATTTTAATGAAATGGTAATGAGATTCAATTGTTCATTAAGTTTATTATTGATCTCATTGTCTAATTGTGCAATTTCATTGGTATGAAATAGAGGTATAAAACAAAAATATCTGCAACATTGGATAAGTATGAAACTAAAATAAGAGGACCAACAATTACCATTCTTTTACATCCAATTATCAAATTACACACTTCAAAAAAATCATCATTCAAAAATACACATCGGTTTAACAACAAAGACTAAAACTACGTGTATAATAATTTTGTGAGGACCATTATTCGACTAAAATTGCAGCGTTTTTAACCCTTTTTTGTTTGATGTTATTAGCATTTCTCTTCATTGAAATAAGTTTGAAGATTTGTAGGTAGATTTACACTAGATGTTTATTATTTATAGGGCAATTGAGAATTTGTCATATAAATGGATTGAAATACATATTTTAGGATCTCACTGTGAATGGGTTTGAGTATATTTGTTGCTACATAACAAAAGAAAAACCCATGAAATTAGTATGTGATGAAGAAATTGTATTTTTTTTTTTATATAGTTTGGAATTAGAGATGATTAATGGAATAGAGATCCCAACCAAAAAATCATTTATTTTGTAGGTTTTTTTAAGTTTGTTGAAAAGATCTCAACCACAAAGGAATGATGATTCAAATCGGTCTGTCTATATCGTAAAGTGACAACAAATGCAGGGTTAAGGGAGGAGGGGGGTCATGTCTTTAACACCATTCACAACATATAGAGAATCAAACCGCGTTAAATAAACACAAACATGAAACTTCTATGAGGTAGAACTATCTGACATGCGTTTCAGATCCATCTCAACTTGGTCTATTGTCCATTGCATGTTTTCCAATTTCTGCACATTTTCTCATAAATGTAAGAATCTTTATAAAACCAAAACATTGTTTCTATAGGAAATTGAAATGATATTAAAACATGGCATGTATTTAGTTAACCATTGTTACCTTTACAATGTCGTGGTACTGGCTCGCAATGTCGTCAAAGTGAGGATCAACACCCTGATACTCACGCAGTCGAGTAACCTGATACAAAAGTTAATATTAACACATATAACCAACACATCCATGGTGACCTCTAAATCATCCAAATGAGAAAATATGTAAATGGAAACGTACCGCTTTATTATATGCAATAGAAGCCTCTTCAGTAGCCTCGACGAGATACTTCCTAAAATTTAAAGGAAATGGTTGATTAAAATTAAATCAAGAATAGCATACAGAGTTACAAAGGTTTCATCGTTCATACCTTATCTTATGAAGGGCGGGTATAGACTCCTTAGTGTAAGTTCCTAGGAGAAGAACATTTTCTAGAACGCTGACATGAAATTGCAGATATCAAAAAAGAATCCCTTCTTTAGTTCGAAAACATGGTAGTATTTTGATATCAAGGAACAATAACAAGATATACAATAACAGATGGCAAACAAACCTCAATTTTGCGCTCATGGTCTGACATCTTTTACAGAGCCATGTTTTCTGCATCTCATCCTACAAACATATTTGGAAGTCAAGATGTGTCTTTAGTTATCAAAATAGTCGACTATGGTAAATAATAAAAACTCACATATTTATGTTGATGGTCCAACTTCAAATCTTTGACAAGTGTATTGAGCACCGCAAGTATCTGTTCCAGTACCTGATTAAGAAATGACATCAACTATCTACATTATATCACCATATACACAAGGCCGAAAAAAGAAATGCAATGTATAAGCATAACAAACCACACATGCAATCTCTCTCTCTCTCAGTCACACACAGTGTAGATTCAATGTGGAAATTTTGAGAATTATTTGTCGGCAAGAGAGAAATGCTTATGCACATACATAATAATATTCAGCAAATTTTCTATCAGCAGAATAAAGGTCATCCCTCAGTGCTGCTTCTTCTCTTTCGATTTCCTCAATCAACAACTTCACTCTGGTAAGATAACAGATATTAGAGAAAGAAACTTCTGTAAACAGATATATGTCTAGTATCAGCGTACAAGTACCAAAGCATGCACTTCACACATTATTGCTCTCCTACTTCATTAAAGAAGACCTTTGCCATATCAAATGTTTATGGGTAGCATAAGACAAAAGCAATGGCAAATATAAGCCAGATCCGTACTAGAAATATGATTTGACCTAGGTAGTAGTCTCTTAAGCCTTAAATGTATGCAATTCTCGTGTAGAAGCCCTAGGTTACATACTTCTCTATCCAACCAAAATAATGTGAACTCTCTATGTTCCAAATTGCAAGTGAATAAGAATTTCCTAAACATTATATGCCTAAAAAAAGAAAAGTTTCATAAATGTTAAAAAATTAGGCTACTTGAATAAGCTAAAACCTTTCGGGAAGCCGTGAAGTTGAACTTTGACTTCCAAATGATGATGAATCTGAATCAAGTAACAAGATACAAGATATCAGCAAGCAAAACCAAACTATAAATCAGAGGAAATCGCAGAAATCTGCAATTCACACTTACCGTTGTCTTCCAATACAAACGCATCTGATAACTTATCACATTTCATTTTCAAGCGAGCATCTACCTCCCGTGAGAGAGACATACGATATTCTGTCATATCCTAAAGATATTGTTTGAGCCAACAATAAAAAAACATAACCAAGCTAGTTAATCACTTCAAAATAACAACTGCCATATAAAATACTAAATCTGACTTTCATATACTGTGATTCACATATTATACCACAGATAATGGCGTTTTCAGATGCTGTGTCTGCCACAAATAAGCCGGGTGTAATTCCAAGAAAACGATTGGGAACACCACCAACTACAGGATCTACTTGATCCATAGAAGCAAGAGAATAATTAACCCCACTAACAGAGCTGTTTGGAGTGGCATAATTAGAAGAACTCAAGCTCGAGTTGTTCACAGCACTGGTGCTATTACTGTCAAGGGAGCTTCGAGACACTACACTTAGCTTTTCAATTTCTTCATCATGAACTTCTCCATCTTTGGTAATAAGAGGTAGTCTCAGTCGCTGAGCCGCTTCAGCAACAATCATTTGATGTTCTAATGTCTGATAAACCTGACAGTATATAGACATGTTCATTTGAATCAATAAAGACCGCTGCCCTAAAAACACATTTAAGCACATAATTCACAAAGTATTAATATGAAAGCATGAAATATCAAGAATCAAATCGGTAAAAGAAAGAGACAGCAGAACATATTCTAACAAAATTTACAGAAAATGAAATATGTAATTCTATAAGAAATACATTCACAGTCCTCTCTAAGGCAAACTACCTAAGAACAGATCTTTTGCGATATTGAGCGACGTAATTTCAAGAAGCACTCAATAGATTAAACTTTCTGCTTGGCAACTCCGTAACATCTAAATAAAAATCCCTTCACAATTACGCAGTTCAAACATCACTTCCCTCCATGTAACTTATCATGTAAGGTATGAAGTGAAGAGATGATCTGTATCATATGACATTCCCACAAAGAGCATTTTGTAAGGAGTATAACTGTTCTCTCCATGTTCATGACTCATTTTTTAGAAGGAACAATCAACATCACTCTCATACAGGTAACCTATGATGTAATCAATTCTTCTTTGAGAAACCAATATCTTCAGTATTACGATGTTTAAATATCAATTCTATCCATGTAACCGGTGATTAAAGGAACGACGTGAAAAGAGATGATCCATATAATACTCCACTCCCACAAATAGCATTTACTAAAGAGTTTAAATGTTATCTTTATGTTGATAACTCAAATTTTCAAGTACCAAAACCAACAACATTCGCACACAGGTTTCTAAATCAAACTAAATTTTCAGTAATAATATTTCAAGAACCTGAGGAGAGTTCCTCAATCCGAACTGGATAAAGACCTCCAGTATCTCTCATTCCACCGATGCTAGACACAGAAATGGCTTGATGATACTCTTCCACCATTGCAATAGCCTCAGAATATATAGCCTGCAACCAAATCCACCACACCAAAAGTATAAATAACTAAAATAAGAATCACATACACACTACACCTAACAGTTTAGTCCTGTATACAATGTTTCTAAAATTAAGCAAGCCATAAAATGTTTCTAAAATTAAATTAAGTGTAATTGAAACGTTATCATGTGATTCCTTCAAATAAATTGAAATCTCAAATATATACCAAGATATAGACTTATCTTTCCAAAGTCCTTCCCTCCAAAACTCTCCATCCAAACACCTCATAAGAGTTTAATTAGCATATCTTGCGGTATAAATTAGTTTTACCCAAACATTCAGTGGGACTCCTTCAATTTTTATTGTCAAATTATCAATTCTAAAATACAGTTATAAAGGTGGGTATACTGTGCCAAAAAAAAAATTTAGTTTCAATCATAGTTTTAAATTGCAAGCCGCAACCTTAATTGTGTCTGCAATATTGCTGATGCAGTAGCCTCTGCAACTGCATCTGACCACAATTGCGGTGACAATTACAAACATTGCTTCCAACCGCCATTAGAAATCGTATCAAACAATTTCGCCCATTTTTCTCCATGTATTTTCATCAAAATTCAAAATTTCATAACAACCACAATATTGCTTATGCAGTAGCCTTCACAATTGCATCTGGCCACAATTGCAGTGTGAATTAAAAACATGCATCCAACCGCCATCAAACAATTTCGCCCATTTTTCTTCATGTATTTTCATCAAAACTCAAAACTTTAAAACCCAAAACATCAATTTACTTACAATCTTAACATCAAAGTATTTTTTTAACAGTATACTTCAAATACCTCCCAATTAAAATGCACGCCGCAACAACCGAAATGCGCATCACAACAACCGCATTCGCAACACCCGCAACCACAACGGCAATTTAAAACTATGGTTTCTATAAATGTAAGTATACAATTGATTTACATTACAGTGACAGTGCATATGGTTAAATCCAATCTGTAACCCAAAAAAACAATAACACATACCATGGCTTCGAGATATCGAAGTCTCTCCCTGCACATTTCCTCTCTAGCCTGCAAACCAAACTGAAAATTTCAATACCCACCAAACTTTAATTCAATTTTTTAAACATTCAACAAAACGGGTCGAGATTTTAATGATAAAAAATGAAGCACCCATTTTTCAATTCTATGGGGAAATTCAACAAACACATAGAGAGCATTGTTTGGAGTGAGAGAGAATTACGAGTTGGAGATCGTTGTAAAGAGGCTTGGAGATGAGAGATCCATCGGGAGCCAAGCAGTGGCGCTCTAGCTGATCGACAACGTGTGCTACATCGGCGGGGAGGTTTTGGCTGTGCAAACCCTTAACCATTGATCGAAACTGTCGTTTTGGTGATGCTTTCAGTGTTGGTAGGTGTCTTCAAGTTGGATCATCAAAAGTTTGAAAATTTTAGAATCGATTAAAAAATTAATTTTAACTTTAAAACAACTAAACATATGAAATACATATTGAGAACTTTGAAAAAAATTAAAGGTTGAATAACAACAATGGAGAAATTTAGCTAAAAATGGACTCTTTAAAAGATTTTCATTTTTAGTTTTATGTTGGGTCTTACCACACCGTAGCATCTTTATCACTCATACATATATTATATTTTCGTGTTGTTTGTTAATCACCTAACATTTTGTCTTGTACAAAATTATTGGTCTTATTATAGTTCAATAACATTTCTCTTCACATTAGTAGTACATTTGTATTACATAAAACACATGATATTTTTTTCCATTTCAACAAGCGGGCTTAAATTTGATGGTTTACATCTCCTTCTATTACTTAGTTATTTTGTATTACAGACTTAAGATATTTAAACGGTGTGAATTGAGGAATAATATGGTCTGTATATTTCACCTTTAAGTTAGAAACACTTCTTCTTTTGTCGAACTTACATTTCATATACTTCATCTTACTCTTGGTTAGGTGGAAATCATGTGTTACTAAAGCTTGTTTTCGAGTTTTCAACCTTCATTTTAAATTCTCTTTGACTCTCCAAGAATAAATATATCATCTTCGAAAAGCATGCATTTCGGTGTTAGCTCTTAGATGTGTTTCGTGAGTGCATCTAAAATTAAGTTAAAAAGGTAGAGTTTAGGATTGAACCTTGATACAAATCAATTGTAATGAAAAAATTGTCTATCTCCCCACCTTGTGTCTGAACACTAGTCGATACTCTTTCATACATATCTTGAATAATTTGAATATATACAATCCTAACTCTTTTCTTCTCTAAAACTATTCAGAAAATCTCTCTAAGCACTCTATTTATCATATGTCTTCTCCAAGCCAATAAAAAAAATCCATCGATAATGCTCCATCACACGCCGTAATAGATGAATCGCTTCTATAATCAACCTTAGCGATAATTTTAGTCTCTTTTCTTAATCTTTATCCTTATAATTTGCACAATTTTATATATTTTCCTTGTTATAAATTGAAACTAAAATATTTCTTCTCTATACATCTCTCCATACAACATGCATTTTAACCTAGCTTGGTTAGAGATTTGTACATTGCACTGTATTTTTTTTTAAAATAGACCTTTCTAAACAAAACAAAACAAAAACATTCATACTTCATTTAAAATAAAATATCAAAAATAATTTATCTAACACATTTTATTTTTGCAATCTATTAAATAAATTAAGCTTCAGAAAATAGTTAAGAAATTTAACTCAAGTGATCGAAATTTCATAATTGTGTGGCCAATATAGTCAATCATGTATTTAGTAATTTTATCATTATCAATCTAAAAGTTTGCTAAGAAGAATAAAGTAATCAAATAATAAATATATAAAAATGAAACTAGAAAACGTGTAAATTAAAGTCGAATTTACTTTAATTTTTATATTAATTTTATTTGTTAATTGCAAACAATGAGATTGTATACTTTTAAAGTGAACAATTATCAGTTTTTAGAGTGAACACTATTTTATAAAGTAAAATCAAAAAAAGTTTTCCCACAATTACAGTCCTAAACATGCCCCTAAACAAACAATCATTACACGTTCCACTTTATTATGATAGGACAGTGACCTAATTAGTTAACTTTTTCATATTACAACTTAGAAAGCAAATTAGTAGTATTAATTAGAGTTAAAATCCTATTATAAATCATGAATTAAATTACACTCTTTTGTCCATCATATAAAGAATTTTCTACTGTTATCAGAAACCATGAACAAGAAGGATCCACTGACTTCATAGATGTGTGTTTCCTCTTTTCTTCATATAAAAATGAGACAAGTTTCCATATACAGACAGCACTGTAACACACTGACTAGGTAAGAAAGACTAAGAAAAATAGGAAAATGAACAGAGCCAACAAGCCCAATATCATCATGATCTGTCCCTTTGCACTAGCCTTCTTCATAACCATTGCCACTTTTTTCTGCAACCAGAGCATCATTATATTTTACATCTTCACAAGAGTAACTGCGTAGTCTCAAAAAAATGAAAACAAGATAGAGAAACTCACTTGGACAAAATCTAGACGATTTGATGTACTATCCATCTCGTTACCGAGTTCATCTAAAATCTTTTCCTGAAGCAATAAGATTTTGATAAATTTTGAATGAGAAATTCTGACAGCGATAAAATTTCATTTCGAATTCAAACCATTACCTGTGCCATGAGTTCTTCATGGATAGTGAGTCCAACGCCACCAATTCTTTGCACGCTTAAACTAAGTTCATCTAACTCATCATCCTGTTGCCTATCATTCCGAATAGATGTAAAATAAATAAAAACTAAAATGGCAACCAAAGTCTAATTGTTTATTCTGAAATCATAAGCATGACCAGACAAATTTCTAAGCTGCGAGCAGTATATTTCATGTTTTTTATGTTATAGTTACCTAATCGTTGCTTTATATTTTTCTCCAAAATAGAATATTTTTAACTATTTTAATAATAAAGGGATAAGTGAATGTCAAATACTATCATAGGTAGCAATATCGGTGTCCTATATTTTTGAAACTATTGGTGTCAATGTGTTTATGTTGTGTCGCGTCTCAGTGTTTGTGTGGTGTATCAGTCTGTATTTCATAGGTTATGAGTCTCAACTCTTGATGAATAATGAGAGTAGATCCAAACATCAATTAAATATTCTAATGAGACTTTTATTGGACATAATGAAATCAAAAATTAGTCAAATTTTTAAAGAATACAATTTGTATGCAGTCACACGCATACAAACAAGGTGAAATCAATTCAACTTAAAATCACAGTTTAGTAAACAAAAAAGAAGCTTAAGAAATGTATACTTCTGCAAAAGTTAATGCAAATGGAAGGATCACATTTCTTGCCTGAAAAAGAACAAGGATTGAATTTGGGCATTATAATTTAAAACATTGGAGAGGTCACAACACAAACAATCAAAACATTGTTTTTGACCTAATAAATAAGTGATCATGCTTAGTGCTTAATCTCATGCAGATGAACAAAAGTCACTTTAAATGAGGAATGTTATGCCAAATGAGGAATGTAATACATATGATTTAGAGAGAGGGAGGAAATGAGTACCTTATAAGAAGCATCTGTCTATCTGATTCTGATTCTATGAAATCATCATTGTCATTGGCAGCATTATGGTTGGATGTTTGAGTTTGGTAGGAATCTGGTAGCCTCATTAGTTCTCGATGCATCCCATTAATGCTTGTGGTGCTAGAGCTCTTCCGCATCCATTGTTTTCTTCATTGTGACAACCTAAATAAGCAAGAAAGGAACCTTTAATATTTATGAATGATACAAGTACAAAAATAAATAAATATACAACTATACAGATAGTTGAAAAAAATTGATTGCATCTTCCCAACTAACTCAAATTGGGCATACATTTTGGATACCTGAGTGCGGGCACTGTTTGTCCATCTCCTCCGATTTTCAATCTCCACATCATCAATGCCATACCAAGAAGGTTCCTTAGCAGCAACAGCAATGGCTTTTTCCAATTCATCTACCTTTCTATCAAAACAAAATACTTCAGCATCTGTTTATAGGTTAGGTTGCAAAGTTAAAGATTGAGTAGGACAAAGAAAGGAATCCAAGCAAATATTATCCCTGTTTTATGTGTAACGAATCTAGCCCTAAGTGGAAAATAGAGTTTGTTCATGTTTGTTGGACTAAACGTAGCAAGCAAGTGGAAAAATTGAATAGAAAGACTAGCTTATAACGATGATATTTATTAAATAAAAGTGAAATGCAATTTACTTTCACTCCACCCACATTTTTGAGACTCTTGAGTAGCATAAAAATAAGCAGAAAGTGACATTCTACACATTTTCAACGCTTTACCAAATAAATATGAATGAAAATCAATTTTAATCTTTCAATATTCTATTTAACTCTATGTCATGTTTTTGCGCCTTTCCAGCAAGCACGCCTGGGGCATCCACAGGATCTGGATGTGAAAGCAAAGGAAGAGAAAATAAGAGGATAGACTCTATTTCAAAATTCACGCTGCAACGGCCACAGTTCAATCACAATGACTGCAATCACAACACCACCAACCGCATCGGCAATTTAAAATCATGAAAGTGATCATTGAAATATTTTAAACTTTGAAGTGCAAATCATTCCAATTTCTTCCCAACAGAGTTCCTCAAAAAAAAAATATCACACAAAATCGTGCAAATGAATGCAAGTACACTACGAAACAAAATCAAACCCAATTTAAGATAAGCCATTTTTTCAAGAATTAAGCATATTATGCATCCAATGAATCTACCTGCCACTCTATACTCTCACATCCAGCAAGAACCTCCTTCGCAACACGCGCTCGCTCTACACCATCAGAAGCACGTTTCCATTGCTCAAAACTAGATTGCAAATTATCAATCTGAAATCAACAAACAATCAAACAATCAAATACATATCCTACAACAACAATAACAAAAACTAACTAATCCCACCAAGAACAAAACCTCATCAACTAAACATTCAACACTTCTTTTAGCAATATCCCTTTTTTTTTGTTTCAGATCCCACTTCAATTTTAACTCAAAACCCTAAATGTGAATTTTAGGTATACGAATTTGGGATAAAGTGAAACCTTAGGTGATTCGAAGAGAATACTTACAGATTCTTGAATCTCGGACTTGACAACGTAGAATGGATCCTGAGCTGAGGGCATGTTATGTTATGGATCGGAGAAAAGAGGAACTGAATTGTTGTGAACACTCAGAACTCAGAACTCTGCTGTTGTGGTTTCTCTCTTCTCTTTTTTTATTGAGTATTTTCAATTTAATGGTATAATAAATATTTCATGGCAAGAACATAATTTTTTTTAATTTTATTAAATTAGTTAAATAAATTATTTAATCACCTCATACTAGTGGTGTTCGTAATTCATGAACTGAATTGAACCATGTTAATGGTTCAATCTAATTATTAAAAACCATTTTAAAAAAATAGTTAATCTGTAAAACCAGTTACAATTCAGTTTATAATTAGTCCAAACCAATTTATTGTAAAAAAAAAACAGTTTAATATAATTTAACTAGTTTCAAACTTGTTTCGATGGCTTAGAGAGAGAAAGAGCATCTTCTCTCTTCTTTTCCCCCTTCTTTGATACATCACTAATCTCCATCTTCGCTTTCTTGTTGCCTTCCTTCTTTATTGGTTCTATGAACTTTTAGGACCTCTTCCCAAAGGTAGTCACCCATTTCAGTGGGATGAAAACAAACATTCCACCTCCAAATGGATGTCAAAGTCCCCCAAAAACTAAAAAAGAAGTCTTTTGTTGAAGTTGTGGGTAATGTTTGCAACATCCCTACTAGTCAACTACCCATTCCTTGTGTCAAAGGAGATAGATTATTCATCCTCATTCCTGAAGAAGAATATCAGATTGGTCTAGAAACTTGTAATCATAACCTCCATGGAAGAATCCTTTGGCCAAAAAGAGCCATTCCCCTCACAGTACAACAACTCAAAACAAAACTTCAAGATTTATGGACCTCTCTTCCGAAATGGGCTTTAACCTCATTGGGAAAGGTATTTTTTGAGTTCTCTTTTTCCAGTATTGAAGATGTTCGGAGAGTTCGAGCTAATCCGTCTTGGAATCTCAACCCTGGATTACTCAAAATGTTCTCATGGACAAAAGACTTTGTCCCAGCTAATATGAATCAGACCTCGGCGCAGGTTTAGGTGCGCATCCATGGGCTGGCCCAAGAATATTGGAGACCAAAATCATCTTCTCAATTGCAAGCAGCCTAGGAACCCCTATATGCATTGATTCCTCTTCAAACAAACCAATGGTAGATCGCCCATTTGGGCATTTCGTGAGAGTCCTCATTGATGTAGATCTCCTTAATGAGCTTCGGGATAAGATACTTGTTGAAAGAGTTGGCTTCGCGTTCTTTGTTGATATTGAATACGAGCGTATCCCAAATTTTTGCAACCACTGCAAATGCCTTGCCCATCTTGCTCTCGCTTGCAGACGAAAACAACACACAGAAAGTTCCTCCCTGAAATCATCTGACCATTTACAGCCACCAACCACCAAAGCCAAAGCCAAATTCTCCTTACATTAACCAAAACCCATATATCGCTGGCCAAACTAGTGGAGCCTTAAGAACCCCTCTAGCAGAAAAAATTGCAGACACACATCATGTCCTAGAGCAGATCACAGTGGTAGCAAATCCTGTAGAGCCTTAACCATTGGCTCGAATCCAGATCGAGTCCCCTGATTCAAAGTCTGTTCCTGACTTTGTAGAAGAATCCCAGCTACCACTTGACAATCCTAGCAATAACTAAAATCTTGATGATTCAACACAATTTCTTAATGAGGCTTGGGCTAACATGGAAAATAAAGAGAGAACTGAAGAAATTTCTGATGCTGATGACATGGAGAACTTCACTAAAGTTAAAAGCAAAACACTGAAGAAAAAGATTAAGAGAAAATCCAAGAGAAAAGAGGGCTCACTCACCAGACTCAAAGTTGGTTCTTTGATCCCCTCCCAATGAAATGCTTATATTGGAATATCTGGGGAATCGCCAACTCCCCCTCAAAGTTGGTGCTTAAAGAGATTATTAAAACACACAAACCTGACTTATGTATTATCGTCGAGCCATGGATGTCTCACAACTATTTTTCTCCTACTTTCTGGAATAGATTACAAATGAAGCTTTTTGCTGTAAACGAAAGAAGTCCTCTCATGCCTAATATTTGGTGCATCTGCAACAACAACATAAATCCCACTATTCATAGTATTTTTGCTCAGCATATTGCTTTCAATTACATTGTGGATGGTATCGCATTAGGGATTACGACAATTTATGCCTCCACCTGCCACATTTGCAGACGAGACCTTTTGGAGCAACTTTCCATAATCAACAACAACAACAATCCTTGGTGTTTCATGGGAGACTTCAACGCCATTCGCGGTGCTCATGAGCATAGAGGATCCCGTCAACCCAATAGGATTCCTATATTGGAATTTAAAAATTGGGCAGATACCAATGGTCTGATTGAAACGCCTTCCAAAGGCAGCTTTTTCACTTGGTACAATGGCAGAGATGGTTGTGCTTCGGTGGAGTGCAGGCTTGATCGAACTCTTTGCAATTTCGCTTGGTATCATCATCATAACACATTACAGTCCGTCGTCCTTCCTCAAAACCAATCAGACCACCATCTTATTTTATTAGATTGTGCCTCCAACAATAACAACCACAATTCAACCTTCAAGTTTTTTAATATGTGGACTCTACATCCTTCGTGCAAAGACGTGATTCTCAGTAGTTGGGTCACTCCGGTTGTGGGCTGCTCCATGTGGAAACTTACAAAAAAAATTGCAAATCCTTAAAGCCAACCTCAAACACTGGAACCGGGATACTTTTGGGAACATCAATGATAGAGTGCAGTAGCAAAAGAACATGTTGGAAAACATTCAAGAGAGAATATCTATGGAAGGTTGCAACACAAACCTTAGAGATCTTGAGAAGAAGGCTCAAATCGATCTGGACTTAATCTTGAAGCAGGAATAAGCTTTTTGGGCAGAGAAGGCTAATCTTAACTAGCAAATACATGGAGACAGAAACACTACTTATTTTCACAACATGGCCAAAATCAGAAATTCTAATAACTCCATCTCTTATCTGCTGGATGGAGGCGCTGTTTACACTAATAGGAGAGACATTGCTAATATAGCAGTAAATTATTACACTAACCTTTTTTGTGATGCAGGTACCTCCATCCAAGATGATCTTATTTCAGAATTCATCAATCCTTTGGTCACTGATGACTTGAACCGGATGTTAACCACTCTCCCGCTGATGGAAGAAATTCAAAATGCGGTTTTTAGTCTTAATCGGAATAGCGCGCCCGGTCCCGACGTTTTTGGTGGAGTTTTCTATCACACTTATTAGGACATTATTAAAGATGATGTTTGTGCAGCAATCATTCAATTTTTCAATCAAGGCTGGATCCTCCCTAATTTTAACTCCAGCAAAATTATTCTTATCCCTAAATCTCCTGATGCGGCCTCTATGGATATGTTCCGTCCGATTTCTCTCTCAAACTTCAAGTTCAAAATCATCACCAAAATATTAGCCACCGAACTTTCCTCCTTTCTGCCGATTATCATATCTAAGGAGCAGCGTGGATTTATCACTGGTAGACATATAAAGGATTGCATCTGTCTTGTAACACCCCATCTAAATACCCCGAATATATTAATTAAATTAACATTTAAATCATCTTTAATCAGAGTTTAACACGGTAATCACGGGATGTCACAATTAATAAATAGAATAAACCTTCATTCAAACAGTAGTCATGCTACACTGAGGATCATCATTCAACAATTCAATCATTATAAGACCATGTCTTACACAGCGGAAATACCAAAACCAAAATTTAATAAAACATCATAGTCCTCAAGGAATTCAAATTCAAAACTATTAAACAATAATGATTCTCTTAACTAAGCGCTCCCCAATGTTACAACCTAATCAGAGCATGACACTGACACACGGACTAAAAAGATAAGCTCTAGAGCCATCCTCACCGACTCCTCAAGCTAATTTAATCAAATGGTAAAGTAAGGGTGAGACTTCTCATAATTAAAGCATATTATAAGTCTTTCAATCAATAATGTATCACAAGCATATTATTTCACCCACTTAACATAAATTCAGATTCACACACAATTACAACCATATAATCATCATGCACAACAATCATCAATCAGAGAATAGTAACACTGGAAGACATCCTAACATGTTACTATTCCATACAATCAAAATGCACTCAATGCATGTGGTACCAACACGTGACCAAGTCACCCAACACCGATCCATCATCAACCGGATACGATACCATCAATTCGTCCATAACCACTCGGACACGAATCCATTTAACCACCCATCCTCACTCGGTATCGGTTATCGAATCCAAGTCAAATTCGCACAATGGAATTAACTTCACCAAAATAATGCATATGCACGCATCAATAGCATGCAACATTAATCGGTCTATGTATACATTCTTCTAACGAATCACAACAACCAACATGATATATCAACCAATCATGCATACATCTAACATCGGCGATAAACCATCATCAACCACAACATGATATCATCAACTATCATGAAATAAATCATTGCTAGCATAATATGCCATACACTTACCCTTCATTTGGTAAGACTATCACCATAAATACCACAACAACAAGAGATCAACAACTATCGTGCATATACCATCATCAAAACACATGATATCAATACAATCATGAATGCACCAATTATCATAAACCGAATCAAAACCAAAAAATGATATCTCAACTATCATGCACCACCATTAACAACATAAACATGTTTTTCATCCACACAATACCAATACATCCATCAACACGGATCTCTACTACATACACATCAATATCGTCGGTCAAAGTCACCTATCTCGAATTTGGCTCATTTTCAAAATAATTTCAAGTTTTGGAAAATATTTTCATTTCATAAAATAGAGCATTAAATTTAGGAAATAACGTCCAAAACGCGCTCAAAACGGACTACGGTTTGAAAGTTATGAATTTTCAAAGTTTGACATTTTTCAAAAAATAAGCGTAACCGGTTCCTACACATAGGAAGGTTCACGAAAGTTAAATTTTCACGTTCGGAAAATTGTAGGGAACCGGTTCCTACCCATACAGAACCGGTTCACGAGTACATTTTTTTTTTCTAAATTTTCAATGTGGAACCGGTTCCTCCCCTGAACCGGTTCCCACGTGTTAAAAGCCATTTTCAAGACTTTTGACGGATTCTTCCATTTCAATCAACCTCAAACTTACCCATACGAATTCTAATATGGAAACACTAAAACATCCAATTTGCATCATTATCACATCAAACAACATATTTCCATCATTTATTTTCATCTCTGACACTCTAATTATTTTCCATACATATTCGACCTGATCGACCGTCGACACAATTAAGTATACATCCATGGAAACCTAGAAATTCCCAAACTAAGGTTTCCTAACATACTGATCTATATTATCAAAATCAAAATCTATAATAAGCAATAATCAATCGAAATCACCCACCTTGTGGGTTCTTGATTCAGCACCTTAGGTCTTCTTCCTCCTTTTCTCCTCTTCTCAATTCCACGGTGAGTTTTCTCCAAAAGATCCTTTTTCCTCTTTTCCTTCTTTTATTTCTTTTATTATTCTAACATAATAAAATAACATAATTAATGTGGTAGAGCCTTTTACTCCTCACACCTCACATTATTCATCACGCCACCAATAAACCCACTTCCATTTAATTCAATTGACTTCCAATAATCCAAAATATTAAATATTACATTCCTAATTAAATTAATAATTAAAATCGTAATTATTTAATAATCGATTTATTTGGGTGTCACAACTCTCCCCACTACAAGAGTTTTCGTCCTCGAAAACATAACTTAAACGAACAGTTCGGGATATGAGTCCTTCATCCGACTCTCCGGTTCCATGCAACATTTCCATCTGGTCCTCCCCAAGCTACTCTTACCATGCGATCTCTTTGCCTTAGTTTCAACTCTTGCGATCAAAGAAATATTTCAGCTCTTATGATCACTAATACCTCAAATCGAGAACCATATAAATAATGTATCCCCAACTTCAAAACAAATACAACAATGACTCTAAATCATGAGTCGGATAACTCCTTTCATGCACTTTCAATTGTCGTGAAGCATAAGCCACAACACTTATCTTGCATCAACACACCACCTAATCCCATTAATGATGCGTCACGGTACACAACAAAGACTTAGTCGGATTCGGAAAAATTAAGATCGAGCACTAGTCAACCTCCTCTTGACTCTTGAAATCCTTCCTTCCAACTATCACGTCATGTTTGACATCATTTCCAATATCACTAACAAATATCCTTCTTATTCAACCACTATATTCCCACACGATCCATTGCTATCGGGTTAAGAATGCATCAACTCATCTCACTTCTTTTCCCTCTAGAATACATGATCTATCACTTCATTACACCGCAACACAATTATAAGAACCTCCACATAACCGCAATGTCCCCAACATTTATACACAATGCCGATTACCGAGGCTACGTTCCAACGATCGAGCTTGCAAATTAATACATCTATTATAATGGATGTAACACCAATAAGACATAGAACCCTTCACCTAACAATTCTATTTTGAAATTTCTAATAGTTTCATAAACTCACACCTTCTAACGTTTAATTTGTGACTTCCAAAAAAATCATACTCGCATAACAAAGTGCATCACGTTACGCTTTACGCGACTCGATTAATTACCTTAAGTCATTATCTTCATTTGATTTTCATCAACTACCACTCTACAAGTTTCATATTTATCTTTAGACTTTCTCCTTAACATCTACCAAAATCACTGTTCACCTTCTTACATTCTAAACCTTCCACTTTGCGGCTTCAACTTGCATACACACTCAAGTCTCCGACCCGCTAGATAATTTCCAAGTCTTTTTCATAGTCCTTTTTCCTCTTAGTTTCATGCGAACTGATGAACTACTATCCTCTCAATAGAACATCAACCACTTCACACACTATCAAGCTTGCAAGATGAGTCTATTAAATCCAACACGATCTCGTCTATTATCAACAAGAGATTAAGGGTGATCAGTTCCTCAATTTGTCGATAGATAGCCGGCAATCACAATGGATTATAAACCACCGTACCAAACTATAATAGCGTTCCTTTAGAACTTGTGCTCGAAGTCACCCAAGCACCATGGTCCAATAATCTTCCTTTAAGCTTTACAACTTCTTCCACACTTATTTCTCATTTGATATCGGCGATGAGATACCATCGATCAAACAATTTACATAATCTCCTTCACCCTCACTTAGCACCACACAAATGTTAAGTATTTTCCCCCTCATGAGATGCTAACATACCAAATACACCATAACTTATTTTGTCCCCATTTGAAGTCCTTATCCATGCGGAGAACTTTAACGACATTCACAACTCTTAGTCTCCCTTTAAATCTCATAACATCTAGGATCCATATATGTTCAATCTGAACCTTATTTCAAATGCAATCTCGATAATACATCTCATCATATGATCGGTAAAAGAAACTTCCAACATTTTCTTAACACATGTCAATATTTTGACATCTTAAACATGATTGCATTTCCTATCAATTTATTTTCTTCTTGAAATTCACCGGGATACTTAATGTCACGAGAGAATGTTATGATCGATGATCGACCTTTGCTTTGACAATTCACACGATAAATATAAGCGATAAATAACACAATAAGTTGTTCACCCGTTCGGTTCTAACAAACCTACGTCTGAGGCTACCAAGCCGGGGATAAAGTTCACTATTAGTAGTATCAATTCAAGACTCTGACACACTGTTGACACCTTCTCACTTAATCACTACCCAATGACCCTTTTACCTAAGTCCTACTTAGATATGAGTTCCTACTCACTCCCCTCAATCACCGCATGATATCAACCTATTGTTTAATTGAATTGTGAAGACACACTTCAATAAAATATCTTGATCTTGCTTCAAAGCTTTAATCAAGAGACAAACACTGTGCTTTAAAGCTTTGAGTGATAAACTACCCTTACAACAAATCCTAGTCCAATGCACTTATCAATTGATAGTTGCTTGGCTCACAAGAGAAACTAGAATTACAAAGACCAACTGTTAAAACCTTTAACAACACAAACAAAAAGCCTTCAATGTCTTCAATGGAATCCGAGGCGTACGTAGAGTGAGGTTGATTTCTTTATATAGAAGCGATCCACGAATCTTCGATTTGGGCTTCCATAAAGATAGCTAGGGTTTACTTAATTCTCTCCTAAAAACATGGTTTGTTCAATAACCAATTTAGGTTTAATTAAGATTAACCTAGCAGCCACGTGAGCATGCTTTCTAATAATGAAAACATAAATAAAATGCTCAACAAACTTCGAAAATCTCGGGACAAAGATTCGAGCAGAGAATGTCACATCGAATGTCATAACATCTTATGACATCGATTTTTCGAATTTCCAAAGACACTTTAGCTTCAGTTGACTTTTACCATCCTTGTCCAAGAGGATTTATCTTCAATCTCGAATGTCATGACATCTATCAAGACATTTCTAAAGCCTAGTTTTACCAAAATTGATGCCAACTTAAAACACTAACAAACTCCCCTTTGGCACATTTTGGCTAAAACTTCTTGACCTATCGGTACAAATGCAGCTGAAGACTAACAACCTAGTTCTAAGATTTCCTAAGCTTTCCTAAGCTTCAAGAGACTAGAACTAAGAGAAGATAAATTCTACCCATACAAAAGTCCCAACATTCTCCCATAGTTGCCCCAAATACAATTGCCCACAAACAAACAGGCCATAAAATTTCAGGCCATACAATTCCCCCATACAATTTCCCAAACAGTAATACTTCCCACAGTATTTCTTCTCCCCCTTTTTAGCCACAAAGGGCCAAAGGAAACCATACAATTGTCCCCAATCCTTTTAATCAAAAGTGTCATCAGCAACAAAAAAAATAATATACCAGCAAGTAATTAAGTACCAGCAAGTATAACAGGGATACATCACAGTCAGGACAATGTTTACAGTCATCCAAAAGGAAGAACAAATGGACACAAAACAGAACAGAATACAAATAACAGCAACAGGGAAATGGACAGAATACAAAACAGATAAAGAAAGCAACACAGCAACTTAATTAGTTGCTCTCCTCTGCTGAAGAGGCATCTTCTTTGTCAGCAGCATCAGCATCATCTGCCTTATCAGAAGCTTGTTCAGGCTTTGCAGGTTCAGGAGCTTTCCTTTTCTTGACCATTGGTGTCCTTTTGCATTTTGAACAACCAGCAAATTTAGCTCTATACTTCTTTGAGGAAGTTCCAGTTCTGGTTATTTGCTCAACTTGAGAACCAGGAATACCTCCCTTTGCTTTGACAGGGAAATCAGAAGAATCAGGGTTCACATGAGTTGCCTGGACGTGATCATCAGATGTCATGACATTCTTTGTGACATCTGGATCATCTGCTAAACTAGGGCTAGCAGGTCTTTGATTAAGGGGAACTGAAATTCCAGGAACAGAGTGATGTTCGTCTAGGATTCTGGTGACTATCCTAGCAATGGCTTCCTCTACATACTTGGTACCTTCCCTATTTCTTATCTCAAGGGAAGAAGAGGTAGTCTTACCAAGAGACGATGAACCTTGATCCTTCATGCATCTTGATTACGGAGTCAGTTGCCATTGAACGCTGAGGGGAGACCTTCACAGGTTCAATATCCATGGCTTCAGCAAATGCCCTAATCTCAGCCATGGTGGGAGATGAACAGTCAGAATCTGAGGAGGATGAGGAAGACATATTTCTCTGGGAAAGGTTGAGAATCAGAGACCAAGAGTGACGATTGAGAGTATCGTTGGATGGAGAAGGTATGATACTTTCAAATGAAAAGGCTATTATATGGAGGAGTCTTTTCACATTCTTGAACCCTATACAAATAAGAGGCAAATAATCAATGACCCACTTATAATTAATAAATGGTCTCTTCCTTTTCTTGAGGCAATCTTAATTGCTACAATTCCTCATCTTGACAAATGCCAAGTTTGCTCCTTAAGTTTTCAAATTGACTAGCATCAAGAGCCTTGGTAAAAATGTCGACCATTGAAGTTACGTGACTACATGATCCAATTTAATCACCTTCTCCTCCACAAGTTCTCGATGAAGTGATGTCGATGTCTATGTGCTTAGTCCTGTGTTGTATAGGATTCTTTGATATATTAATAGCACTCAGATTATCACGATCAATGTCATGACATCCTGTGACATTGTACTCGACATATGCTTCATCCGGACCATTTGAGAACAATGCTACCGTATATATTCACTTGGATAGGACACAGTTTTGCTTCTTGCTAAACCAAGAAACAAGATTGTTTCCCAAGAAGAAGCATCCTCCAGAGGTACTTTTCCTGTCATCAGACTCCCGGCCGATCACATCAGATCCGTAATTGGTTCACATCCATGGGAATATAGGATACCATAATTGCAAGTTCCACACACATATTTGATTCTTTTCACCGATTAATGTGACTTACTTTAGGCTCGACTTGATATCTTGCACATACCCAATCGCATAAGCAATGTCGGTCTGTGGTAGGTACAACAAGCTCCTATCATGCTTCTATATAAACTTTGATCAACCTTTTCTCCACTTGCATCCTTGGTCAACTTCAAATGTGTAGGGCAGAGTCCTTTTATGGCTGGCATTCTCCATTCCAAACTTCTTGACAATATTCCTTGCATACTTGCTTTGTGAAAGAAATGTTGAATCTTCCATCTGTGTGACTTGCAATCCAAGGAAGTAAGTTAACTCTCCCATGAGACTCATTTCAAACTCTGCTTGCATTTGATTGGCAAATTGTTTCACCATTGTCTCTGACATTCCTCCAAATACTATGTCATCAACATAGATTTGAGCCACCATAACCTTTCCACCTTCATTCTTGACAAAGAGAGTTTTATCCAATCCTCCTTTCCTGTATCCTTTGTCTGTAAGAAACTTGGTCAGCCTTTCATACCAGGCCCTAGGGGCTTGTTTTAGACCATATAGGGCTTTCCTTAATCTGTAGACATGTTTAGGAAAACTTGAATCCACAAATCCCTTAGGTTGTTCTACATATACTTCCTCATTTAAGTAGCCATTTAGGAAGGCACTTTTCACATCCATCTGAAATAATTTGAATTTGAATGCAAGCAACTCTAGTAGAAGCTCGATTGATTCCGCCTAGCCAGTGCAAAGGTCTCATCAAAGTCAATTCCCTCCACTTGAGTGTAACCCTGAGCAACAAGTCTTGCTTTATTCCTGGTGACAGTCCCTTATGCATCAGACTTGTTCTTGTAGATCCACTTAGTGCCAATGATGTTGGTTCCTTCTGGTCTAGGAACTAATTCCCATACTTCATGTTGCTTGAACGGTTCAATTCCTCTTGCATTGCTCCAATCCAAAATTCATCACATAGAGCTTCTTTGACACTCTTTGGCTCTATTTTTGACACGGCGGAGTTTGAGCAGTTTCTGGATCTTGTAACAACACCTTTGGTTGGGTCTCCAATGATGAGATCCTTTGGATGATCTTTCGAATCGATTGAGGGATCTTTGTTTGCTTCCTCGTGTTGATTTAGGTGAAGTAGGAGTAGGAACATTTTCCTTATCGGTACTTGAGGTGATGTCTCAAACCATGTCTCAACATCATATGGGACATTGTGCTCCCGATAATGATCATCAACAATGACATTAATAGACTCCATCATAACCGGGTTCGGAGTTGAATACTATATGCTCTGCTTGTGGAGTATCCCGAAAAATGCCTTCATCACTCTTAGAATCCATTTTCTCCTTTTATCACGATCTCGTCGAATATAGCATTTGCTCCCAAACACATGAAAGTATTTCACGCTTGGTTTTCTTCCTTTCCATAGCTCATACAGATGGAGACAGTTCCTTTCTTAAGGTAACCCATTGTGAACATAGCAAGTCGTATTCATAGCTTCACCCAAAATGAATAGAAGTTTCTTAGCATGAATCATTGCTCTGGCAGATTCTGTATAGTCCTATTCTTTCTTTCCACAACCCCATTTTGTTGTGGTGTTATAGGAGAGAGAACTCATGGTTGATCCTTCGAGGAATGTAATTCATCAAACTTGCTATTCTCAAATTCTTTTCCATGGTCACTTCTTATTCGACAATACGACTTTCCTTCTCTCTCAAGTCTTTTGCACAACTCCTTAAAGACATCAAATACTTGATTTTTCTTTGATGAAGTTTATCCGGTAACCGGAGAAGTCATCCACAACAACATAGGCATATCTTTTTCCACCAAGGCTTTCAACTGCATAGGCCCCATCAAGTCCATGTGCGGCTCGATTACTTTAGATGTGGTCGATGTCTAGACATTGGGTGTGACATTCGGTTTGCTTTCCAACTGGCTCACCACACCCCTTCCTTCATCAATGTGAAGTCTTGGTATCCCTCGACACCTTCCATTGAGATGATCTTTTCATTCCTCCGAGATGCGGATGTCCTAGTTTTGGTGCCACAACTTGACCTCCTTTTCATCTTTGTCGTGGAACATATGGATGAGAGGTTGGTGTTCTCATTCCATGTAATTGTCTTTAATCGATTCCTCTCATAACTACTTCTTGTTGATCATTGATTACGAGACATTCGGATCTAGTGAAGTTAACTTTGAATCCCATATCACATAGTGACTTATGCTTATGAGGTTAGATCAAGCCTTTTACCAAAGACTCCATTTAGATTTGGAACTCGAGCGTCTAAGTTTCCAACACCTTTGATTTCTCCTTTAGCTCCATCTCCAAAGGTAACAAAGCTGGTGGAATGAGGTTTGACATTATTCAGTAGGTTTTTTATTCCAGTCATATGCTTAGAACACCCACTGTCAAAGTACCAATCTTCCTTGGCAGACACTCTAAGAGAAGTGTGAGCAATCATTGCTTCAGTCCTCTTCTTCCACTTTTGAGTGTATGGTACTTTGATGTTTTTAGGCTTAACATAGGGAGTCTGATTAGGGTATCCATGTAGCCTATAACTGAAGGGTTTTATGTGTCCAAACCTTCCACAATGATGACATCTCCATCTTTGAAACTTCTTCTTCATGTTTCTCTGATCCTGATGTTGATTCCAATGTTGTGACATCTGCCTTGACTTTGATTTCCTAGGCCTCTTCTTTTTCTTGTCACTAACAGGTTCCTTTGCAGCTACATATCCTAGACCATGCTTGTTTCCAGCATTTTGCCCAAGCTGAAGAATTTCTTCCAATTTTTCTTCGGTCGCATTTTGATGATTTAGTCATCCGATCAAGCTTGGAATTTAACTGTAATTTCACCGTTGAGATGTCTTATAGTGTTTGTATTCTCCTTCTTTTTTCACTTCACATTTTCGCCTCCAACTTCTCAATCGCTTTTCTTTTCATTCGGTGACATACTTCACCCGATACACGGTTCTTGTATCGAAGTTCTTCAAAGGTCACTTCCTCATCACTAGAGTTATTATCTGAATTACAACTTCCGGAAGATGCGGTGACAAGATTAGGCTTCTTCCTCGATTCACTTCGAATCGGACCAAGTGACCATTCCTTTCTTTTGTTTCTTAAGAAGGTGGGACATTCGACTTTAATGTGTCCATATCCTTCACATTCATGACATTGGACTCCTCTGCTTTGACTTCCTTTTCTTGACCGGATCTTCTGGAGTCATAAGATCTGTGATGTCGGATGGAATGTCCTTGCCATTTGACCTTGACTTTGGATCAATCCTCTTGATGAGTTTGTTGAACTGTCTTCCAAGCATAGCTATAGCGGATATCTTCTCCTCATCTTCCACCTTGCATCCTTCTTCAAGATTGGATACAAGTGCTATGCTTTGTTCTTCCTGATAGCTTCACTGATTCCCATCTCAAAAGTCATAAGAGATCCAATAAGCTCTTCAACTTTCAGGGTGCTGATGTCCTGTGCCTCCTCTATTGCAGTTACTTTCATTGCAAATCTTTTAGGCAAGGATTTGAGAATTTTCCTCACTAGCTTCTCCTCTGACATCTTTTCACCAAGAGCTCCTGAGGCATTGGCAATCTCCAAAACATTCATGTGAAACTCATGAATAGTCTCATCTTCCTTCATCTTCAAATTCTCAAATTTGGTAGTGAGCATCTGAAGTCTTGACATCTTCACCTTGGATGTTCCCTCATGAGTGGTTTTGAGGGTGTCCCAAACATCCTTGGCCAGTTCACATTGATGAACCAATCTGAAGATGTTTCTGTCAATACCATTAAATAAAGCATTCAGTGCTTTAGAATTCCCCAGGGCAAGCTCCTCTTCCTCTTTGCTCCATTCTTCCTCAGGTTTCAAGACAGTAGTCCCATCTTTCTCAACCTTGGTTGGATGTTTCCATCCTTTATCAGCAGCTCTCCAAGCCTTGATATCCACTGATCTTAAGAAGGCAACCATACGAGGCTTCCAGTACTCATAATTAGACCCATCCAGAATAGGTGGTCTACCTCCAAATCCTGTTTCCTTATCCATCAAGCCAGAAACTATAATCCCTAGATCTCACCCAGAAATAACAAGCAGGGTGCCTGCTCTGATGCCAATTGAAATTCCTGGCAGCAGATACTTAATGTCACAGAGAATGTTATGACACGATTCGACCGCTTTGACAATTCACACAAGAAATATAAAGCGATAAATAACACAATAAGTTGTTCACCCAGTTCGGTTCTAACAAACCTATGCAGGCTACCAAGCCGTGGATAAAGTTCACTATTAGTAGTATCAATTCAAAGACTCTACATCCACACACACTTGATGACCTTCTCACTTAATCACTACCCAATGACCCTTTTACCTAAGTCCTACTTAGATATGAGTTCCTACTCACTCCCCCTCAATCACCGCAGTGATATCAACCTATTGTTTAATTGAATTGTGAAGACACACTTCAATAAAATATCTTGATCTTGCTTCAAAGCTTTAATCAAGAGACAAACACTCGTGCTTTAAAGCTTTGAGTGATAAACTACCCTTACAACAAATCCTAGTCCAATGCACTTATCAATTGATAGTTGCTTGGCTCACAAGAAAACTAAATTACAAAGACCAACTGTTAAAACCTTTAACAAGACACAAACAAAAGCCTTCAATGTCTTCAATGGAATCGAGGCGTGGCGTAGAGTAAGGGTTGATTTCTTTATATAGAAGCGATCCGAATCTTCGTTTTGGGCTTCCATAAAGATAGCTAGGGTTTACTTAATTCTCTCCTAAAAACATGGTTTGTTCAATAACCAATTTAGGTTTAATTAAGATTAACCTAGCAGCCACGTGAGCATGCTTTCTAATAACGAAAACATAAATAAATGCTCAACAAACTTCCGAAAAATCTCGGGACAAAGCGATTCGCAGAGAATGTCACGAATGTCATAACATCTGTTATGACATCGATTTTCTATAATTTCCGCGACTTTAGCTTCCGGTTCGAATGTACTTTTACCATCCTTGTCCGGAGGATTTATCTTCAATCTTTGAATGTCATGACATCTATCAAGACATTTCTAAAGCCTAGTTTTACCAAAATTGATGCCAACTTAAAACACTAACACTTCTAGCATCACTTATCTTTTCCTCAAAAGCTAATGCCAATCTATCCATCCTTACTCGGCATAAGCTGCATCTCTAATACTTTCACATTCTTACTAATACCAACATCTCATTCATTAAGAATATATTATTCTTGACCTCGTCTCAAATAAACTGCGACTGTTACTGGTTATGTCCATACAATCTTCCAATACCCGCAACAAATTTTGGACTTTCCCACTACAACACTCATCGACCTCGGATGGGTCTACCGCATCACTTGAGATAACATGATAAAGAAAACTCACATCCTCATACCGTAATCTACACCATGAAAACTTAACAAAATTCTACTCCCTTTCGAAGTTGGAATTCACCTCACAACATTCAACATACCTATACCGAGTTTTAGAAGCTTCTTTCTAACTATCCTCATCCTTAACCTGACCACGAAGGTAAGTTAATCTAAACTCAACTTTCTTGAGGCATACTTTCCAACCAATTGATCCATCAAATCACCAACAATTTGAAATAGATATTTAGTCTTAATCACCACTTAAATCAGTTATCAAAAATCCACACGCAATTCGCGCTACTTTCTTCCTCCTTGACTAAGGAAATTAGAGCTCCCCAAACAATACACTTGGTTTTACAAATCCATTTCACTGCGCATCTTCCAATAGCTTCTTCAATTCCCTTAACTCAAAATTTGACATCTTGCGTGGTGTCATAGCAATAAGTTTTGTACAAAGAACGACATCAACAACAACTCTGATTCTCCTCAAACATCATTACATGATAAATAAATTACTTTCAGGTGCTGGGACCATTTTTTTAAAACAAAGTTCATCACATTATCCTTCCAATGCTTCAAATGGAACTCAAATCAGGCATCCAAAACTCAAGTTATGAATCTTACAAGTTTTCGGAAGGAATGTTGTCAGGAAATCAATTCCCTGCAATAGGTAGTCGATTTCCACCTTGTGGGAGTGAGAAATCCCAAAACATCCTAGAATACAAAATTTGAGATCCTTACTTCAACATACCGCAACACACATCATTCCCCATGATCACTTGCGTCAGTTACAATTCCAATAACCAATTCTCACAACTGCATACTTTATATCAACCGTTGACACAATCAATCTTTTCAAGAACACAAAGAAGTAACTCACACAGACAACTCCACAATCAACTGGAAGTGTTACAACATTCCCACCACACCAGCTTCATCTTCTCAAAGTCATCCTTCTTAATTACCAAATATCTTCTAGGCCAAGAATATGCATCGACTCATCATAACGATCCATAATCACTTGGTTTAACTTCAAACATCCAACCCAAGGATGACCTCAAGCTAATCCAACATCTTGCTCAGACGATGAGTCGCTATTATTCTCAGGGAAACGTCAGAACTCACACCCCAAATGGAACATCATTATCCATAACATCGTCCTCCACTCCCAGTGATGCGAACAACACAAGTACTTAATTGTTACCACTTAAGAGAACCTTATCTGACCATCATACTGAATTCTCGAATTCGTAATCCCTCCGAGTTCGGGAAAACTACGCAGTCTAACCAACATCTGCACTCATGTAACCAATAGCACATCGATCCAACTCTTCACACCAGAACATCTCAGAGAAGCAAAGTTTCTCCCCCACTTGCTTCTAAACCACTCCTGCAACTAGGTAACCAGGAAAAACAAAGCGATCGGGTGTTTCACACACATGTCGTATATGTATGAGTAATGATATTAAGACACTGGTCACAACGACCGACTATGCTCTGATACCACTATTGTAACACCCCATCTAAATACCCCGAATATATTAATTAAATTAACATTTAAATCATCTTTAATCAGAGTTTAACACGGTAATCACGGGATGTCACAATTAATAAATAGAATAAACCTTCATTCAAACAGTAGCCATGCTACACTGAGGATCATCATTCAACAATTCAATCATTATAAGACCATGTCTTACGGTGAAATACCAAAACCAAAATTTAATAAAACATCATAGTCCTCAAGGAATTCAAATCCAAAACTATTAAACAATAATGATTCTCTTAACTAAGCGCTCCCTTGTTACAACCTAATCGAGATGACATGACACCGACAAAAAGATAAGCTCTGAGCCATCCTCACCGACTCGCTAATTTAATCAAATGGTAAAGTAAGGGTGAGACTTCTCATAATTAAAGCATATTATAAGTCTTTCAATCAATAATGTATCACAAGCATATTATTTCACCCACTTAACATAAATTCAGATTCACACATAATTACAACCATATAATCATCATGCACAACAATCATCAATCAGAGAATAGTAACACTGGAAGACATCCTAACATGTTACTATTCCATACAATCAAAATGCAGACTCAATGCATGTGGTACCAACACGTGACCAAGTCACCCAACACTGATCCATCATCAACCGGATGGTACCATCGATTCGTCCATAACCACTCGGACACGAATCCCTAACCACCCATCCTCACTCGGGTATCGGTTATCGGTAATCCAAGTCAAATTCGCAATGGGAATTAACTTCACCAAAATATGCATATGCACGCACATCAATAGCATGCAACATTAATCAGTCTATGTATACATTCTTCTAACATAACTGAATCACAACAACCAACATGATATATCAACCAATCATGCATACATCTAACATCAGCATAAACCATCATCAACCACAACATGATATCATCAACTATCATGAAATAAATCATTGCTAGCATAATATGCCATACACTTACCCTTCATTTGGTAAGACTATCACCAGTAAATACCACAACAACAACCGAGATCAACAACTATCAGGCATATACCATCATCAAAACACATGATATCAATACAATCATGAATACACCAATTATCATAAACCGAATCAAAACCAAAAACATGATATCTCAACTATCATGCGCACCACCGTTAACAACATAAACATGTTTTTCATCCACACAATACCAATACATCCATCAACACAGGATCTCTACTACATACACATCAATATGCGTCAGTCAAAAGTCACCTATCTCGGAATTTGGCTCATTTTCAAAATAATTTCAAGTTTTGGAAAATATTTTCATTTCATAAAATAGAGCATTAAATTTAGGAAATAACGTCCAAAACGGCGCTCAAAACGGACTTACGGTTTGAAAGTTATGAATTTTCAAAGTTTGACATTTTTCAAAAAATAAGGCAGAACCCGGTTCCTACACATACAGGAACCGGTTCCTGAAAGTTAAATTTTCACGTTGCTGGAAAATTGTATGGGAACCCGGTTCCTACCCATACAGGAACCGGTTCCTGAGTACATTTTTCCAGTTTTTCACAAATTTTCAATGTGGAACCCGGTTCCTCCCCACTGGGAACCGGTTCCCACGTGTTAAAAAGCCATTTTCAGCACTTTTGACAGCATTCTTCCATTTCCAATCAACCTCAAACTTACTCATCAATTCTAATATGGGAAACACTAAAACACATCCAATTTGCATCATTATCACATCAAACAACATATTTCCATCATTTATTTTCATCTACTGACACTCTAATTATTTTCCATACATATTCTGACACAATCAGACACAATCTGACACAATTAAGTATACATCCATGGAAACCTAGAAATTCCCAAACTAAGGTTTCCTAACATACTTTGATCTATATTATCAAAATCAAAATCTATAATAAGCAATAATCAATCGAAATCACCCCTTACCTTGTGGGTTCTTCAATTCGACACCTAGGTCTTCTTCCTACTTTTCTCCTCTTCTCAATTCCACGTCATGAGTTTTCTCCAAAAGATCCTTTTTCCTCTTTTCCTTCTTTTATTTCTTTTATTATTCTAACATAATAAAAATAACATAATTAATGTGAGTAGAGCCTTTTACTCCTCACACCCTCACATTATTCATCATGCCACCAATAAACCCACTTCCATTTAATTCAATTGACTTCCAATAATCCAAAATATTAAATATTACATTCCTAATTAAATTAATAATTAAAAATCGTAATTATTTAATAATCGATTTATTTGGGGTGTCACATGTCTCGCGTCGGAAGCTATAAATCTGTCAAATAATAAAAACAAATATGGTAATCTTGCACTGAAGGTTGATATATCAAAAGCATTTGACACGATCAGCTGGGATTTCATCATCCAGGTGCTTCATAATTTTGGTCTTTCTCAAACTTTCATCAGCTGGATTCAAACTATTTTGTCCTTTGTGCATCTCTCGGTTTGTATTAATGGAGAATCTAATGGTTATTTCACTTGCTCCAGAGGTGTCCGGCAGGGAGACCCCTTATCTCCGTTGCTTTTCTGCCTTGCTTCGGATGTCCTTAGTCTATGATTAGTAAGGCGGTGATTGAGAGATCTATCGACCGCATTAAAGCCTCCAATCATAATTTCGTCCCCTCTCATGTGATGTATGCTGATGACATGCTGCTTTTCTGCACAGGAAAAAGTTCCAACATTCATGTCATCAAAATAAATTTTATGGACTATGCAAGAGCTTCGGGACAAACGGTTATTCTCTCAAAATCTCACTTATATGTTGGCTCCATGACAACCAGAAGACTGCAACGAATTTCTAATACCACTGGTTTTCAAGTAGGAACTCTGTCTTTTCTTTATTTAGGGATACCTCTTTTTAAAGGTCGTGTTAAACAAGTTCACCTTGCTCCACTTGTGGATCGTATTATCTTGAAGTTGTCCAATTGGAAAGGTTCCTGCATCTCTATGGCTGGAAGATTAATCCTTGTCAAGTCTGTCATTTTCAGCATGACCATGTACTTCATTAACGTTTACAGTTGGCCGGTCTTGTAACACCCCAATATTACCCAAGGTTTTATATGCAAAAATCAGAGTAAATTAAAATTTCATAAATTCAATACTGAGGCATCACACCTTCAAAACCAAATTACTTTAAACAGTTTACTTTAAAGTATAAATCTCGGATACATAGCATCGTCGGAAAACATAAATTGATTCATAAAAATCAAAACATCTTCTTTATTAAACTTCCTTAATAAATCATATTTTCATAAAGTATGATTCTCATTTACAAAAGGAAAAACAACAAAAGAACAACAACAATGACAACATAAATATTCCCCCCGAGTGCTACGTATCAGAGCGACACCGACTCAACTAATAGCAACTATAATCTCCGTCTTCATAACCTGCACGTTACCAATATAAAGGTAACGGCGAAACAAGTAAAGGGTGAGATAATCCAAAATATATAATTAAAGGCATGATAATATATATATATATATATATATATATATATATATATATTTGGAATCATAAGGGATATAAGTTAATAAGTGCATTACAACACATATCCAAACCTCACTTACTTTAATCGTCATTCTAATGTGTAAAATCTACACTTTGACTCCATAACCTTATTGGCATAAACCGTCACAACAACACATAAACGTTCCTCACCACGAAATCGTCACAAGTTAATACTTCACTAATCAACACGGCAATCATAAACAACAACATCAAACAATGCTAATACATAAGCAACATAGATAAAATCGTCACAAATTGGCTAAAGCCCATCGTCGCTTTTTGGCATAAAAGCCCATCGTCGCAAACATTATCACATCATATTTGCATTAAGCATTTCATCAAAATTACATCATCACAAAACTCATCATTTATATTCATCGCCTAGTTATCATGAAACTATCAAGTTATATTCATTTCATGTTCATCATAAAGATCATCACCAAACAAAACATCATAAATCATCGCAATTCAACATCATCCATCAATTAAACACCCAACGCCAAACAACTCAAATATAAACATAACCGACTCCATGAGACACGACTATGTTATGCATGCGGTACCCGTCGCTTTGTCCATAATTAGGAACACTTGGCATAAAAGCCTCATCGCTTGGCATAAAAGCCTCGTCGCTTAGCATAAAAGCCTCGTCGTTTGGCATAAAAGCCCTCGTCGCCAATGCAATGTATGTGACTCAATAATAAAGACAACACAACAACACATCATCATCGCTCATCAAAATTGACATAAAGTCCACGTCGCCATATTTATTCACATCAAATAAACATATCATCGCATCATATTTGCATTATGCAAAACATCACCAATAATTCATCATCATCAAAAATCATACATTCACAAATCGGAAGCATGTATTAACAACATCAATATAATCATCACCCTATCATGCACAAAGACATATATCATCGCATCGCATATCAACAAGTATTCATTAATAAATACACCGTCGCAAACATTATGTTTATTCATACCGCATCATTATCAATTAATTCACCAAATTCCAAAAACGGAAAAATAGTCAAACACCTATAATCTTCGCGAAAGCCATTCCTAATAACCGACATTAATCATAATCGTCAACATCGAAATCGGATTGTCCATACGTATCTTAAATCTACTAAAACGCAATCTGATTCAATTTAACCGTAATTTGGCCTATTTCGGGTCATCTCGTAAAAACTCGTAATTTCGAAAAACTAACCTCACCACTACGTTCTACACGTCGAACTTAGCTAGCATGTCAATTTTCGTTGAAATCGGAGCAACTTGCTCCGTCGTCGAATTTACCGAAATCGGAAAATCGGAACATAATCGGGTTCCAAATTTAATCGGCTAACTTGTGTCCTAATTATATTTTATTAATACCAACTAGTGGTATATGGAATTAATGGAATTGGATGAAGACAAAAGCTAATTATGCAGGAAAACGTTTTGACAGAAAACAGAAAAACTGAAATACAGCAAACAGAAAAATCACGAAATTCTGTTTCCTTCCCTAAGCTTAAGGGGACGTACGTCCCATGGGTATGTGGACTAGGGGGCGGCCGCCCTAGGGCTGGGGACGGTTGCCTCCCCTTGTGGGGTGGGCGCCTCCCCCCCTTTGGTGTGCCTTCTTCATCTTCCTCATTTCTTTCCAACGGACAGTCTTTCTTTTTCTGGTTTTTCTTATAACAGTTAACAGTTTTCTTTTTCTTTTTCATTTCCATTATATAATTTTCCTTTTCTACTACTAGAAATGAAACACACCCATAATTCCTACTCTTAATCCAACTTTTCCTAACTATTTCAACAATCAACCAACTAAACTCATGAATCAACCTATCAATTTCTCCCAAATCCAAAATATATCTATCAAACCCTAACTATATGGAAAGGAAATCAAACCCCTTACCTCACAAGCTTGGATGATTCAAGATGCTTCAACACAATCCCAACTTCATGCTTGTTCTTGCTCCTCTTCTTCTTCTTCTTCTTCTCAAAACCCTCTCTTTCTCTCAAGCTTCCAAGTTTGGCTTTGTGAGGAAAAATGGAAAGAAAAGGAGGAAGAAATGGTTTTATATGTTGTTTCTTACTAGCAACAAGGGTGTATACCCAACCTCTTCAATTTCTCCCCACACCCCTAACTTAATTAATAATATCCAATAATATTAATTACTCAATTAATTAAAGTAATTTCGGGGAATTAAATATCGGTTCGAATAATATTTTACCGAACCGAACGGAATGAAAACCCGACCGAACGAAACATCGCCAAATATATTATCATATATATCGATTAATATATTTATTCTCGTCGCAAAATAATTATCGATCGGTAACTCGAAAATATTAATATAATATAATATAATATTAATTAAAACAGGGCGTTACAGGTTTCGTTAATCAAAAGAATTGAAAGAGCGTGTCAAAATTTTATTTGGACGGGTAATATTAATATCAGACCTATCTGCCTTGTCTCCTGGAAGAAAACCTGCCAACCTTTATCAAAAAAGGGGTTAGGTCTTCGTTCTTTAATCAGTTTAAACGAAGCAACTAATTTGAAGTTCCTTTGGGACCTGCTAAATAACAAGGAGGAATGAGCTACTCTGCTGAAAGGTAGAATTATGAGACCTCATGGTTTTATTAGATACCACATCTTCTCCTCAATATGGACGAGCATAAAATCTGAAGTCAACACGTTGTCTAACAACACTTCCTGGTGTATCGGGGATAATAGCGTTGTGAGGTTTTGGATGGATGGATGGTCCGGTAATCCTTTAATCAATGATACTGACAGCACCACTCTGCATAACCTTGGCATTAACCCATACATTAAAATTGCGGATCTCACCTCCAATGGGATCTGGAATTTCCCCCCATATTTGGATTGTTTAGTTCCCTTTTTTGCAGAATAAAATAAGTTCTCGCCTGCCCCCTTTAGAAGGTGACGAAGACTTTCTTTACTAGAAACACAATAGCACAAGCTTCTTAACTCTTAAGGATGCCTATCAATTTAAAGCTCGACCAGCTCAATCAGTCTTATGGAACAAAGCGATTTGGCATATCAATATCCCCCCTAGCCGTTCCGTAACTGTCTGGAAGATGATTTATATGAAGTTGTCCACTGAAAATTTCATTCAGGGTTGCGGCGTAAGCCTTGCATCCCGCTGCCCTCTTTGTTGTACTGACATCGAAAGTTTCGATCATCTTTTTTCCAATTGTAAACTCTCCAGGATTTGTTGGAAGTGGCTACAAAAGAAATTCAAGTTATCCATAAACCCTCTCTCTATAGCAGGCTGGCTGGAGCATTGCTATAACAACAAATCCCCGCAAGCATCCCTCGTCCTTTCAACTGCTGTAATCAACACTCTTGTTATGACATGGAATGCTAGAAACTCAGCGAAACACCATGGGAAGGCAACCCTTCTTGTTGATGTTATTAATTGGATTGAATCTCAAGTTCAAATGTCGGAAAATCTTTCTTCTAATTCTGCCGGTTGTAGCATTTTGGACTTCCAATACATCAAAGCTTTTAAAGTTAATATCAACCCTCTCTTGCTCCTTCGGTGAAGGAGGTTAATTGGTCCCCACCGGTTATGGGATGGACTAAATGCAATTGTGATGGAGCTTTTATACATCAAAACTCAACTGCTGGTTGTGGAGGGATACTTAGAAATTACAGGGGTGATTTCTTACCTGCTTTTGCTGAAAATTTAAATTGCATTTCTTCGGCTCAAGCGGAATTCGGAGCGGTTATTCGGGCTATGGAAATTAGCATTCATAAGGGTTGGAATAGGATTTGGATTGAAACCGATTTTACTTTGGTGGTCAAAGCCTCATCCGACCATTGTTTGGTTCCCATTATATATAGGAACAAAATGGAAGACATGCCTTAATCATAGTACTAATCACTTTGTTTTCTCACACATTTATAGAGAAGGTAATACTTGTGCCGATTTTTTGGCGAACTTTGCGCTCGGTATAAGTAACATCACTTTTTTGGTTCCATTCCCACGAAAATTAGTTCCGATTTTATAAAGAATAGGTTAGAATTACCATTCTTTAGATTTGCTTAACTTCGGGGCTAACGAGTTCCCCTTTTTTATACCTGCTTTCTTTTGATATATATTATCCTTATAAAAAAAACTAATTTTAAACTAGTTTTATTGAAAAAATTAAATTTTTTTAATTGAATTTTAAATTGATTTTGAATATTTTTTTTTCAAAAAAAAAATACACTTAAATTTTTTGATTTGAAAAAAAATTCTTTTAAAATTAAAAAAAAAATTTATTGCAATTCTTTTTGAAATTTTTCGTAAAACATATTTTCAAATTTTTTTATTTTCGAAAAACAATTTTTTTTAGAATATATATATATATATATATCAAAATTTCAGTTTTTTTTCTAAAATTTCCTTTTTTTATATTTTTCAAAAAGTTTTTTTATATTTTTTGGTAAAATAATTTTAATTTTTTTTTATTTTTCAAAAAAAGAATTTTTTTTCAGTTTTTTTCCGAAAATTTTTTCCAGTTTTTTTTTTTAATTTCCTTTTTCTATTTCTCAAAAAAAAAATCACAGTTTTTTATATTTTTTGAAAAAATAATTTCAATTTTTTTATTTTTCAAAAAAACAAATATTTCAGTTTTTTTTTGGAAAATTTTTTTTCTAAATTTTTTTTTATTTCTCAATTATTTTTCTTCAGTTTTCTATATTTTTTTGGAAAAATAATTTCAATTTTTTTATTTTTTAAGAAAAACAAATTTTTTAGTTTTTTTTTCGAAATCAATTTTTTTCCATTTTTTTAAAAATAATTTTTTTTCATATTTTAGAAAAAAAATTATTTAATTTTTTTATAAAATATTAATTTTTATAATAAAATCAATTTATAATAAAAACTGGTTTTGAACTAGTTTAAAACTGCAATTGAAATTGTTTTGAATAAGTGGTTATGTTTAATAACCTTTTAAATGATTCAGTTTTTTTTATGGTTCAATCCAATTTAATGCAGAAATACAATTCAATTAACTATATTTTGAACACCCCTACTACAAAATACATTTTTCCTTTAGAAGATGTCAAAAAGTTTGATTTATTTCCAAATTTTAAAGAGTCTACTATATATATTTTTTAATGATATAAAAATATCATAACATAAAGCAACTCTAATTGGATGAATTTTCGTTCAATTTTCGTAAACCCTAAAAATCTGGATTTAATGGTTCATATTCTGAGATAAATTTCAAATGATAAAAGACCTAAATACCATTGTAAATTTGTATAATTTATGGCAAATAAACTTTTTATAATTTCATATACTAATATAAATGAAAAGTTAGCAAAAGGAAAAAAAATTCTATCAGACACTACATAATTAAGACAATTAATGAAAGAAGGGCTAAATTATTTTAGTTAAGTTTTAGTGCCCATGCCTATTTTTTTTCCTAAAAAAAGCGTTAATATGCCATTTTTTTATACGTGGTATATTTTTTGAGTGAGAGAATATATAAAAATATGCCACATACAATACAAAAGTGTGCAATGAATAAAAGTATGCCAGGTATTTAGACGAAAAATAGACATGAAAAATTAAAATTATTTAAAAAATAAATAGATAAACGGATTTCGAAAGTTGACCAAAATAGAAACTATAACTTAACCTTTAAAATAAAATTGTCAAACGTTTTTCTTCAAAACATATTTTTATAATTGATTTACTAAATAATTTTTTATAACTAAACTAAAACTCATTACCTCAGTCTTTTTCAAAACTCTCACTTTGTGAATTCTCAAACTATGACTAAACATCCTTGCCTTGTATAAGGATCTTTTGAGTAGTAGATCGTGTCATATTAGCCATGATTGAATTTAAAAAGAAAAACAATTTTTGGTTTTAGGCTCGACGATTATTAATGCTTATTCATTTGAAAACAAGTGGGATTTATTGAGGCTTCATGACTACATATTCAAATAAAAATTCTAATGAGTTGAGTTGGATGAATATAATATTAATAGTATTTAAGTGATTATGTTATTTATAATTCTCATATTGAATTTCCGCTCGTCACTCTTAAATTAAGAAGTTACATATAAAGTTCTTGTGAAGAACAAATCTTAGTGCTGTTTCTCTGAAACTTGCATTTGTTGAATTGTAAGTGACCTACAGTTCAAATAGTGTACAACAATTTCCTAGCAATGCATTAAATTAAGCTCCATAATATACATTACTCAAACTACACAGTTGTTCATGACATGGAAGTACATCAATGAAAAAATAAATCAAGGTTTCCACAACCTCATCGTGCCGTCTTCACTAAAAGTTGCAACTAGATTTCTATGTGGATGATGAGTAACACCGATAATTTCCTTTTCATGGACCTGCCATTAGTCAAGAGATTATTTTATTACACATAGAAGAATACGACTGTATTTCTAGAAAATAAGACTAGATTGAGAGGAATCTATCGATCTAATCTCATGCTTAATCGACAAACATACCTTCATTAGATGCTCCAATTTGCCAGATTGGTAGCTGAAGCAGTACATATTCCTGCATTAATTTGAAGATTTCAAATTATAAGCAGAGGAAAAGAAAGACTATAATTTGTTAGTAAAAAAGAGAGGCTACCAACCTGTCTTCACCAACACAGTAAATCCATTCCCCCTTAGGTGAAATACAGGCTGCAACAAAGTCACCACCTTCTCTTTTACCAGATGAGAAACTCTTTACAACCTACATCAATAGAAAAAGAAATGCAGGTTCAGACAGTGATGAAACTTATTAGATATACATCAAAAAAACAAAGTTTGGTCTCTCTTAGAATGACACAACACTATATTTGAAGTTTACCTGTCCTTGAAGTGTCATGATGTATATTGATGAGGTTTTGTTACAAACAACAATGTGCTCAGTACTTTTGGGGAAAATGTAAACTGAGTTAACCGAAGCATCTCCTCCCTATCAGTCCAACAAACCAGAAATTACAGAAAATAAATTAGGAAAAATGATTTCACGAAACACATTAAAAAAGAAAAACCAAAATGGAAATTTTTTAAAGACACACCCTTAAAGGAGGAGGTGGCTTAAATGTTTGTATGCAGTCTGTAGTCTTCAAATCCCAAACCTGCAGTAAGGAGGAAAAAATACATGTCTCATGAACATGAGTGAAAACAAGATACTTGCCACATGTATATTGTCAAGTAACTGACCTTGACTGTACAATCACTGGATGCAGTAATAACACGACTCCCATCGTGAGTGAAAGTTGCATCGTTCACATAAGATGTATGGCCACGGAACTCTTTCAACATTTTTCCAGATTTAAGTCCATGGATTCTATATTACAAAAAGAACCATTACACTTGGCAGTTGCTAAATATTTGATTAAATATGTAAGATTAACATACACTATAAAACCATTACACATTTAAGGCCACTCTAATGCGTAAAATTAAAACAAGGGATTGTGCTCTTTATAAAAGGATTGCACGGAAATCAGTAATTTGATTTGCAATCTGTCTAGTGCTTTTCATACTCAACTCATAATAAGACATTAGTGTTTATTTGGTCTGCAGTTCAATACTTGTTAGTTGCATTTTTCTAAATAAATATTACATGTCAGAATTAGTTGGACACCATGTGTGGGTCCATGCAAGTCAGAATTAGTTTGATTGCAAATAAATGTGTCCATGCATGTCTGAATTAGTTTGATTGCAAATAAATGAGTCCATGATTCAAACCCAAAAGGATCTTCTGAGAAAGAGTGTGTTAAATATAAAAAATCTTTTTTTTCATTCAACCGTTAAAACTTTTCAGGACAGTAAGTTCTGTATGATTGAATCTGCAGTTTTGTGGGAAGGAGCAAGGCCTGTGAAATGGTTATATGGAACAGAGATATAGAATAAGTAAAATTAACTTAACAAAACCTTGCAGTGCTGTCAAATGAAGTACTTAATAACTGGCTTCCATCACGAGAAAAGGAAAGACTTGTAACACCTTGGGAATGTGCGCGCTCAAGACGCCGCAAGCATTGACCGGTCCTAATACGCCACACCTAAAATGAGATGTGAATTATACCATTTAAAGTTTACACATTAATAGTTTTCGGTGAAAACAAAAATACTTTACAATTGTAACATACACAAGAACTGCAATCAACAGAGAAATTTATAAATATCATTTAAAGATAAAAATAATCACAAAGATTACATTACTGTACATTGATGCATTGGGCATTTAATAGCCAGCTTTCAATAAAAACATCCAGTTAGATAAAATTCAAGCAAAAGACACAAAATATAAGTATCATAGCATCACTAAATAACAAAGCAAGAAGCAACCATACAGAAACCATTTCCACTGGAGCAATGGATTTCCAACCATGAGAATTAAATATGCCTACCATAATAGTATTGGAAAAGAAATAATTGTTCTATTGACATTTTAGAGTTCAGTACAAAAACAAACTTAATTTTTTTCCTTCTAAGAATAGAACCTATGTTTTACGTAAGCTGAATGACGAATATATGTTCTCAAATGGATGGGGTGAGTAGGTTTGTATGCATCATTATCATATTTGCACACATACTGATAGAATTGTTGTGTAGGGTCTAGGCACACATAAATAAGTCAATAACAAAAACAAACAAAAAAATCAAGGAGCACAATGGACGAAGAAGACAGTGGACATTGTGACTAATAAGGAAAAAAACATGGCTATGTGACATCTGGAAATGACTATTCAGTGTGAAGCAAAGGACACGTAGCATAAACCAGAGAACCCAGATGGTGGAATAAAAAAAAGGATATAGTCAGAAAAAACACATGTCTTCTATTTGTACTGCAGGGAAATAGTCAGAAACACTGCAGTGCCAATAGATGACAAAGTTGCTGAGTATTTTATTTTCACGATGAAGGGATGCTAACTCAAAAACCTTCCAACACAATGGGTGAAAAAAATATCATAACTCTCCCTAAAAATGAGTACAAAATGACCACACACGAAAGCAGACAAAACTGAGATTTTTGCCCTGTTCAGTGTTGTTGCTGCTTCAAAATTTCATTCACAAAAGACCACAATCTCTGGAGCAATCAGCAACAAGCAAAACCAATACGATAGAGAACTTTGAGCAGCCATAAGCCATTCCGCCCCACACCACTGTGGTTGCATAGTTTCCTTAGATGATTTGTTTTGATTGTCAAACTTACGTTTTTATTCTTTTAGTCATATTGTAATTCCTTTTAATAACCACAAGCACTTTGAACTCAGAACTTAGTTGATACAATTGGTTTAAAATTGTGCATTAGGAAAGAATTATGTTAGAACTGCATCTACATCCCAAACCATACGTTAAACACACATTTGGGGCATACTTGAATTCTAGGAATAGATGATAGATTCATAATATATGTGAATCAGCTCATAGTCCGGCTATATGTAGAAATTGGAACTGGGAAGTTATGTATGTAATTGATTCATGCACAATCGCAGTTCCTGTGAATTAAAGCATCAGATCATGAATTGATTCATACTGAATAAATGTGTCTTTGAATAGATTCATGAAGTCTATGAATTAACTCATACGTGTAATCGTGCATAACCAATTTTCCAAAATTTCTAGAACTGCACAAGACCATTCATGGGAATAAAAATAAGATTTCAAAGTATTTGAGCCTTGTTTTCATTGAAACCCAGTTCATAAAAATTCTAAACTCTTAGTGATTTCTTATAACATTCATAGAATTCATTACACCCAGAGAGAAACTTCAAACTACTAATACTCTCTTAATCCATTATCTTGATGGGGTATTGAGAGATAAATAATGAACTAGTGTGAGTAAAATCTCCTTTAGGTGGTGTATAATTAATCTTTGTATATTGAACTAGTCTAAGTAAAATCACCATATAAGTTCAATCAATTTTATTAAGAAATAGAATTTCCTTCAGAAATCTCTTTCACAAGTTAAGAAAAAGTGTTGATTTTTCAAAAGGCGATATATTCTATTCAATTCAACCCCCTTTTTCTAGAATCTTTGGAGCCGTTTAACTTATAACTACCACTACTAGAGTGACACAATTTGCCACTCTTCGACAACTCCACCATGCTTTACTAGTGTACAGGATCTGATTCACTAACCAAGTGCTATTCTATATCTAGGTTCAATTTCGCAGAAATGTTGAACAATCATATGTACAAACTTTGAAAAAGATAAAATGTGCGAGAATATAAGATTCTTAAAAAAGGCTAGCTCCTAACACTTTCAATAATAGTACTCACTTTAATCTTTCCATCTTGTGACCCAGATGCAATCATCTCTGAATCTCTGCTAAAGTCTACACAGAGCACGGGATCATCATGCATCATGAATACTTCCTGCAAGTTCTTACAATTAAAAAAATGTATACAGAAAAATGACAAGATTTATATATAACATGTGAACCACAAATCATACTTAATGTTACATAAAAAATCTACATCTTGTGATAAAGTTTAAATTAGTCCCAAATTAGCAACAGAGATCTAATAACATGAAGTCTATTTTCTATGGTTTTGAATGTACCTATAAAAGTAAAGATGCAGGGAAAAACCAAGTGCTTTGAAGGCTAATAGGGCAAAAAAAAGTTCCCAGGAAGTTCATCACATACAAGACATTGATTTTTGAAACATAAAACAGTTCAAATAAAAACTATCTTACATCTGCTTGGTACTGGAGGTCTTTCTTCAGTTTTCCACTTATGTAATCCCAGACCTAGAAAATGACCACAATCAGGGGGAAAAACAGCCAATAACTAAAGTTTCAAATTCAACTATACATACCTCAATAAACCCATCAACCGAACATGATACGAGAAATTGCCCATCTGGGGAAAAACGAGCACATTCTGCATGACTTTTTGCCCCAAACTAGAAGCACATGTGCAGACATGAGAAAATGGTCAGACTGTATTTGTCAACTTTAAAGGGTGATCAATGATGACTAATAAATTTTATAGAAAATAACAGTGGAGAAATAATAAAGGATAGAATAAGACAACCGCTAGAAGGTAACATAAATAGGGGTCAGATTAACTCTATTGTTCAACTGATAACTAATGACCCAGTATGATATGATCACAGAATATCACATTCTGCAATCATTATCACATACCAATGTAATCCAGAGGATTGTGATAGAGATAATCTTCTAACAATGATCACTTAAAGCCATCGATTTCAATGTCCATACAATCACGTCAAAGCCTTGTCCAAATTTGCATTATTCTTATAACCCCCATAAACAGGAATAAAAAACAGCAGCCCTCCGGAGCTTAAATTATAAAATCCATTGAACCAAATAATCATCCTGCTTCCTAGTCATCGAACTAAAGGTAATATTTCATTCTAATAATTTTCTCAGACTCTTTGACCTTCCCGACAAAAATTTATTAAAACATCCTAAAGAAAAGATGCAAGGCCACCCACCTAAAGAGATAAAGCCGGCCATCTTCTTTCTAATAATCCACTTTAACAACAACAGAGAACAAGCAAGTAAAATTGAGAAACATAACAACAACGACCCAATGGCCAACCATAACAGTAAAGCTACAAACAACCTAGTTCTACTGTACACACACTAATGCTAGCCAACATGCTACCAAAAACAATTTCAAAGACTAGTAGCTAAAAATATATATTCAAAGAAACATCCTATTTCTTAGTCACGCGAGATGCAAACGAGATACCACAATAACCTTATATATTCATAACCTCTATTAAACCCCAGAGTCATAACCTTTGTATATTTGTTGTTGTTGCCTCATTAAGTATTTGATCATATGTCATTATCCCTTAAAATGTAACAAAAACAATGCCTTGAGAGAGGTATAAAAAATATACCTTTATAGTGTGAGAAAGAGTGGTTGGAAACATGTCGTCAACATCTTGTTTCATAGCAGCTGTTCCACGAAACAAATCAAACTGCGTTCCAGGAGGAAGTAAACCTGCAAGATCCCAAACGAAAGCATTGCCATCAAGATATAAAATTATCCTCCGAGTAGCATGGTAGCAACATATGATGACGGTGATACAGCATTTCTTAAATTAAAAGAGTATACAAAAACGTAAAAAAAGAATTACAAAACATTAATAAATTGCAAATTACTGTCATCCAACAATCCAAACTCTACATATTACGTCTACAATCTAAATAAAAAATTTCACTCACCCAATAAATATCATAACATATTTCCACGGTGCACATCAAAGAAACCACTATTTCGTTTTGTGGCTGCGGTGCACACCATTTTGATTTACTAGACATTTGATTAATTGAATAAACATAATTTTAATAAATTAGCCAGTGGGCATGTAAAGCCAGAGAATGTAAATGAAGTGAAGACTGAATCAGTGAATTAAAGTGCAATTAATTGGGAGTTTCAATTTTCAATGCAAAAAAGGGGAAGAGTCACAAAATCAAGCAAAAAGTCATAACATGTGTATCAACAAAGCATTTTACAGCATTTAAATGGTGTACTCTGATATGTAACCATATCAAATTGAATTCATATTAGATGGATATCTGATACAGGGTGGAAAACCATGTACCGGTTCTTCATAGGTGGCAGCCAAGCATTTTATCATTTCCAAGCATGGAAAATTTAGTCGTGCCAAAATATAAAAAAGAAATCTCTTCTTTGCTTACTAAACATGAGAAATAAAAGATGCATCCTTATAATTGAAAATTTAAAAACTGAATTCATTCTTAGGCATCAAAAAGATGCAAAAATATGAACAATGGTATACATTGCTCAGGTACTTGAACCAAAAGAATTACCTTGATGCTGCTGCCATTTCAAAGCCTGACCAATTAAAGCCATTAACCGAGAAGGTGGCACCACAGTCACTTCGGCTGCAATAGCTGAAAACACAAGGATAGATGTTCTATTGTTCAAAAACATGAGTTTTTATGTCAAAAAAAAAATAACAGACCACTTCTTATAATCATTAAATTGGTATCATATCATAATAAGATGCAGTAAGAACAACAAAGGACAAGACAAAAACCTTGGGCTATTAGCGCACGTCGCTTCTCTTTTGTTGACTCTTGATAAGCCTATCACATAGAACAGAAGTCACAAACCCATGTGCATTGAAACAACGCAAGTTTAAAAGATATGACCTCTAATCCACGACTAGTAAAAAGCTTTATAGTCGTTCCATTATCTGTAATACTCATTTTTCAAAGAGCACATAAGAATATCAAATCAAATTTTGAGGTTTAAATGGACAGCCCATCAATGATGTATTTCTATGTAACTTAGCACTCCTTTGCAATAACTGTTGGAGTATCTTTCTACACTTATCCTTATCTAAACTACACTAGCTCAAATTGACATCGAAAAGAATTGATTGCTAAAATGAAAATTATCCAGTTAGCTGAGAATTTAATTGGTACTTGCACATATCCATACAAATACATAGTATATTAGTAGTTATTTTCATATGAAGAACTACAGCTGTATGAAGACAGTTTTAGCAGTAGGGAAACAAAATAGCAAGAACTGGAATAAGAGAAGAGTTTTTTAATTAGAAAACATAAAATTGCGAAAAAATACAGAGATTTAGAAAAAGGCGTCCTGACCTCATTTGGATCAAAATATGTTCTAACTAGAAGATGCTCAAGACGCAAATATCTTTCAGCTTGCTCTTGTTTCATGACACCCATGACCTGTGTTTGTCTTAAAATAGAGCGCGCAGTATCCAGTTCTCTAAGTTCAATCATTTCTAATACAATCTGCAACCACAGCCACACCCTTATCAATAGATAATCTCAATTTGGGCGTAGTAACATACAATAGCCATAATACAATCATTTCTAAGTGTATGTTTAGTTTAACTTTTAGAAAAGCCAAAAGCAATTCTAGAGGTGAAGAATTGATTCTACAATGATTTTGAGGTGTTCGGTCTTCAGTAGAATTGATTTTGCCTTCAAAACTGATTTTACTTGAAGCTACAACTGTACCTTTTGAATTTAAACTGAATTTTACTATAAAATTTGTTGTTCAACTCATTTTTACATAAATAGATCCAGATATAAATCACTTCAACATCCAACTAACTTTTAACTGGAATCAATTCCACAAAACCAATTTACTCGGATTCAATCCTAGATGTGTGGAATTGATTTTGAAATGATGTTGAGTTGTTTGGTTCTTCGAAAGTAGAATTAATTCTACCTCCAAAATTGATTTTAATTGAAACTAGAATTTGTAGCTTTTAAGTTTATGATTTTTAAATTGAAATTTAATATTCAACTGACTTCGCATAAAGTTATCCAAACATAAATCATTTTACTTTCAACTCACTTTTAACCAGAATCAATTTTACATAATCAATTCACACAAAATCAATTTTTTTCTCTAAAACAAACATACTCTTAGTTTGCAGCCTATATCATAAGTTGCTCATGTATAAGCTATTTCTATAACAACCAAAATAAGCTAAAAACAGCTTATCAACATGTAGTAAACTACACTCACAACTTCTTCCAAACAACCTAACAACTATTTATGCCAATAAACTTCAAATAAGCAAATCCAAACCGGCCCAACAGCTCAAATGCAAAATACCTGCTCATACAAATCCTCCAACTTATTCCTGGGAAGCTTAAGTTGAGAAACTTGCGGCAAAATCGCATCCCATCTTCCACTATTAATATCAGCCACAAACGTTTCAATGCTATCAACAGTATTCAGAGAAACCTGGCACTCATTCTGCAGCGTTTGAAATGTCTGATGCAGTGAATTTTCTTTGCAGAACTGAAGCACGGTTTTAATCACACTGAAAAAACACAAAACAATGCGTTAATGTAATGATGCGGTTCAATTGAATAGGGTTAGGTAATAATAGGTTAGGGTTTGGTAAAGGGAACTCACTCTCGAGCTTCGATTTCTAGCGTGGACATTGGTAGTGAGAAGAGGAATCTGTGTAGGGTTTAAGGAGTGGTAATCGAATTCGGTTTGGTTCAAAGGATTTGGGAGAAGAAAGAGAACTGAAAAACGGGAAAAGAGATACAGATTGAAAAACGGGTAAAGCAATGAAAGGTTTGGGCCGGGCCGGGATGGGATGTAATGTAATGGGCTGGCCCATATGTTATAGTCAGAAATGCATTTCCCTAATAATTTAAGTCGTAAAATGGGGTGTTTTTCAAAAACAAAATAATTGTATGTGTGCGGGTGCATATTAGAAATGCATTTTCGGTTTTTTGAGGGTATTTTCGAAAATGTATAGGGTACTTTTGAAACTTATATGGTGGAAAAAGAAAAAGACATACATAATTTCTTGGAAATTTCTTTTCTCACCATGTACATGTGAAAATCTCAAATTACTCTTGAGTTAATTTAGAGATATATCTTCGAACATACCAAATACTATTTTTTTCTAAAATTTTGTTCAAAGATGTAATTGTGAATTTTTTCGAGGTTAATTCGCAGATGCATCTCTAAACCTACCAATGAATCCATTTTCCATCAGTTTCATTTAGATGATTTATTATTTTACCACTCGGTAATATTATTGAAGATGTATCTCTAGAAAACCTACAGCGGGAAATTGAATACATGATCATCTCTTTCACACTTCAAACTTCGTCCATACCCAAAAATCCATAAAATAATTTTATTTTCAACAAACTTTTCAATTCCAAACCAGCAATCTTAGATTTTATCACATCAAATGAACCAAAAGAAGATGCAAATTAAGGTAAAGTTAACTCATTTTATCTCTCATTATTTGTATTAATCTTGTTTTTTAGCACAAAAAATGTGAGTTTTGTCCAGATATACGTATCTAAACTCACCTACCATAATATCATATATATGTATATCCAAAAAGTTCTATTACTGGTTTTTAAATATTTTTCTGTTTTAGTTCTTATTAGATAGGATGCACCCAGACATGTTTCCCAAAGCTGATGTAACTAACAGTGTAAAACCAAATGTATTGAAGGATGATGTTAAACCGGATAAATTATAGCATGAGGTTAAAATGGATGAAGTGAAGAATGAAGTTAAATCGGTTCTTGTCGACATAGATGTTGTCCAACATTTCATAAATTGAGCAAGCTTGAAAGAGAATAAAATCAGGAAAACTTGAAGGCGGAACCAATTATAGATTTATATGGTATTAAATCTTTTGATGCATTTTAGATTGTAACTAGTATAAGACTCGTGCGTCCACACGGGTAAGTTGATTCATATCTTAGTCATTTGATGAGACTTTGATATTGTTGACATATAATCTCCTTTAATGATTTTAAAATTTTAAAATTTTAAAATTTTAAAAATTATTAATTATTAGTAGATGGATTGAATGAATTAATGAATATAATGGATGATGAATTAATAGATGAAATTGCTAAACGTATTTAGTTTATTTATAGATTATAAAATCAAAGTTATTTCATTTTATTGTGAAGTATGAGAGTTTTGCAAACAAATTTGTTAGGGTGGCCGAAGCACAAAGATAAATATGATATTGATACTTCTTTTTCAATTCAAGTTGTGAGCACTTTGGCTACAACTAAATTGGATGAATTGCACATAGATGAAAGTGAAGCAGAGCGCTTGCCAAAGTGCTCAAACATATACACTACACTTTCTTTAAAGAAATTATTGTAGATAGAGACGTGTGGCAAGTAGTCAATGATCTTGTTGGTATATTGGTATGTGTTCTAGTTCTTGCATTTTGTTAAAGGAAATACTATAAGCTAATTTGTCAAAAAAAATTATCAATCAAAAATACATAAATAACCATGTTTTAAAATTAATTACCCAAATAACTAGGTTTTATGGTGTTTACGGTGATTTCTCGCAAACAACCGCTAGTCTTTCAAATTACTGGTTTTGGTTACTAGTAGGATCGACTAGATTGATCCTATGACATGTGTCATAATCATGTCTGAGTTGAGTTTTATGTTCATGTTTATTATTTTATAAATTTGCATCTTCAATATATAATGTAAGAGTCTTAAAGTAATTCTATGAATTTGTATAGTAACAATCTTTTATATAACGAAATATACTGACAAGGTAATGTTTAAACTAAAGATTGACTTCGATTTGAGAAAAGACTTTGAAAGTTAAACGTAAAACTTTGTAAAGTAAAGTGGATAAAAAGTATAAAAGACTTTGACAAGAAAGTAAAAGTTTCTGGGAAGTTAAATGTTTGATCGAAATGTAAAGGAAACGAAAAACACTTCATACAATCAAACAATCAAACATTTTCATACAATCAAACATTTTCATACAATCAAACATTTCAGACACTCAAACATTTTAAACACTCAAACATTTCAAACACTCAAGCCCAGATAAAATGTCATATGTACCATAATATATTATCACTGTAAATTTCAATGGTGAGACGTACAATAGTGAGATATTAGGTTTTTTATTTAGAAACACCAAAAATATCCATTTTTGTCTAAATAGCAATGCGAATTTTTTGTATTTCAAAAAAAGACTCGAGGCCAAACTTCGGCGAGGTCCAACGTCACAAATTTTCTATCAACACCCTATTTGTACTGGTGAGAACCAAGTAGCATATTACAAGGTAGTTGTTGAAGACGATGATAATCTGCACAACGTGTTTTGTAATCATGAATATTCTGGGTACGACTCAATTGAGTTGTACGTTGTGTTACTGGAGACAGAAATGGTTGATCCCATGGAGGAGGAACAAACCGAGGTGGATGTTGTTGACGAAGAGGAGGCGACAAGATGCGCTTAGAAAACATGGTAAATAAAGATTCGAGGTCAAGAAGAACGCATAACCGCCTCCACATGAAATCTACACACCACCTCATGCATGACTACCCTCAATATTGGCACTAATGACCCATCATCCGATATATTCTACAACCCTCCTGCGATCGGATGAAAATTTAAAGATGAATGACATATTTCGTTCAAAAGAAGATTATGTGAGCAATAAAAAGTTCCATATGATAAAATATGACTTTCATGTGGATCGAACAAATGCGATAGATACGGAATCATCGTACCCACCGAGTGTAGGTTCAATCTAACCGCATCGTGCGGGTTGAGTGATTCTTGGGTGATAGGTTCTATGAAAGAACACATGTGTTAATTCCACACAATCACGGGATCAACGCAAATTGAGTTATGATATCATTTCTCAAGATATCTTCGCTTGTCAGCTGCGATCCGTCATTGAAGGTGAAAACAATAATCTCGCACATCACTATAACATACAAATATAACCCCTCGTATAGAAAGGTCTGGTTATCAAAAAATAAGGCTATTGAGCAAATCTACGTGGCGGAGGGTTCATACAAAGAGTTACCTCGCTACATGAATACCGCAAATGTATGCTCATGGAACAATTTATGTTATGGAGACGGTGCTTGTGTCAGTGGGCATGGAATATTCAGTAGATTTTTCTGGGATTTTCGACCTTGCATCATTGGGCTTGCACACTGCAAACCTATCATACATATAGACGGAACATGGTTGTACGGGAAATACAAGGGCACCCTACGATAGTATGGGATGACAACAATAACGTATTCCAATCGCCTATGCTCTTGTCGAGGTAGCCGGAGGTGCTTGTTTTTCCTAAAGAATCTTGAACACACGCAACTCCACAATGTGATCTTTGTCTAATTTACGATGACATGCTCCTATTGATAGTGCGTACGACAATCCCGTTAATGGTTGGCGACCCCCTTACACATGTTTATTCGCAAGACACATCGTTCAAAATTTCATGCGTGAGATCAAAGACAAGAGTCTTCGGAAAACAATTATGAACGCAACGTACGCACTAATACAACCACGATTTACATATTATCGCATCCAGATCAGAATGGCAAATCCAGATGCAGGTGCGTGGGTTGATAATCTGCAAGTGGAAAGGTGGACATGGTCATACGACAATGAAGTGCGTTGGGGTCACATGACAACAAATCTAGTAGAATCAATGAACGATGTCTTTAAAGGCATAAGAGCATTCCCAATAACCGCTTTGGTGAGTACAACATATTTTAGGATGACCTCGTTGTTTGCAGAGAGATGTGAAATATGGAACGCGGTGGTACAATCGGGACAAATGTGGAGTGAAAGCTGCATGAAATTTATTAAGGCCGAAATTGCCAAAGCTAGCACTCATCTTGTTACAAGATCCGACCTACATAGCCATAACTTCATTGTCAAAGAGACACTCAACCACAACGAGGGGTTGGCTAGACAAGAGTACATGGTTAAACTACCATCTCGTTGGTGCGACTGTGGAAAGTTCCAGACATTTTGAATGCCCTGCTCTCATGTGATTGCAGTGTGTGCACATGTTCATCAAGATGCACTACTACTTCTTTCACCCATTTACAAGTCTGAGACCTTGCTCAACGTATACAACAATGCCTTCGAACCGGTAGCAAAACCAGATTATTGGCCTGCATACGGAGGGGAAGTAGTTTGGCACAACAGTCAAATGCAAAGAAATAAAAAGGGTCGTCCCAAAAGCAAACGTATCACAACTGAAATGGACGACCTTGACAAACTAGAAAGAAAGTGTGGTCTATTCCATCAAGTCGGACACAATCGAAAAAATTATCCCACACGTGCTACAAGCTCGACATCGTGAAATTTGTATGGAAATTTTCTACACTATTTAATATTATAACGAAACTTCTTTTCATTAATAGCATTTCTTATAACCATCAATACGCAGACAACAAAATAAAACACAACACGATTAAAACAACAACAAAAACAATATGAAAATATAACTTAAAACAACAACTAAAACAACATGAAAATATAACATCAACAACGCAAACAAAAATTTAAGATACTACAACCGTCAAAACAATTTCGTCGGATCCATACATCATCGCGATAACGTCTACGTTTATTTTCACTTCCTCCAACCAAATTCGAGGTTGTGTTGTCCAGTTGTGAAGTTCATTGTTGTTTTCTTCCTCTGGATCCTTCTAATTTCTTCGCCAACTTCTATTTCTCCCTCTAACCATCGCACCAACTCTTTCTTCAGTTTCGCCATGGTAAAAATGTGCCAAAATTTCATTTTCATCGGAGGTTTGGAGACCGAGAAAACAATGTATCCATCTCTGGTATGGATGTATGGTGATGTCATGACACAAAAAAAATGAGAGAATATGAGATGAGAAGTTGAGAAAATGTGAAGAATGAAGGAGACAGGGGTGTTGTATTTATAAAAAACACAAATACACGTAAGAGCCATCTGAGATGACTCCTACATGTAACAGCCATAAGGGAGACGCCATCTGGGATGACTTATGCAAAGGGAGGCGCCAACTGAGATGGTGCCTAAGTTCATTTACTTAGTGCAGGAGCCATCTCAGATGGCGCCTAAGTGTTATTATTTCCTGAAACCTGATTATTTGCGTAAATATTTTTAAAACATGATTATTTGCGTTTTTTTTCAATACATGATTATTGCAAAAAAAATTCTAATTTGTCATGCTAGTTTGATATTTTAATGATTTAATCTTGCAATCAATTTATGTTTTCTAGGTTATGTCATCACTTCGAAGTGAACTCTTAAGAGGATATGTACTCGTTTTAAGCCATGCTTTGTCGTGACTTAGCAACGAAAAATGTTATTTATACACTAAATCTAACTCCTACACAGTATGATTATACGGTATTGTTTCTTTTTAATATTTAATTATTATTTTTTATTTATTATAACACAAATAATTATGTGGAATCTGTTGTATTTAATACCGTGTAAGATATGGGTGTTAACTTTTTAGTGTACACATAGCAAGCCTCCTTAGCAACACTCATGAAGATAACAAAGAAGCTAGGAGCTACTTGTTTAAATAAACTTGAACCTGATGTGACACATGTAGTTGCTAACAATGTTGCAGGCCATTAAGAAATATTTGTATATAATGGCCTGCTATAAAAAAGAATGGTGTTTATATACTTGCCTTTCAACATCCATGCAAAGAAATAAAGAGAAATAATATCTTTTCTAACACCACCATGATGAAATTGTGAAGGCATATGCTTAAGCGACATACCAAAACTGTATGCCACCGCGAACACTGCGAAGCTCGACTACTGTAACTACTACTCCAAAATCAGCATAACTAATATTATCACTTTTTCAAAACTATATATGTTGCATATATCATCAATCATAAAATTAGTGTAATTGTGATACATACATGCCAATTTAGACCAATATTTGATCCAACCAATCTAACCATGGATGGTTTTATAATTGGACAAATGAATTTCATTTAAGAAGCAAAATATCAGCATTTTCATGTTCAATGTTATAACAGCGCCATGGCAAAGGTTAATTGATTAATTCAGCATGTCACCATATCAAGTTAATGATTGTACAACAAACACAAGGATACATTAATAAGAATGTAGATGGAAATAGGAATCTAGGATCTTGTCACAAATCAGAATTGATAAAAGAACAATTGCCCTTTGTATGGTGTGCGGCTGTGCACTGCTTCCTACCCAAACAGTCTGTGCATTGTCTTCATATATGTTGCAAAAAGTATTAAAGTCAAAGTAAATACCTAAAGAATTAGTTATTATGTTTATTTAACAAAATATTAAATATGAAAACACAACTGGAGATACCGGAATTTCTTGCGGAAACAAATCCGCAGGAATACCTGCGGATTTTCCTGCGACTATATTAAATATACTAAAATTTTCTGCAAAATGTTATTCCGCAGCAAATTCTGCAAGTATGGTTGCGGATTACAAATTCTTAAAAAGCACTATTTTTTTAAACAAGACCGCAGCTATTTCCACAGGAAACTTTCCTGTGGATTTTGCTGTGATTTATTTTGTTGTTTGTTCAAAATTATTTAAGTTTTTTATAAAGCAATGTTTTTTTCTCAAAACATATTTAACTGATTTAAATGTTTTACGAAAATAATTGTTGTGTTATTTAAATTTTATAAAAAACTATTAATCCTTATTTTTTTTTAGTTTATTAATTATTTTTATGATATTTTTTAATTAATTGTTAACATATAAAAAAATTTATGATATTTTTTTAATTAATTATTACCATTAATTTAAATCTTAATTTTAATAAAATAAAAGATATGTAAATTTATAAGTTTTTTATTTTTAATCTTTATTTTTTCTATTTTATTAATTATTTTTATGATGTTTTTTTAATTAATTGTTAACATATAGAAAATTTTATAATTTTTTTTTTAATTAATTGTTAACATTAATTTAAATCTTAATTTTAATAAAAGGTATGTAAATTTATAATTTATAATTTATAATTTTAATTTTTCTATTTATTAATTATTTTTATGATGTTTTTTTAATTAATTGTTAACATATAGAAAATTTTATGATATTTTTTTAATTAATTGTTAACATTAATTTAAGTCTTAATTTTAATAAAATAAAAGATATATAAATTTATAAATTTTTTATTTTTAATCTTTATATTTCCTATTCTTATTTTTTTTTTAATTAATTGTTAACATATAGAAAATTTTATGATATTTTTTTATTATTAATTGTTAACATTAATTTAAATCTTAACTTTTAATAAAAGGTATATAAATTTATAAATTTTTATTTTTAATCTTTATTTTTCTATTTATTAATTATTTTTATGATGTTTTTTTAATTAATTATTAACATATAAAAAAATTTATGATATTTTTTTAATTAATTGTTAACATATAAAATAATGTGTCAAACAATATGGTCAAGAGGTTAAATTAATAAAATATATATAAAGGTTAAATTATATGGTCAAAAGTGGGGAATGTTAAAAAAATATAAAAAAAGTTAAACTATACGGTCAAAAGTGGAGAATGAGAAAGTAAAAAATAGTGTCAAAAAAGGGATTGGTATGAATCAAACCCATATTCTTTCTCTAATAGATGAAGCTTCTTACCACTACGACACACGATATTCAAGTGATATTAATTCAAAACAAAAAGGTACTATAATTTTAAATTATTATTTATCTAAAAAAATCTAGATTTCAGAATTTTCACAAGTTAATTTCAGAATTCAGAATTTTCACAAACATCGCAGACGCTAATTTCATCGCAGACGCAACCACCACCACTGATTTCAGAACCACCGTCCTGTAATCGCAATCACCACCACCGATTTTCACAACTACCGTCCATAAACGCAATCACCACCATCTACGGTCCATTGTCTCGCCGTTCTTCTGACTACCTTGACGACGAAGGTAATTTTTCTGATTCTTTTGAAGTGTTTGTGTTATGAGAATGATTTTTGCTTTGTTGTGTTAGAAATTCATTGATTAGGGATTTAGTGTTAACTTTTGTATCAGTGATTTGGGTTTTCTCTTCATCAAAACCTCACAGGCTTTGAGCACTATAATTGAATCTAGATTAGAGCATGAGATTGTTTGATTTGGGTTTTCTCTTCATCTAAGTCTCACAGTCTTTCATTTTCCCTTTTCTGTTCCGCGTGAATTGTTTGATTTTTTGTTTCGAAATTTATGTGTTTGATTTTCGTTTCGTTCAATAGGTGAAATCCACTTAGCACATTTGTTTATGACGATGAAGATGTTGTAAAAGAGGATCCTTTGACTGAGTATGTTCATACTCTGAAGGTTTTTGAGGGAGAACTTCATCAAGGTTTACTATAGATTTTGATTCTCATGATAACTTTGGTTTTTGATATTAATTTTTGTATAGTATAATAATGTGTGAAGATGTTATGTAGCTAGCTTATTTGGTTGCTTAGTTTAGACGAATTGTAACAAGATTTTAAGTAGCATTCGCAGTCACAGCCGTGTCGTGATTCTTGATATCGCGCTTTGTGTTGTGGTTTTGCTGTTTTGGTAGAATAAAGAACATATATGGTGTAGTCTATATCGCGGTTGTGAATCTTTATATGAAACCGTTATTGTAACTGGTATACAATATGAATTATGAAACTCTAGAGCATGGCATAGCTAGCTATAGGAACATATGATGGAAGATTGATATCAGTGTCATGGCCACATTTGCGATGCGGTTTTGCTGTTTCGGCAATATAAAGAATCATAATGCCGAAGCCCATATTGTGGCTACAAATCTTTATATAATACCCTTATTGTAACTGATGTACATTTTAAATTATGGCGCTTTAGAGCTTGATATAGCTAGCTATAGGAACTTGTGATGGAAGATTGATTGTTGATTTAAGTTAACATCTAGCTGCTTAACCCTGCTTGGATGCACAATAGTTTGATGGCATATCGGTGTCTAGGAACTCTAATACGTGATAGCTATAGGAACTCTAATAGAAGGTTCATAGGGAAGAAAACTCTAATACGTGATAGTGTCGGTTTATTTTCGATGTTTATGCTTCATAGTTCTCTAACTTTGCGGCTGCTACTATAGGCAATAGTGTAGGGGAATTTATAGTTTTGTAAGTTTGATGAGTTAAGATCAACCCAAATCATAGGATATTAGAGCCCGGTTAGAAAAACCCTATGTTGTGAATCGGATGCCTTGGAAACAAAATATAAACTTGTTGCTTAAGGTAAGGAAAAAGAATGAAGAACACGATGAACACAAGGATTGGTTATTAACTGTTATTTTTTCCTTTATCTTCAAACAAGATTACAAGTATACAAGAATAACAAGTAACCCTCTCACCCTAAATTAGGATTTACAGTATGCAATGATGAGAGACTAGTATGCTATTTATAATAAACCTAACATACTAAACTAATGTGATTTTATCACATATACCCATTACAAGCTAACTTAGGGTACAAGCTAACTTAACCAATTGGACATAACAAACAAGCCCAATTCAATGCTAACAATCCTAGCATCCTTCGACACTACAAGCTAGAACACACTTCGACTACAACTTGTAACACTTCGACAACATCATGTGAGCAACCTTCGACTGCATGCTAAACTCTGTCGAACCGTCGAACCAATATACTACCTTCGATCCAACAGAGTTCGATCCAATATCTCACAAATCTCCACCTTGGAAAAAACTCTACTATCAACTAATCGAATTAGTTTTCTTCATGCAGCTTTATCAACGACATATAGTGGAAAAACTTGCAACTAGGCAATGTCTTGGCGATCATATCAGCAACATTATGAGTTGTCGAAACCTTCAGCACTTGGACTTCTCCACGATAGATAACCCCTCTAATGAAATGCAGCCTCACATCAATGTGCTTGGTTCGCTCATGATAGGCTGAATTCTTCGACAGGTGTATTGCACTTTGACTTTCACATTTAACAGTGATAACTTCACCTTGAATTTTCAGCTCCTTAGCAAAACCTTCAAGCCACAATGCTTATTTCACAGTTTCAGTTAAAGTAATATATTCCGCTTCAGTAGTTGATAATGCAACAACCTTCTGAAGTGTTGCTTTCCAACTAATTGTTGTACCAAACAAAGTGAAAACATATCCAGAAATAGATTTTCTAGAATCCATACAGCCTGTATAATCAGAGTCGACATATCCTTCGATTACTGCTTTACTATCTTCACCAAAGGCTCCACCATAAATTAAGACTCTGTTCAAAGACCCATTTATGTACCTTAGAATCCACTTTAATGCTTGCGGTGAGCCTTTCGGGATTCGCCATGTATCTGCTTACAAGACTTATGCATATGCTATGTCGGTCTAGTACAAACCATAACATACATCAAAGAACCTACTACATTAGCATATGGGATGCTATTCATATAAGTTCTTTCGACCTCGATCGGGACATTGATCAATACTCAACTTGAATTGAGGGTTTGTTGGAGTCACAAGCTTGAATTCGACATACCAAACTTTTCGAGAATCTTTCATAAATATGCCTCTTGAGATAAGCATAATTTCATTGCTTTCTATCTCTTGAATGTCAATTCCAAGAATCTGGAAGCTTCTCTAGATCCTTCATTTCGAACTCCTTATTGAGTTGCCTTCACTCAATACCTCATTGACATTGTTGCTTGCTATGAGAATATCATCAACATAAAGTAACAAAATAACAAATGAATTACCGGAAAAATCAAGTAAACACGGTGGTCGAACCGACTTCTAACGAAACTTATGCGTGTCATGAATTTGTCGAATCTCCTATTCCTTTGTCGAGGAGATTGTTTCAGCCATATAAAGATCTATTCAACTTGCACACATAATCTTCCTTTCCTTCGACATACCCTTGAGGTTGCCTCATCGAGATTGTTTCATCTAGATCACCATACAAGAATGCAATCTTCACATCCATCATTTCGATTCAAGATCGACGTGCCACCATGGCAAGCAACATTCGAATTGACCTATGCTTCACAACAGGAGAAAACACATAATTGAAATCTACACCTTCTTTCTGAGTGAAACCCCTTGCAACCAACCTTGCCTTCTATCTTTTCGACGCCACTCCTTCGATTCCTTCCTTAACTTTGAAAATCCAATTACAGCTAACTAACCTGGATCCATCAGGTTTCTTGATCAATTCCCAAGTGTTGTTATCATGAAGAGACTTCATCTCATAATACATGGCCTTCATCCATTCAGTCTTATTTCGACTCCTCATAACTTTCTTATGGTCTCTTGGTTCTTAGTCTAGAACCTCACTTTCAAAGATTAAGGCATGTTATAAGATCTGCATACCCAAATCTTTGAGGTGGTTTGATGACTCTCCGAGTCCTATCTCTTGCTAATAGGTAGTCATCGACAGTTTCCTCAACTTCATCATCCTCCTTCGACTCTCACCGGATATGCATTCGATCAACATGCTCCACCTCAGGAATCTCTACATTCCCTCTTCGTCGAGCGCACTTCACCAACATCATCCGTTTTCTTGAAAGCCATTTCAGCTTCATTGAAAACAAAATCTCGACTGGTGATAATCCTTCTGTGACCTGACTCTAGGCACCATAACGTATAAGCTTTGACTCCTTCAGGGTATCCCATGAACATGTATTTAAGAGATCTAGGCTCGACCTTGTCTTGCCTAATGTGAGCATAGGCTACGCAACCAAATACTCTCAGTTTGTCGAGATTTGGTGGATGTCCTGACCAAATTTCTTCAGGTGTCTTCATATCTAACGCAATCGAAGGACATCTTTATCGGATATGTTGTCGAAAACCTCACCAAAACACCTTCTTTAACCCAACACTAGTCAACATGCAACTAAATATCTCCAAGATGGTCCGATTAAACCTTTCAGCCAAACCATTTTGTTGTGGAGTCCCTGCAGTAGTTCTGTGCCTTGCAATACCAGGGGCAACACAAAAGCATCGAATGCCTCATTGCAAAATTCAAGACCATTATGCATTCTCAACCTCTTGACCTTTACGCGGTTTGATTTTCGACCAGAGTCTTTCAACCTTTGAAATTCTCAAAAGTTTCATCCTTAGTCTTCTGAATGAATACCCATAACTTTCTGGAATAGTCATCTACTATGGATAGAAAATACCTTGCTCCTGAATGTGATGGACACCTTGCAGGCCCCCAAAGATCAGCATGGATGTAATCAAGGGATCCATGTGTTCTTTATTTTCCTTTGTTGAACTTCACTCTGCAAGATCTTCCAAGTACACAGGGTTCACAAAACTTCAGCTTTTCGACTTTGTCTCCACCAAGAAAATTTTGTTTTCCCAATTCGACCAGACCCCTTTCACTGACATGGCCTAATCTCATGTGCCAAATTTCTATCTTCGACAAAGGTTTAGTGGATGCAACATTTGTCGAACCACTTACCACCTCAAGGTATAAGCCTTTTTCTTCGCCTCTCGGGACTTCCTTCGACCCTTCATGACTCTTAGGATACTTTTCTCCTTGAAAAACATATCCTTTCTTGTCGAATTCACCAAGAGAAATCAAATTTCTCTTTAAATCAGGTACATACCTGACTTTAGTCAATAACCTTATTGACTTATCATGGAGTTTGAATCTCACAGATCCAACACTTGTAATCTTGCAAGCTTTGTTCTTTCCCAGCAATACAGATCCACCATCTTGATCACACAATTCCTCGAACAAGTCTTTATTTGGGGTCATGTGCTAAGTGCACCCAGAATCCATAATCCACTCCTTCGACGGGTTACTGCTCGAAACCACAAGAATATCAGATGAGTCGAAATCATCTTGAACAATAGTTGCATTGCCATTATCCTTTCCTCCATGATCTTTCAGGCGTTCAGGGCACACTTTTCTTGTGTGACCCTCCTTCTTACAAAGATAGCATCGAATACCGGATGCTTCACCGTAAAACTTCTCGACTTTTACCTTTCTTCTTGTCGAACTTATTATCCTTTCGCAAGAATTTTCCTTTAAAGGCCAAACCTTCACCAACCGTCGAAGGTTTATGCTCCTTTCGTTCATTCAAGTCCTTTGAATACAAGGCTGATTAAACTTCTTGAAAGGTCAGGGACTCCCTTCCATACAAGAGAGTTTCTTTGAAGTGGGCATGTGATTTGGGCAACGCGCACAACAGCAACAACGCTTGATCTTCATCATCGATCTTCACATCAATATATTCAAGATCAAGAATCAGCTTGTTGAACATATCCAACTACTCAGCCAACACTTTGTCTTCAATCATCTTGAATGAATACAAAACTTGCTTTAGGTAGAGTCGATTCACCAACGATTTGGTCATGTACAAACTTTCAAGTTTCACCCATAACCCTGCGGCTGTCGTCTCCTTTGATACCTGTCGAAGAACCTTATCACCAAGGCTCAACAAAATTGCACTGTGGGCCTTCTCTATCATTGTCGTCTTCTCGACTGTCATTAAAGCTTCGTTCATGACTGATTCTCCCTTCAACGCTTCCAAACAACCCTGCTGAACCAGTAGGGCTTTCATCTTCAAGCGTCACAGACCGAAATCGTTCACTCCGGTGAACTTTTCAATCTCATATTTTGTCAAAGGAATCTTCTCCACGCTCACCGCACCAATTTGTTGTGAATTGGATGCCTTAGAAATAAAATATAAACTTGTTGCTCAAGGTAAGAAAAAAGAATGAAGAACACAATGAACACAAGGATTGGTTATTAATTGCTATTCTTTCCTTTATCTTCAAACAAGATTACAAGTATACAAGAATGACAAATAACTTTCTCACCCTAAATTAGAATTTGCAGTATGCAATGATGAGAGACTAGTATGCTATTTATAATAAACCTAACATACTAAACTAATGGGCTTTTATTGCAAATGCCCATTACAAGCTAACTTAGGGTACAAGCTAACTTAACCAATTGGACATAACAAACAAGCCCAATTCGATGCTAACAATCCTAACATCCTTCGACACTACAAGTTAGAACACACTTCAACTACAACTTGTAACACTTCGACAACAGCATGTGAGCAACCTTCGACTGCATGCTAAACTTTGTCGAACCGTCGAACCAATATACTACCTTCGATCCAATAGAGTTCGATCCAATATCTCACACCCTAGCTTTTATTTGGCTCTTGTGTGTCCAAGAGACACCTTTCTTTGTTCTCACAACCATCACTGTAGCCCCTGCCATGACGCCAACAGAGAGAAATAAGTAAAATGAGATGATAAATAATTAAGGTTTTTATAGGAAAAATACATAATTTCATTAAAAAAAAACAACAAAATTAGTGCTAATTTCTTAGTATTTTCAATAACTAATATGAGAACTGTAGGATGGAGCATTACATATACTACTGGTGTTGATGCAGGGGGGTTTTATAGTTTTTTAGGGGTGTGTACTAGACTTTTGTGTTTTTTATTTAGGGAATGTTATATGTTTTATCATACTAGTTTGTGTATTTTTTTGGAGCTTGAGTTTATGATGTTTGAAGTTGTGTATACTTCACAGGCTTGAGAAATTGAAAAATATACATTATTCTCTAACTATTAGTAAAAAGTCATATACTACATTTTCTTTAGGAGTGACAACTTGCTTGGTATCAAAAGAAACCAATGTGGTACTTGCTTGGTATCAAAAGAAACCAATGTGGTTTTTATGTGACTAACACAATCATGTCTGATAATTTTCATATTCTGTAATACAATATCCTTGACTCTATGATGTACTAAACTACCCTTGACTCTATGATGCACTAAACTGTATGTGTATGCGCATTTAGAGCTTAAACTTCTAATGTCTTAATTCCACTTAAATGTTAAAAAAAAATTGAAACTCCACTTATACGCTTTATTTCAATTTCCTTTGTATTTATAACAAAATAATCACCCCTCCGCCATATATTATTCTTTATGTAATTATACTATTGGTGCCACTGCTAATGAGTTGATGGCATATTTTTGCTGCCATGTGATTGTCTTTGTTGTAGTTCATTTTATAGTAGCTTATTCCCATCACCTATAATTGTTAATTGTTTTTCTTGTAGTATACAGTTCTTAGATTGCATACTAGTCTACAACCAAATATGATATTTTCACTTTATACAACTTTCATGAATAAATAAATCAATTCAAAATTCTTAAGTAATGCAAAGGTTCGATCATATTTTCTACCCTCCATTAAATGATTGTACGTAACGTTAATAAATTAGTGACTCATCGACATATATTTATTTGTTCCATTCTTTAAACAAAATGAGACGAGGAATATAGCTTCACATAAAAATGGGGGCTAGAACCCAATTGCTTGACTAAATTTTTGGGAGAAAAGCAATCAAATAACTACAACATAACAATTAATTGAGAGAAAAAGACTCCAAAATACAGCTAGCTAGCTATTGCTGTAATGAAGCAATACATAGGAATTAAGTTTAAAATGGAGACCAAGTTCATCTCCAATTTAACACTATAATGGATGCGGGAAAACTGAAGGATGCATTGCCCTACTATGAGAAGGTTATTGATAAACTACCCTTCCAGGTACACGCTTATATTTCAATCACTTACGTGCCAGTTTTTTATAGGAGGGGGAATGCATGTCTATCTTTTCAGTATCAACCTAATATAAGGTAGACACAATAAAAGCACAAGTAGAATGAGATGAACTTATTTTTCTTCAAACCAAAAGGGTATTTTGATTGTCCTTTTAAAATTATTCAGATTTGTTGAGCATTACATTAGGTTTAATATTTGAACTTTTGAATGTCATGCATAACATATACTCTAGTAGGGAAACTAGGAAAACATATATATGGAAGAATATATGTATGAGATTGAACATGTTTGTGCAGAGTGAGCTCCATGGATTAGCAGCCTTACAGTGGTCGATTTGTCTAGACTCCCTCAGTAGGTATATTTGACTTTATACTTCTACTAATATGTGTTATTTTTGGATCTAAATATGTCTGTTGCTAGTTTACTTTCATTTTTGTCTTCAAAATGATAATGCTTTGAAGTTTTTATATCTAGAATATCAACAAATCTTTGGAGCTGCAATGCAAATTCCTCATCATCGAACATGGATGTATAATAGGCTTCTCCCGGCCAAAGCGGACATACATATGAATTTTTAAAAGGTGTTGAAGAGTTTATAAACTTTGCTTGTCGACAAAAGAGTATTTGAAGGATGGTGTAATAAGATGTCTATGTAAGATGTGCAAAATGAGGACCACCTCACTCCGGATGAAGCAAACACTCACATTCACCAACATGGGTTTACACGAAATATTGGAATTGGACTTGCCATGGAGAGATAATCCTCACATCAATGATAACGACAACGATGATATAGATATGGTTGCGCCTTGCAATAGTAGTCAATGGAGTTATGAACATGTTCATAGATATCAAGACATGGTGTTTGATCTCCGATTCTAATGACATGTGGAACCTCAAACATGGAAGCACAAAATTTTTATGACATGTTGAATTCAACTCAAGAACCATCGTGGTCGGATGTAAAAACACATCGAGTTATCTCGCTATTAAGTTGTTGAGTTTAAAATCTAAACACAACATGTCACGCATGTTTCGATGACATGGTGAAGTTTATGAAGGAATCAAGTCACCCAGAGAATGTAATTCCCTCTAACTTTAGGGAAATAAAAAACTTATGGACTTGGTTTATCGAGGATAAAGATAGATTGTTGCATTGGTGGATGTATGTTGTATTACAAAGAGGACATCAATTTAAAGGAGTGCAAGTTTTGTAATGAGCCTCGATACAAAACATGTATTTTGCGTAGCGTAACAAAACTCTAAAGATGTTCCTCAGAGATTGTATTATTTGCCTTTAATCCCCGCCTTCAAAGATTGTATGCTTCAGCGAGATCTGCAGACCATATGAGGTGGCACTACAAAAATCGTAGGGAAGAAGGTGTGTTGTGTCATCCTTCAGATGGGGAAGCTTGGAAACACTTTGACCAAGTATATCCTACATTTGCTTCAGAACCTCGAAATGTTAGACTTGGTCTATGTGCTGATGGCTTCACCACTTTTAGCCAATCTACAAAACCATATTCTTGTTGGCCAATAATTGTCACACCATATAACCTACCTCGAGCTATGTATGATGATGCCATATATGTTCTTGACCTTGATAATTCGAGTTCAAACAATCCCAAAGGTAAAATTGATGTGTATTTGCAACATATTGCAACAATGCGGTGTAGTAACGTAAGATGCATCAAAGAGGCAAAAATTTTGATTGAGAGTTGCACTAATGTGGAAAATAAATTATTTTCCGCCTATGGGATGTTGTCGGGTGGAGTACTACAGAATATTTGCTTGTCACGTATGCAAGGGAAATTTAAAAGCTTTATCATTGAAAAAGGAAAAGAGATCTTGGTTTGATTGCCACCGTCGATTTTACCTCACGATCACCCTTTTAGAAGAAATAAGGTTGCGTTTTACAAAAATATAATTGAGACAAGGGCCTCCTCTAAGATTAAGTGGTGAACAAGTGTGTGAAAAGGTTTGTGGGCTTCCTAAGGTAACTAATACGAGAAAATGCATTGTTCTTTGGTCGTGAGTATCACATAATTGGACCAAAAGAAGCATATTTTGGGATTTGCCTTATTGAGACACAACCTATTGAGGCACAATCTTGATGTTATGCATATTGAGAAGAATGTCTTTGAAAATATTTTTCTTACTGTTATGGACAACAAAGAAAACTAAGGACAACAAAACGCAAGGTTGGACTTGGAAAAATATTGTCATAGAAAAGAGTTGTTGCTGGAAAAAAAGCCTAATGGGAACTATATGAAACCGAAAGTCAAATATTGTTTGACGAATGAACAAAAAATTGATGTATGTGAATGGGTGAAAGGATTGAAGATGCCTGATGGTTATGCTTCTAATTTGGTTAGATGTGTAGATTCAAAGCAAAAAAAGCTGTCTGGTATGAAAAGTCATGATTGCCATATTTTTATGGAATGTCTACTTCCAATAGCTTTTAATGCTCTCCCTGAACCGATATGGAAGACCTTAACCGAGCATAGTCAATTTTTTAGAGACCTGTGTTCAACCGTGTTAAGAGAAGATCACTTATTACAAATGAAAAAAACATTCCTACGGTATTATGTAAGATTGAGCGTATATTTCCACCCGCATTGTTTGACTCTATGAAGCACTTGCCAATTTATTTAGTTGATGAAGCTAACATGGGAGGACCAGTTCAATATCGTTGGATGTATCCGTTTGAAAGATTTTAAATAAAATTAAAAAGCATCAAAAACAAAAAGTGTGGAAGGGTGTATTTGTGAAGCATATTTAGTGCAAGAGACATCCTATTTCAGTTCCATTATTTTCGCCTCTACTCAATACTCAAGTACTATTGGCATAAACAAGGGACTCATCAAGACAATATTCAACCAACTTTGTCAATCTTTGAACATTTAAATGGCCAAACAACGGAAAATACTGTGAAAGGTGGCTCGAGGATAGAAATGGTAGTGCCCACTACACGTTCTCTTAAATTGCAAAGAGGTTAAGCCATTTATTGAGTAAGTATTGAGCAATAATAAATATATTTATATTTTTTCAACTAATATCGACACTAATTTTTAACAATATCTTATGTAGTATGTATGTCCAAAGTTTGAAAAGTATGTATGAGGATCTCAATGACGATATTGTTGATAAACAACTAGAAGCTGACTTTCCGCGGTGGTTTAAAGAATACGTACGTAAGCATATTTTTAGTGTTATATTCTAGGATATTTGGGTTAGAACAAAGATGTATAATTTTCTTCTAAACTAAGATATATGACTTGATTTATTTGACTAGGTGACGATGAATCACAAATTTAGGGGACAAAATTCTGACTTGTATGATTTGGCAAGGGGGCCTTTGAGACTAGAGAAATCTTGGCCTGTTTATTTTTCAAATGGATACAAATTCCACACAACTTATTGGGGTGAAGGAAAATCAACATATAACAGTGGGGTGTGTGTTAGTGGAATAGGACAAGACGAATCCTCAAATGACTATTATGGGTTATTACAAAGATTTTAGAATTTGAATGGCCAAGTCAAACAACAAAAAAGTTGGTTTTATTTTACTGTGATTGGTTTGACCCTTCAAGACATGGGATGTGAATACATCGTCAATATAAGATTGTAGAAGTTCATAAGGGAGAAAATATAGTAAATTTGATCCTTTTATTTTCCCAATTGCAACTCAAGTTTATTATTCACCTTATCCTGGGCGCCCAAGAGATAAGGTTGATTGGTTGGTAGGTATAAAGACAAAGCCAAGAGAGGTTGTTGATGATAGGCATACATTAGAGGTTGCTTTTCAAGTGCAAGAGTCACGAGTTAATGCAACAATTGAAGATGACCCAATTGATCACCTACAAGATGATGAAGTTGATGGTGAAGAGGTTAGTTTGCCAATGATGCAAGAAAATGAAGATGATTCCAATGACGACGGTGAAGATGAAGATTAATGTATATCAACTAGGAAAAATAAAAAATGGAAACTCTATCAGTGTCTACTCTTACTTAAAACCCTCTCAACAATTTGTAAAACTAATATATATCTATGGGCATGGTTTGCAGGATTTTTCTCTCATATTCCTTTTGTTATTATATTCATGCACTTCGTAGAAATCAATGATCTATATCTTTTGTTTTTTTGTTGGGTGTTGAAGAGTGTAAAACTAGTACTGGATTGTGACACTTTTCTACTATTAACAAACTATGTGAAATTGGCAGGAGTATATGTGAAATTGACAGATATTATGTAAGGTGGAGTTTACTCAACCAAAAAACGTTTTTGAGTTGAATTCTAAGTTCAATTTCATCGGTCCAAGGCTGCACCACTTTGTTTAACAAATTGACATCCTTGGTCTGCAATCAGTATGTACTAATAGGGTTTCTTCTTCAATGCATTCAAATTCAGTAGTATTGGAATAACTGCCTCATCTGCAGACATATTAGAAATTTCAAATATATTTAGAAATTTACTTCTTTTATTATGATAAAGGGAGGAATAAAAGTAGTTATACGTCTTTTATCACTTTAGAGTTTTGTTTGATACTAAATTTTAGAAGTATAACATGCTCTATGGAAAAACTAGGAAAGTAGTGAGTGTACAACGTTATGAAATGTGTAAGTGTTGGATGGAGAAAGTCAGTAGCATTGGTTTGTCATCATTAACTTTCTTAAGTATAGATGTAATGAATTGGATTGTAAAATAGAAGCAACTTAGGCATGGATGGATAGGAATCCAAAGACTAATAAGTACATACACTACTAGAAAAGCTGGATTTTCCTGCGGATTTGAGCAAAAAATCCACAACAAACACGTTTCCTGCGGTTTATGGTTCCCAGCTAATACCTTTGTGGGTAATAACTTCCGCAGAAAAATCCGCAGCAAAATCCACAGGAAATGTTAAACTTAAATTTTTTTAAAATCATATATTAAAATAACCATAATATAAAAATAAAAATTTAATTTAAAATATTTCGATTTTAAAGAAGAAAAATTCATAGAACAACAATTTATAAACTACAAAAAATAAAATTTAATTTTAAATAAAACACATTCATAGAACAATTTATAAACTTAACAAGTTCTTACATAGTCATATTACTAAAAATGACTCAAACAATTCATTTGTCTAACTTAAAATTAAAATTCATTACTAACGTCTTCCATGTTTCTTGATGTCATCTTTGTATTGATCACTTTCATTAGATGGTTCTTGACGTTATCTTCATATTGATCACTTTCATTAGTTGGTGTGGTGGACGAGAGATGACCCGAAATCCCAAATGATTCATTAAAATGAAATTTTACTATTGCCCGATCATCTCTTTTCTGTCTCATCTCAACTTCTCTTGTTCTTGTCAACGATGCATTTAAAGCATGGACTTGATCTCAGCATCATCTTGAGAGTCACCGAAACACTGAAGGTTTATTTGATAATGAAACCATGTCGCGGTTCCAAGACCAATACCCCTTCTCTTCAATGACTCTACCATATATTCAAAATTCAATAGTTGGTTGACTATCAACTTCATCCTCTTCAAGATTAGTTGGAATATGAGATATCTCCAACTTTTCCGTTCAAATTGATCTAAATGAAAATTTACAAAATAGAAATAAATTCAAGAAAAGTGATACATTCCAAAGAGTATTTAAAATTCAATCAAATTAGTACTCATATGCGATTCGGATGAACTCTACCAACTTTGATCATTTTTCCTATGTGTGCAAAAATAGAACTCCGTCAATGATGGATCTACACCTCCTTTTCTTTCTAAAATTTTAAAAGAAACAATGTCATTTATTATAAATACAATTTGAGAAATTTAATGAAAAACTTATAATACGTACCATTCTTTTCAATGCAACGATGAGAATAGATCCTCGGTGAAGAGATGCACCATCCATAGAACACCGATTCATTTTATTGGTTTGACATGCTTTTGAATTTGGAAGAATTCAATGTACCATCAATGCTCCACACATCATCTCATCCAGGGTTTGTCATCTAAGTTTTGGCGAACTTCTGCATAGTTGACATCGCACCTCTTTTTCAAAAGGCGCATGGTAACCTTATATTACGGTAGCCATGTAAACTTTTACGTAACAAAATAATCAATGTAAGTCATATTCTATTTATGTTTGGTCAAAACATAAAATTATTGTCATAATATAATGATATCGAACGAAGAACAAAAATGAGAGCTTGAGTTCGACAATGTGTGTTTCGTTAGCATCTTAAATTTGGCCTATCCATCAATCTCAACCTATCCCTTCCGAAAGGTTGAGAAGGGATAGGTCGAGGTTGACGTTGGATAGGCCAAATTTGTTAGCATGCTAACCCAAACCTTTCACACATTTGTCGAACTCGTGCTTCATTTTTCTTCCGTGTTAATCTATGACAATAATTTTATGTTTGACCAAACATAAATAGAATGTGACTTACATGATTAATTTGTTACGTAAAAGTTTACATGGCTACCGTAATAAAGGTGACGGTAATTTTGAAAAAGAGGTGCAACTAAGATGTCCCAAATGCAAGAAGTTCGCTAAAACTTAGATGACAATGATTGGGGAGATGCGTGGAAGATGGTATGTACAAGCCAAATTCAAAAAGCATGTCAAACCAATAAAAGGAATCGTGTTCTATGGATGGTGCATCTTCACCGGAGGATCTATTCCCATCGCTTGCATTGGAAAAGAATGGTATGTATTATAAGTTTTTCATTAAATTTCAAATAAGTATCTATAATAAATTACATTGTTTCTGTTTCTTTTAAAATTTTAGAAAAAGAAAAGGGGTGTAGATCCATCATTGACGGAGTTCTATTTTCGCACACATAGGAAAAAGGATCAAAGTCAAAGAGTTCATGTTGAATCCGATATGCAGTACTAATTTGATTGAATTTTAAATCGCACACAAGTCTTTTGAATGTATCACTTTTCTTGAATTTAATTCCTTACTATTTTGTAAATTTTCTTTAGGATCAATTTGAATGGAAAAGTAGGAGATTTCTTCTTAGATTCCAACTATTCCTAAGAGGATGAAGTCGATAGTCAACCAACTATTGAATTCCACCGATTGGATATATGGCAGAGTCACTGGAAAGAAGAAAGGAGGGTATTTGGTCTTGGAACCGCCCAAGACTTTGGTTTCATTATCAAATAAACTTCAAGTGTTTCGAGTGACTCTCAAGAGGTTGATGCTTTGAGAAGTCAAATCCATGTTTTAAATGCATCATTGCAAAGACAAGAACAAGAGAAGTTGGAGATGAGGCAATAATTGCATCGTCAAGAAAAAGAGATGATCGAAGCGAATAATAAAATTTCATTTTTAATGAATCATTTGGGATTTCTTGGGTCATCTTCTCGTCCACCACAACCAACTAATGAAAGTGATCAATATGAAGATGACGTCGAAGAACCATCTAATAAAAATGATCAATATAAAGATGGCATCGAAGAAACACATGAAAAAGACGTTAGTAATGAATTATAATTTTTAAGTAGCGAGACAAATGAATTGTTTGAGTCATTTTTAGTAATATGACTATGTAAGAACTTGTTTAGTTTATAACTTGTTGTTCTATGAATGTGTTTTATTTAAAATCAAAGCTTTTAAAATTAAAATTTTATTTTTGTAGTTTATAAATTGTTGTTCTATGAATTTTTCTTCTTTAAAATCAAAGTATTTTAAATTAAATTTTTATTTTTATACTATGGTTATTTTAATATATAATTTAAAATTATTTTAAAAAAAATTGAGATAAACATTTCCTGCGGAAATTATTACCCACAAAAGTATTAGCTGGGAATCATAAACCGCAGGAAAATTCGAAGGAAACATGTTTTCTGCAAATTTTTTACTCAAATTCGCAAGAAAATCCAGCTTTTCTGGTAGTGAAAATAACCAACTACAAATTTGAGAGGGAATTACAAGTTAACTGAAATACTATAATGGAAAGTTGAGTTGAAACTAACTATACAAAAACTATCATGATGAGTGATTTGAAATACCAATTTTGTATTTCCATAAAAAATATTGACTTAGCAACACAAGCATTATTGAAAATACTGATATATTTTCTGATAGTAAGTAAAGTAAGTCTCCTATAGCACCATTTTAAGAATTTTTTTTACTGTTGTACCACTTTTTTACCCCAAAAATACCAATATACCATTCGTTGAAATAAATATTGTTTTTGAAACATAGCTGTCGGCCTTTTAATAGGTGGATGTGTTAATTTAGAAAGGGTCTGCCCATTGTGTGGGCGGTAGTGTGTAAAGTTTTTTTTTTTTTTATGTTTTAATTTTAATTTAATAGTTTATAATTATAATTTAATAACTAATTTATATTATAATTAATAATAAATATATTTATTTTAATAATCATATTGTAATTTATTTTAATAAATTATTTATATTACAATTAAATAATAGTTATATTATAATTAATTTATTTTAGTAATTATATTGTAATTTATTGATGTTATAATTAAACAATAATTTATTTTAATAATTTATTTAATTTTAGTAAAATAATAAAAATCTACTAAAAATAACAATATATAAATTCATTAAATTAAACCAATATTTAGAACAAATAAAATAAAACACTAAATGAAAAATAATTAGTGGGGGGTTTTGGCCGGGTCGTGAAGCCATGAGTTCCACAAAAGGAGTTTCATGGTCCGTAGAACCATACATCGTGTTCTTGTGCAGTTGCTCTTCCGCGGTTGTAGTTGAGATGAAGGTCCAACATCATTGTCATTCATTAATAATGATATCATTTCTTCATTGGTAAATTGCATTTCATTGCACTTCCATAACTTAATGTTGTTCCTCAAAATTCCAATTTCGTATGTTATCTACCGGCATTTGACTATATACTGGGGTTGGTAATATTCGGTGGTAAAATATTGAGTTGAGAAAAGGTATTTGTTGTTGGGGGTAGGTGGGGTCTTGTGGAATTTGTAGATTTATTGAAGTAGGAGGTGGGTTATGTGATGTTGACGGAAAAAATTGAAAGTTGTTGTTGGGTTCCGCATCGGGTTTACATGATATTTCCTCGTAAGACATTATCTTCGGTTATCCCATTGACGACGCCTTCCTTCAAATGATTTGAATAAGGAGTATAAGACCATTGGTCGCTCACTAATTCGTGATACTCGTCCCACTGGAGCATTAGGTATGCCTTGAAGAATTCCAAATTGGAGTTTTACCCATTTGTATAATGCATTTCCAAACAGAAACACATAAGGAATGTTTTTGAACTCCGACATGAGCATCACTGGATCCAAATCTCAAGGTCTAGGTAGGGTCTCCATGTAAACTGTTATAAAATATAAACAAATATATTAATTTAAGAAAGTAGAAAAGTAACTACTAATAATCTATGGTTGAGAAATTACATCATCTTCGAAATGATCGACGAAAGCGCGATAACCCGGTGCCCAGTGATGAGGAGTGTTCTCATAATCCATCCCATATAAATAAATAATGAAATAAGTTTAAGAAGTAAAAAATATTTTGAAAATATAAAAGTTTCAACTTACTTGGTTGCGTATGAAAGTGAAATGGATTCCTAGGCGCAAGTCTCGGCATCCCGAATCACCCCAAGTTTGTAGTAATGTTGAAAAGCGGAAAATTATTAGCATCCTTTAAAGCGCACCCCATCACATGGGAGGTTTTTAGTGTGGGAATCTAGGGCTTTGATCGTATAAGACCATTTAAATATTAATATAATAGTGTGAATAAGACAAAATTTGTATCATTTAAATGGAGCTATCAATGCATGCATTATTTATCACTCAAATACAAACATAATTCTACACAATTGTCTCAAACACGCGACTATGTGATTGGTGCTTTACAATGGAGAAATCCTTGTCTCCGATGATGTAGGCATCATATTCGAAATACCGATGTTTGTCGGTTCAGACACGTAGAAATTCTAAGTTTGAATATTTAAAGGAGATGATTCAAACAAGGATGCAATTTCGAGATTTTCACAATTATATATCGAAATGATGTTCATTTCTGATAATAATGTGAAATATGTTTTGTTGAAAGTCCGAGACGATGATGATGTGGAAACAATGTTTTACAACCATGAATTGTCCGAGTTATATGAGATTGATTATATATCAAATTCCAAATCAACAACCCTCATGTAAACCAATCTCCATAATTCCAAACGAAGACGTTGGTGACAATGACGGAGTCCGAGGCGCAGTTAATGAAATGTTCACGACCTTATTTAAAGAAGATGGTCGAGGCGCATGAACAACATAAATGAACAACAAATTCCAGCTGATAATGTGTATTGTCCACTTGCCCACATTGGGAACTAATGGTGACGATTCATCATTCGAGTGACCCCACAATCCTCGCCTTCCTCAGAGGATGACATTGTCATGATAACCAACAAAACCAAATTGACCGTGATGCTTACTATATCCAGTATCACATGAAACGCTGTAGATTTCAAGGTATCTATTTCGACACGAAGAGATATCACATCCGCTGTGCTAAGTGGTAGCAAATTCGCCCTGTGGCATCGATAGGAAAGAGTAGCTATGGAAGATAGGAATCATGGAGCCCCACACACTTGTTCAACAACTATCTTTAATCAAGATCATGACAACTTAGCTCTCGCTTGATGAGTGATCGACATAACCATGGTGATGATGTTAATGAAATTGTTTCATATTTATACACCCCTCACATAGAGCAGATGCGTAAGACAATCAAACAAGTTTATGGAAATTGAAACATAACATCTTCCAAATACTTGTTAGCCTTCAAACTTTTGTTCCGCATAGTGAGATGGAACAATCCGATGTATACAGATGACTCTAATTGTTGTTGCAGAAAACAAATATTCCATCGACTATTTTGGCCATTTTCAACCATGCATATTGATATCCGCAGATTGTACATGGTTATATGATAACAGGGCACGCTACATGGCGGTAGCACAAGATGGAAATAGTAATATTTCCCAATTCGCCTGGAAGGTGAGGCGGTTTCTTTCTAAAGAACTTGAGAATTCATGTAGCCCCTCACCCGATCCGCGTTTGATTCGATGCACACGCATCTATCGAAACGCAAACAATTCTAATAATGGCTGGCATAATCCTCCATCCGTCCACAGTTTCTCGAAGAACATGATCAACATGCGAAGTTCAATACATGTTTTATGCAACATTACACCGTTAAATATTTTTATTAAATTCACATACGCAAACCAACCACGTTTAGTATTATCATCAAAGATTGGCATGGTTAACCCGACAGCTTGCGCGATAGACAAAATTCAGCTGAAAAATGGATAGCAGATGATGAGGTCGTCATCGCACATGACGAATCTTGTCGTCACTCACCGCATTAGCACTCGCATCTCCCATCACACGGTTCGCCAACATACCAGACCGAACATTTTGTCGAGCGGCGCAAGTGCGCTGAACCCCAGCCATTATCATTAACGCGCGAAGGTCATGAACATCAAACCTCCACGCCGGGTTGCTGCTTGACCCATAACACTTTTAGTGTGAAGGAAACCATTTACATGGCGAGGGAGCATATGGGACGTTCAATCAACTCAGCATCGTTGGTGTGAAAGCTCAGCATACCGCCCCTTCACATCACCCGCCGACGCCGATGATGCCGCATTCGACATTATTGACGCCTTACAGTTCCCATTTGGATTTACAACAACAAAGCCTGATATCAAGTTAACTTATGAGGGAGAACAGATGTCATAACTCCAATCATGAGGCGCAGAAAGTCGTCCCGAGCCACAATAAATGGACAACTTTGATAATTTAGAGTAATGTAGTCGTCTCCCGGACACAACCGACGTGATAATGTAGAACAATGAGTTTTATGACTCAAAGTTGTAGAATGACAAGAAAGTGGCTTCAACTAGTTTAGCATTTAATTTAAACACATTACAACATAACAAATTAGATATTGAACAATCTCAGCAACAACATTATTCTAACATCACCGGCAGGCAACAAACACATCAACAACACAACACAAAACATCTCTGAATCATTACACACACCGATCGACCCCATCATCATCATGTATCCTTATGATGATGATGGGATCAGCCGAGATTGTATAGTTGATTGTAATATTCTATAGATGTTTTTGTGTTTGTGTTGTTGATTTTAATTTATGTGTTTATTTTGAACTTGTTGGTGATGTTTAGGTTAAATGTTGTTGTTACTTTTTAAAGTTTGTTTAAGTATCTAATTTATGTGTTGTCTTATGGAGTTGTTGTTTAAATTAAATGCAAAAGTACTAGTGGATGAAACACTTAATTTCTTGATGTCATTTTGTAATACAACTTTGAGGCATGAAAAAAAAACTAATTGTTCCTACATCAGCATAGTGTTCTACAGGTCCCGGAGACCACACAATGCACATTTTCTCTCCAATTTATCAAAAGTTGTCCATTTCGTTGTAATACGAGCCATCGACGACCTTTCTTATTGTGCTCATGATCGTTATGGCAAATTTGTTCTCCTCATAAGTCCCACGTATCTAACTAGAATCGAAAAACTTGTGTCAGAATCCCAAATAGGTTAGGCACCTTTGTAAACGCCACCAATAAGATATATGTCAAGACGCACTACGTAACATGCAATGATAACATGTGAACTAGGGAGGTGGTATGCTTGAAACTTTCCAAGTCACACCAACAATCGCCAAGTTGACCTTGTAACGCCCCATAGGCTTCCTCACCATGATCAATGGTTTCCTTCACAAGTGTTATTATTGTAGTCAAAACGCTAACCCGGCGCGTGAGGATTTGATGTTTCATGACCTTCACGCATTGCTGGTAAATGATGGCTAGAATTCAAAACCCACTCTACATTGCACCCCTTCAAAGAAAGAGTGTTCTCATCCTATAGTATGTTGTTGAACCATTGTAGTGACGTGGAAGATTACGAGTGCCTTTGAATGCGTACTAATGACTGACAAAGTTGGTAGTCATGTGCCCCCAAAGGACACCCCTCATCAAATGCTCTAGTCCATTTTTAAACCGAAATTTTGTCTATCCACGCTAAAGCATCGTGGTAGCCATGTCAATCTTTGACGATAATACCTAAACATTGGTTGATTAACGACACCCTATATGGTTTAATAAAAAATGTGTTAATATTTCGTAGTAATAATGTTACATAAAACATGTATAAAAAGACTTACCCATGTTGATCATCGTTTTCTGAGGCTTCACCCTGATTTCCTTCAGAGAATTTTGCGATATGCTTGACACAATAAATATGGATGATGGATGATTATGCCAACCATTATCGTAATTGTTGTATGTTTTGATAGATGCGTTCGCTTAAATAAAATACGATCAGTCGGAGCTACTTGAATTCTCAAGTTCTTTAGAAAGAACCCCCAACCATCCGCCGTCTCACCTTCCACAATGGCAAAGACAACTGGGAAAATATTATTATTTTCATCTTGTGCTACCGTCATTACTAGCGTATCCTTGTATTTACCATATAACCATGTACCATCAATCTGCAGTATAGGCTTGCAATATGCAAAACCTCGTATGCATGGTTGAAATGGCCAAAATAGTCGATGGAATATTTGTTTTCCTGCAACAACAGTTCCGTCATCTGTATACATCAGAACTGTTTCCATGTCAATCACTATACTTGGAACAAAAGCTTGAAGTGCTAACAAGTAATTTGGAAGATCATTGTAAGACTTTTCCCAATTTTCATAAACTTGTTCGATTGCCTTACACCTTGCAATCCATGCTTTCCAGTAGGGATCTGTATCTAAATATAGAAACAATTTCATTAACACATACGTCCACCATGATATCGAGATCTTGTTCAACAAGAGGCACTAATCGATCACTCATCAAACGAGAGCTAAGTTGTCTATGATCTTGATTAAAGATAGTTGTTGAACAAGTGTGTGGGGCTCCATGATTCCTATCTCCCATAGCTCGCTCCTTTTCCTATACGATGCCACCAGACGAAATTTGCTACCACTTCGCTTACAACAGGTGTGATATCTCTTCGTGTCAGAAATCAATACCTTGAAATCTACAGCGTGCTTCATGTGATACTTGGATACAGCAAACATACAGTCAAATTTGGTTTTAAACTGGTTATCAACAACAATGTCATCCTCTATAGGAAGACGAGGATTGTGGGGCCACTCAAATGATGAATCGTCACCACTAGTTCCCAAAGTGGTCATGTGGGCAGGTGGACAATACACATTATCAACTGAAATTTGTTGTTCATTTATGTTGTTCGCATCTGCCTCGGCACCATCTTATTCAAATAAGGTCGTGAACATTTCATTAACTTGCGCCTCAGACTCTTCTTCTTCGTCATTGCACCAACGTCTTCGTTTGGAATTATGGAGACTGGTTCAGCTACAGTAGGGTTGTTGATTTGGAATTTGATGTATAAATCAATCGCATATAACTCAGACAATTCATGGTTGAAAACATTGTTTCCACATCATCATCGTCTCGGACTTTCAACGAAACATATTTCACATTATTATCACCGAAATGAACAGCATTTCTCGATATATAATTTGTAAGACATCTCCAAATTGCATCCTTGTTTGAATCATCTCCTTTAGATATTCAAACTTAGAATTTCTACATAATACGAACCGACAAACATTGGTATTTTCGAATATGATGTCTACGTCATCGAAGACGAGGATTTCTCCATTGTAATGAGCATCAATCACATAATGAGGTGTTTGAGACATCGTTAATTTATTTGTGCTTGTGTTTGAGACAATTGTGTAAAATTGTGTTTGTATTTGAGTGATAAAAAATGCATGCATTGAGAGCTCCATTTAAATGATACAAATTTTGTATTATTCACACTATTATATCAATATTTCGTGGTCTTCTATACAGTCAAAGTCCTAGATTCCCATACTAGATAACCTTCCATGTGATGGGCGAGCGATTTAAAGAATGCTAATAATTTTTTCGCTTGTTCAACACTACTACAAGCTTGGGGGTGGTCAAGGATGCCGAGTCTTGCGCCTAGAAATCCAAATCCATTTCACTTTTCATACGCAACCAAGTAAGTTGAAACTTTTATATTTTTAAAATATTTTTTACTTCTTTACTTCTTAAAATTATTTCATTATTTATTTAGGTGGTCTGCATATGGGATGAATTATGAGAACACTCATCATCACTGTGCACCGGGTTATCGCGCTTTCATCGATCATTTCGAAGAAGATGATGTAATTTTCTCAACCATAGATTATTAGTAGTTACTTTTACTTTATCTACTTTGTTAAATTAATATATTTGTTTATATTTTATAACAGTTTACGTGGAGACCCTACCTAGACCTTGAAAATTTGGATCCAACTGATGCTCATGTGTGAAGTTCAAAAACATTTTTATCTGTTTTACAACTGTGGAAATGCATAATACAGATAGGGTAAAACTCATATTTGGAATTCTTCAAGACATACATGATGCTCCAATCTGCATGGACGAGTATGATAACACGAAAATGTATCGTATATTTAGCTTGATTTACATAGATTATATCTTTATTTTATCTTAACTATGTTGCTTTATATTCGTATTATGCCGGTATTTTCTATGTTTTCAGGAATTTAATATTTACAAGGCATGTGCGAAGAAAGTCGAGAAAAGTTGGTAAAATCGTAGTTAAAATCCACAAAAGAAGATCAATTATGCAATTGTGGGATGTATATGGCAAAATAGGGGTTCATCACAAGTAAAAAGGCTTTGGAAAATAAAGAAATGAGATAAAGCACCTAAGGCCCAGCCCAACACGCCTTTACCAGCCCAGCAAGGTGTGACGGTCGTCACACCCCCTCAAGCCAAGCTGTAACGGTCGTCACGCGTTACAGGGCGAGCCTTTCTCACCAAGCAAGCCCATAATGACCGTCACACCTCCCATAACGATCGTTACCCATTAGAAGGCGAGAAAATCTCAACAAGCAAGCTTGTAACGACTGTTACAAGCCCTAGCGACCATCACAGTTTCCGCAACAAACCGTAGCAATCGCTACGGAGGCATTTTCGGAGAAGAAATTCTCTTAACGTCCTACTTTCTCAGCGAGCCTCACATCTATAAATACGGCTGCCATTCTCCATTTTCGATATGCCTCGCTCTTGGCCTCTCTCTTCCTTTCTCGTCCATTTTTCCATCACTTTTCGTTCATGGCTTTTTCTTAGAGTGTAAAAGTAATAGTTCCCCCACATCGAGAGACTATTTCCAAGTTAGTTTTAGAATTTATTTATATCGTTCTATTTATGTATTAGATTCAAACTGGTTTGAGTATTTCAATTCAAGTTCTCTTTGTTTCCATTTTCCGCATTTACAGGTTCTTCATTTTACCGCTTTATTATTATTATTATTATTATTATTATCGTTGTTATTCCTTTTATCGCATTATTTATTATTATTATTTTGTTTACCGATTTAATTGTTATGTCGTCTTTTATCGTAACTATAATTATTTATGCGTTTTTAATTCGTAACATGTCCGGCTAAATAGTCTTGAGTTCGGTGTATGAGGACTGTCGTTATCGACGGGACTCGGTAGAAAATAATAGGTGTGAATTTATGATTAGAAATCTATTTTGGTTTTAATTTCCAAGTCTAACTTAAATAGCTTTGTCATGAGAGTGAGAGTTATTTAACACGAGAGTGAGAAATCAATTAAGATTAGAGCAGACAGTGCGAAAGCGTGAGGATCGAACCGGGTAGTGAAAATTAGGCAACAAATCTAAATACAACGAGAGCACTTTAGATGAGTTTAGGATATTATTGGCTTTCAAAATATAGTTCTTAATTATCGGGCGAACGAGAGCAAAATCTTGGGATTAGGAAATATGGCCTTAGTTAATACCGCGAGAGCGTGAGGCGGAGTCTTTAAGTTAGTATATTCTATATTCTAGGAACTAAGTTCTAGTCGTAATTTGTACTCATTTTCTATTAGTCCTTCAGGAACGCGAAAATCATATTTCGGTCTCGTTTTAGTATTATTTTCCAAGTCCATTTATTTTAGTTTTAGTTCGTAGTTTCCCCCAAATCAAATATTCATTAGCCTTAGCTTTACAACGTAACGATAGATTACAGTAGGTTGACATTGGTCTCTGTGGGTTCGATAATCTTTTATATTACTTCGATAGTTTCGTGCACTTGTAAAATTTACCCATAGATTATTAGTAGTTACTTTTACTTTATCTATTTTGTTAAATTAATATATTTATTTATATTTTATAACAGTTTACGTGAAGACCCTACCTAGACCTTGAAGATTTGGATCCAACTGATGCTCATGTGTGGAGTTCAAAAACATTCCTTATCTGTTTTACGACTATGGAAATGCATCATACAGATAGGGTAAAACTCCAATTTAGAATTTTTCAAGACATATCTGATGCTCCAATCTACATGGACGAGTATCACAGAATTACCGTAAACGACCAATGATCTCATACTCCTTATTCAAATCATTTTGAAGAAAGAGCGTCGTCAATGGGATAACCGCGAAGATAATGTCTTACAATGAAATATCATGTCAAATGAATGTAAACCAAGTACGAATTACATGAAGTGGTATAGGTCGATTTCCTATCTGTATTTGTCACCACATAACTTTTTATTTGACCCTTGAAATCAACCAATATCTTCAAACGTCTAACACCCCATACCAGTCCAACACACCAGACAATCAACAAGCACTTACGCCCAACACCCATTCATGACCAACCAACAACAATTCCACAACACTCAACTACCTTTCTTCCCAACACAATCACCTTTTACCCCAAATCAGCGGCCTCATCAATATACACGCTCACCTAATCCATCTCAATGGGGAACCCAACAACAATTTTCAATTTTTTTTCCGTCAACATCACATAACTCACCACCTACTTCAATAAATCTACAAATCCCACAAGAACCCACCTACCAAACACCCCAACAACAAATGCATTTTTTCCAACCCCAATATTTTACCACGCCCAAATATTACCAACCCCAGTATATAGCCAAATGTCAGCTGATAACATACGAAATTGGAATTTCGAGGGACCAACATTAAGTTATGGAAATGCAACTGAAATGCAATTTACCAATGAAGAAATGATAACATTATTGATGAATGACAATGACGTTGGACCTTCATCTCAACCACAATCAACAGAAGAGCAACCTACACAAGAACTTGGTGGTATGATTCTACGGACCAACAGACAAGCTCCTTTTTGTGGAACTCACAAACACTTCACACGATCCGACCAAAACCCCCACTAGAATTAAATTATTTTTAATGTAGTGTTTTATTTTATTTTATTTGTTCCAAATTTTGGTTTAATTTAATGAATTTATATATTATTATTTTTAGTAGATTTTTATTATTTTATTAAAATAATTACCAAATTAAATAAATTATTATACAATTATTATTTAATTATAACATCAATACATTACTAAAATAAATTAATTATAATATAATTATTATTTAATTATAATATAAATAATTTATTAAAATAAATCATAATATGATTATTAAAATAAATACACTTATTATTAATTATAATATAAATAAGTTATTAAATTATAATTATTAATTATTAAACTAAAATTAAAATTAAAACTAAAATGTAAAAATAAATAAAAAACTTTACACACTACCGCTTATGCAATGGGCGGGCCCTTTCTAAATTAACACACCCGTCCATTTTAAGGGTGGCAGTTATGTTTCAAAAGCAACATTTATTTGAACGAATAGTATATTGATATATTGGTATTTTTGAGTAAAAAGGTGGTACAACATTAAAACATTCGGATCTAGGTGCAATATTCCTATACTGAGGTAGCGTAAAACAAAGTTGTAGAGGAAGCAAAAGTTAAAGTTTTATAACGTACTACTACCTGTTGTTTTTGTGGGGCTAACCGGTCACATCCAATTTTTAGACTGCATTTGTAGACCTGTAGAAAGAGCTGTCACACTTATGCACGTGGCTCACCAGTGCACCCTCCAATCGCATGCAGTCTGTAAACATGAATAATATAAATTATTTGGATTCAATTTATAGTAAAAAAAGTTAATTTATCACAGAGATAGCCATACTATGGGATTTCCAGTAGAATGTTCTTAATATATATTTGAGCATTTGATATCATTGCTAAATTGAATTTCAAATTAATTGAGAAATGTATCAAATAAAATATAATCAATCTCTTACTGTTTATGATCAATGTAGCCTTACTTTAGAATTAGTCTAGTTGTCAAATTATGAGACAAAAATTTCCACTGCTTGACACAACTTGCAAAATAATGTTCAAAAGAAAAATATATCAGTTTCAAATTAACACAATAAAAGATGTTAATTTTAGCTTCAATATAAACCGAACTTAATTAATATATTTCATTTACACTGATTAACCAATTAAGCAAAAGAGTATTAGCAGGTTTGTTTGGACTTTCATGTATAGTTTCTACTCTAATTAATATTAATAAAATCATTGTGAAAATAGTTTATATTATGTTCATGCTATATAAGAGGTTTAACCATCTCTTCGTTAACTAATTTCCATTTTTCTTAATTATCTGTCAACAAAAGACCAACTTTTTTATAATATATTAGGCTTAAAAATTTTCTATTAAGTATTACTAATGAAATTGGCTATTCAAAAAATACAAAGAAAAACACATAATAGAAAATTTGTAAAAGACACTCAAGTCTTAATGATTTTGATTTTACAGGAGTAACATATCAACTAAGTCCAATTTTGTAAGATATTTTTGAGTTCAAAAAGTTTCAATTCAATTTTAGCTAAAAAAGGGGAAAAACAAACATTGCTATTCATGGTTGCTGAAAAACTATTTTCTATAAGGATTTGGACCATTTTTTTACAGCAAAGTTATTTACTCTTAACTAAATGTATTTTGTTTCTTACCTTCAACTTCTGGAATAATACTTTGCTTGGTATAGTGACTAATTCTTCTGTCTTCACCACTTCCATACTACAAGACCAGAGCATATACCTGAGAATGCTCTTTCTTTTCCTCTGCAATCAATCACAAAACAGGAAGAAAAAAAAAAGACCATGATTCCAAATCCAAAAAAATTACAAAAAAACACATAAATCAGAAAACTCTCACATAATCAACACTTTTCTCAAACTCTTGTGGAAAGAAATCCCAAATTTATAGTCAAAATAGACCGAGAATACCTAAGCGGAAATGTCGAGGATCTGGATCTGGATCTCAAACTCTCTCAAACTCTAAGAAGATGAAGCAGGTGAGGAGACGAGAGAAAGTGAAATTTTGGTTTCGGAGAGAGAAATGGAAGTGACAAATAAAAGTTATTACACAGTATTTTAGTTGTATTTTTTTTATCCTGGGTAAAGCAATGTCCCCAAAATAAATAAAAAACAATCTTCAAATAGATGTGGCCTCTGAAGAATGGAACAATTTGATTGGTCAAATAGAATTGAATTAGAGAATTAAGGAGTTTTTGTAGTATAAATGTAATTATGATAGAAAAGTAAATTAGGTGTTACTAAACATGTTATAATCTTAGCAGAATGATTGTTAGTTATGATTGACAAATAATTTTGCAGAAAATATTATGTTCAAAAATGCCATGAAGAAGACCTTAACATGTGAGGCAAAATGTATTGGCGCTATGAAGATGTCAAAGTTGTCCCCAATAAAATGTAATAACAACAAAAACTTTATTTCAACTACAGTGACGACGTCCCGCTTTAGCCTCAATGAAGGAGGCGGTGCTCCAATGGGGACCTGTCGCACCAAGGGAGTGTGGGCCCTCCAACTTCCATTCCATCTTTTCAATTGCCTCGCTTTGCCAACTTACGCTTTGTTTTCGCTTTTTATATTTTACTGTTATTCTTTTCCTCTTCCATTTTCATTCCGCAAATCCTAGGTCATATTAGTTTAGTAAATAAACCCCTATAATCCATAATCTTTACTCAATTCTCTAAGTTATTTGATCAATCATTCACCCAAAGTTCATAAATCAACCTATCTATTTTACCCCAAAATCCACAAAATATATCAACCAAAACCCTAACTATATGAGGTGAAGAAATCAAACCCCTTACCTATAGCTTGGTTGATTGCAAGATGCTCCATCAAAGCCCCAACCTCATGCTCTTCCTCTTCTTCATCTTCTCCAAACCCTCTCTTTCTCTCAAGCTCCCAAGTTTCTATTCTTGGTTTTGTTTTCCAAATGGGAAGAAAATGAGGAAATGTGGTTTTATAAGTTATGTTTCTACTAGTCTCCTCGCTTCTTGTTCTGGTTTCGTGTGTTATGAATGGAAGGAAAATGAGGAGAAATGATTTATAATGGTATGTTCCTACTAGTAAGCCAAGGGTGAAAAAACCAAATTCTAAAAAATGTTCTACAACCTATCTAATTATATCATTAATTCAATCAATTAAATAATTCTGGGAATTAAATATCGGATCCTAATAATATTTTACCGAATCGAACTGGAAAACCCGACCGAACACAACGTCAGCTAAATAAATTAATAGATATATAATAAATATATATACATTCTAGATAAATATCGATCTAGTAATCAAAATATTAATATAATATAATATTAATAAAATGTATGCATGCACAATGAACCACCGAGACATAATTGGTCGAGACTCGCTCAAATGGGTGGAATACTAGTCAATTTGGAATTTCAAGAAACAAATGGGTGCATGCTAGAGGAGTTATAGAAATTAAAAGTATGTGGAAATGTCATTGAGGGCTAATGTTTTCAAAATATCACTTAATATCAGTGTAACATGTCATTCAATATATAAAGAGCCCATACCATGGCAATAATTCCAAACTCCCCCACGCCACATAAAATTTCAGCCCTAGTGCTCCCATCTCTCCACCTCCAAAAGACAACTTCATCCTACCATCTTCTAAACTCCAACATGTTTCAACATGATGAATCCGCCCAAGCAAGATCAATCTATCTTCGCCCAACTCTAAAGCCCACCATGAGAACATCTCTACTAATGAAGCTCTAGACGTGGCTCCCTCGGCCATGATTCCATGTCCTGAGGCATGAACATAAAGCTCGCACCTTTCATGCAAGACACTCAAGAGGAACTTCAATCCCTATCAGAGGTAATGTCTCTAATCCTACAAACGAAGAGTCATAAGGACATTGTCGATGTTGATAGATGTACAGAGGATATTTACCGGGTTTTAAATGAAGTCTTACATGTACGGAATTTCGATTCTCTCTCTCACATACCGCCGAGGTTGCACCCAAAATCCTGTGAAACATCTCAGAATGATGGAGAAATCACTAAGGAAATCTGGAAAGGTCACTAGTCCGATCTTTGAAAAGCTACAACCGATGTTAGAACATCACCGTTAAGGAAACATATCCTACCAAGAAAGATAGTATGGGACCAAAAGAACAACAATACAAGGTGGTCAAGAGATAATGGATGTGAATGAGCATCCGACAATGAATCGATTGTCAATGTGAATCTTAGAATTGCTAAGAGGTCAAGACAAGAAAGTGGTAAGGATGCGCTACAAATACTCCCACCAAGAGTGTCACGAAGAAGGTCATGGACCTCCAATATCCTGAGCAAAGTTATTCCTCCTCAAGTAAGAGGAAGATTAGGTCCGAGCAGACTCGATTATGATGTCAAGACGATGTCTAGGACACCATGTAATACGTGAACCCGACTTTGAGATTTTTGTATCGCAAATGTGCGGATAGAAAGAGTCGCCACCGACTTTCTTTTATCCAATTAAGGGAAGGTGAAAAGAATGAAAAGATCTTCGTTAGATTCTCGAGTAAGGGAGAAGGTTATGAAAAGGTATTAGCACCCATTTCCATCCGTAGTTATCTACTGCTCTTAGTTTCTCTTAGATCATTTTAAAATCAGGCTTTCGTGTTTGACAAAAATGTTTTGAAAAGGTATCGCTTTGACTTTGTAATGATTCATGTAGGAATGTATACAAAGTGTTCGAAATGTTTCGCTTTTAAAAGAGTTTGAACTTTGAAAAAGTGTGCGGTGAAAAGTATTTTGATAGAAAGCAAGCAACTGTATTATTACCTACTCGGAATGGTCGTCTGTTGTTTTATTTTTCTTTAGAATAGTGTTATCCATACCATTAGTTGGTAGGTAACCCTATTCGCTGGATGTAGAAGTGACATTCAAGGACACCTGATGGTCATAGGGCAACTAGAGGTATCCTAGCACATTCGGAGGACTATCATCATTTTTGCAGCGACAATCGAGGGTCAAGATCATGTATTCGTAGGCTTACATCGTGGGTCTATGATCTTTGTATCGGGGGGACTATGATGATTTGTTTGAAGGCAACGGTGCTAGAATACCTCTACGCTCGAGGACTCGACCATTTGTACTGTAAAGGCAACGAGAGAATTACCCTAAGGGCATGGTGAAAAGAGGTGTCAATTCGCATATTTTTGTCTTGGAGTTATGAGTGTTCTATGTCCAATTTATCTTGTCATGCACGCCTAATTACTAGCTTATAGGTGCGAAAGTAAATAATGAAAGTGCGGAAAGATAAAGTCTTACGCTATTACATGGCTTTGGGGAAGATACATAATTGAAAGTGCGGAAAATAAAAGTCTTAATTAAACTATTACATCCCATAGGCAATTACATAATTGGAAAAGAAAAACAATAAAAATCGTCCGAAACTGGGTAAATCATGAATGATGCAAAATCGAAACTAAGAAAATTGCATAAGAGGAAAATGTTAGCAAAAATAAGTATTTTTGAATGAGAAAACGTTTTTGTGTTAATAATGACATTAATATGATAAAATAATTTTTTGGTAATTTTTTGAATTGATTTGATAATTTAAAAACAATTAAAAGCCATTTAAATGATTAATTAGTAATTAAATTAAATATGCATGCAAAAATAATAATTTTAATGCTAAAAATTAAATAAACATTTTTCTGATGATTGTGCAAAAAATAAATATTTTTGGTGTTTTTTAAATGCATGATAAAAATATTAGAAGATAAAATAAATTAGATGGAAAATATTAAAGAAAAATAAGAAAATATGAAAAAATAGTGTTAGTTTGTAAAAGTGAAAAAGTATTGGTCTTGCCAGGGATCGAACTGGAGACCTTGGAGAGCATCTTCACATGCCAACACCTTAACCACTGAGCCATTGTGCATTTGGTGTTCGAAATTTGAAACCAATGGTTTATAAGTGCACGCGTGTCATGGATATGTTTCAAACCCGCCACCGTGGTACCCCCAGCCATAACGAATGGATTAATCGAGAGCATGATCGCCACACAAGCCTCGGCCTTTTCAACAAATAACACGGAGCCCTAGCCCGATCGCCTTCTCCCACAACCGAAATTGAACTTGCAAAATACGCCAAATCAAAAGACAAAGGTACTATCCCCTAAATCGAGGTCATGAACACGATGGTGGTGTTCTTGTCTCTAAAACACCCTATCAACCACGATTCAAAAGCTCAAGCCCTAGCCATGTGATCTTTGATTTTCACGTGGAAACTCACATGAAAGGCATCAAACACACTCTAATGAACACCTTGAACTCAAGCAAACACATGAAAACAAGCTAACAATGCATGATTAATGAAATTGAATTTCAAAGAAATACCAATCAAGTTCTCGAGGATCCCGCCCGGCTTCGTAAGGGATGGTTTTGAACTCGGAACCTCAGAAGGTGTTTGAGTGCTAACGCCTAAACCCACCGGAAATTAAAATTCCATTTTTGCAACTTTGAGAAAAATTAGCAAAATAAGGGTTGTTGTTAGCTAGGTTTCGTCCCTTGTTCTTGGCAATGTACTAGGTATTTATAGAGTGTAATGTCGAGCAAAAAGAAGGAAAAAAGATTGGGTATTGAATGTGAAATAAATTCCTTTCAAATAAAATCAAATTTTGGAGAAAATTTGATTTTCTCTTCCATATGCAAGCTAGCACGAAATTGGCAAGTATCATGGGCTATTTTGGACCTCAAGTTTGATAAAAATCCACTCCTTTTGAAAATATATCTTATTTTCATATTTTATATAATTTAATTTTGAATTAAATGGTTTTAAATCCAAAAATAAATCAATAGAATAGAAAGTGGTCATGGAAAGGCATCAATAGGTCACAAATAATATTATGATCAAGTTTGGATCATAAAATTATAGGCCCATTTGGAAAAAATTGGAATTTGACAAATATCTCTCTTTGTGCAATTGTCCAAAAATGCCCAACTTGTACAATGTGTATTTTGCTCAATTTTCCACATTTTTGAGTGTTCTTGGACTTTTTAGAAAGATCTAAGTGTCCTCTAAACAACCTCTTTGGTTTCATCTCAATTGGAGTTTCCATGCTCAATCAATATTCAAAACAAAAAGTTGACTTTTTGTTGACTTTGAAAAGGACCTGTAATGTTTTGATCCATACCTTCCAAATGAAGCATTTTTTGAACATTCTTGTGAGACATGAAGTTGTAGAGAATTGAATTTCCTTCAAAATGAGAGGTGGTGGAAAAATTTCGAGAAAGTATGAAGAAGTTATGCTCACAAAGTTCGCTGACTTTTCACTAAAAACCCTAATTTGAAAGTTCGACTTTGAGCAAATCTTGAGTTTTCTTGATGAATCATGATCAACCCTTGATCAAATGATGAATGTAACTTCAAAATGAGTATGTTGACCAAAAATCAGGAAGTTTGACTGTATGTTGACCACAGTTGACTTTTTGTCCAATACAATTGATTTTCAACCATTTGAGCAATTGTCTGAGGAAACTTGACTTGTGAGGCTTGAAATTTGTCATGGAGGATCTTTGAAGCATATGAGGAGGCACTATGACCATTGGAGATGTTGGAAGTCCATCTGGAACTGAAAATTGTCAAACCCTAGTTTGGGTTGATTGTCTAGGAGAGGGTTTGTCTGATCAACCCTTGAGGAATCCTTGAGCATGGATGTATGAAGTGTCTTGAGAAGTAAGAGGGCAAATTTTGGGGTATGACACACCACTCATATGAAGAAAGTTGTAATTAAGAGGCCATCTGATAATGTGCCTGATACCCCTATAGATAACATATCCTTCCACTCCACCAACCATGTCACGACATGGAAATATATTTATCAGAGGAGAATTGCTTTGGAGGGAGAATTGGGAAAAGATGCCTTGGAGAACAAGGAGATTATGAGACCCACATATGTTGCTGGGTTAATGAAGATAGTGGAAAATCTTGTTAAGTGTTATGAGGTGTTGGTCAAAGAGTTTATTGTTAACATCCCTAAAGATTGTGTTGATAGGAAAATCAATGACTTTAGGAAATTTTTTGTGAGAGGAATGTAATATTTTGACATAATATTTGTTTTGGTTCTAATTTTTAATCCGTGATGATTTTTTTCGACTTTTCTTAATGTAAATCATGTTTCTCAAGCCATCCAAAGCTCTACGCGAACTGTTTCTTGATTTGGACATGTTTCGGTCAAATCTGGGAGCTGCTGACTTTTAGGCGAAAAATATATCTTTGAACAAGATTTGACTGAACCGTCCGCATTTTTGAGACCGTACGCGTGTGCATAGCTTCCGATATTTTTGATAAATCATTTTGATTTTTTTATTTAGCTTATGCCTTGTGTTTTGATTCACTTTTCAAATTTATCCATAATGGTGTTTTTTGACTCGAAAAGTGTCGGGGTGAACCTTTTTTATACACTACACACACATACATTTGTGGTGTTGATTTTCTTTGCATATAATGTCTAATACTTGTTCTAAACCTCAACTAACCTCTTGACTAATATGTGGGCATGTTTAGGTAGTTGATGCTTTGATTTAGAACCCTTAATTGAGTCATATAATTAGGATCTCATGGTAGCTAACCGTTAGAGCGACGATTGATCGTTTTGGCTTCATTTTGTGCACGAATATGTTTTAAGCATAATTTTTCTTGTGCATTTCATTTGAGATCATTTAGCATGAGTTAGCTACTGACTTGTATGATTTTATATCTATTTGAATTCAATAGTTACTTAATTCTCAAGTTTCGATTAACTTGTAATGTTTAGAAGCATGTTTTTCCTTTGCCGTTTGAATTGACTAATCTTAGGAGTGTAATGTCATGTTTTTATTTGAAACTTTAGGATGTTTTTCTACCATCTAATTGTAGTTAAATGTGTACCTCACCTTAGGATTGTAAATAGAATTTCAAAGCTAACTTTTAATGGTTCGATTCTTAGGAACTAGTTTGATAATTGTATAGTTTTTCTAACTTCCTTTCGCATGTTTAGTTTGTGGTTTTCCTTCTATTTGTTTAGATGTTTAGGAAAGCTTTAGAGAATGTAGTTGCTATCATCTATTAAGGATTTACCTCTCATGCTTTGTTTTCTTTGTAAATAATGCATTTTTAGTCATTTTAGTGTAGATTTTTGGTTTCTAACTCTTCTAGATCTTCTAATCATGTTTAGCATTACATTGGAGAACTATTGTGATGGACTTAGCTCGATTTTGATATCATTCATGTGGTATTTTGCATTATGTGTCCGTTGCTGCCCGGTTTTCCATTCTTATGTTGCTATACACATTTACATTTCATTTCTTCACCTTTGGATCATATTTTGACATGTGATGTGAATATGCAATTATATTCCCGCTTCCTTGTTATTTTTGACATGTTTGTTGACTTCTGCAAGGTACATTGAGGATGTTTTGGTTAGGTACCTAATTGTGGTGCACTAACATACCACTTTTCCCGTGGTTCTGTTTGCGTTTTAAACACATTGTGCTTTGTGTTTTTTCATATTACGAGAAACACATATTCTGTTGCTTTGTCTGGATTGTAATTTCTTGCAGGTTCATTAGATATACATCGAATGTGTATAGACACACATTCTTGACCGTGAATATCGATGCACATCCTTTATCTGTATTATCTGGATAGTTTCTTGCAGGTTTATTGGATATACGTCGAATGTGTATAAACACACATTCTTGACCGTGCATATCGATGGACATCCTTTATCTGTATTGTATGGATTACGATCTTGTACAGGTGTATTTTCTTCGAATGTGCATGACACACATTCCGATTATGCTTTTTGTGCCTCCGTACACTTCTCACTGGATTTCTTTATTGCGTGCCAGCAGTACTTGAATTTTTCTGGAGTATTTTTTTTAGCTCGCAATGCTCTTCGGATCATTATCTGTTTGGTATTTATTTTACTTTGTTTACCGCATTCTTTTACCGCTTTTCTAGAGAGCATGAGAAGTAGGATTTTACCGCTTTCCTTTCCATGAGAAGTAGGAATAGAGATGTATGAAGGGGCTTCCGTAGTTGGAGCATGTTCAGGAACCCCTCTGGTTTATTTAAAGACCCGTTTAGGGCGCTTCTGTTTTCTAATTGTGTTTGGTTTGTTTAAAATCCTCCATCTGCATAGGGAGGTAATTCTCAGTAAGTGTTTATATTTGTGCTTGCATAGGTCAAGAGTGGTTAGGACACTCGACGTGGCACCACCAAGCAAAGTCCCGCTTTTTATATTTCCTGCTATCGAGTCATAATGATATGATGGGCAAGCGGAAAGGGTCTGCAATCGACCCCCGCACAGTTCTAGTCTGTGTCAGCTCAGCACACGCGAATCGCATTGCTTCCTTTATCGAGTCAATAATAAAAGTGGAAAGAGTTCCCTATTCTGACTCTCCACACTTTCCCGGGGTTCGTATTTATTGTAGAGCTCGCATCATTTGCTCTTCACACTTGACAATTCATGTCATGCGGTGATACTATTCACAGGAATTGGATGTGTCGGCTCCTGGTTGACTCACGGTATGCTCGTTACTGTTCGAGGCTATGAGACTTCCTCCTTTTCCTGCGCTTGTGTGCCATTTGTTTGTTTGCATTGCATTGTTTGTGTGCTTCTTCCAAAGCACTTGCTTGCTTCATCCCTTTTTGTCATCTTCGAATATACTTTAGGTAGTGATTCGAGATAGACATAGATTTAGGTTACAAACCTGCTCCATTCCTTTTTGTCGTCTTCGATTCTACTTCAGGTAGTGAATCGAGATAGACATAGATTTAGGTTGTAAACCTTTGGCATGTTCCCTTAGGATTCTCTTGAATCTACTTTAGGTAGTAATTCGAGTTAGACCTTAGGTTGTAATCCATGCATGATAACATTAGGGATAGAGTTAGATAGTTTCCCTTGTTTGTTTTCTAGTTTCTTTTGCATCCTTGTATGTAATAAAACTAAAACTTGTTTTCTTTTTCCTTTACAAATCAAAACACTTAATAATGGTTCAAACTCCTTTTTCAAAGGTAAAAACAACCAACCAATGCAAACTCATTTTTGCCTATGGGTTTTCTTTTGTGTTTAAAACTCTTTTTCATAAGTAAAAAACCCATCACCCACCAAAACATATGAGTCGAACTACGGCGCTCTGACTTTCCCATTGCACGAGGGAATACGTAGGTGTAACACCCCCTTCTATTTACCCGCGTTTTATAAATAATAAATCAGAGTATTTAATCATAATCCAAGAGGCGTCACAATTTAAATAATTTAAATCAATCAATACAGTCGTCATGATTTCACTGAAGAAGATTTATTAAGTAAATAATGCAAAAGTTATGTTTAACAGCGGAAATGAAACATAACCAAAATTCCGAATATATCATTCATAGTATTCCAGGATATTAACCAAAACATGATTCAAAACATTAAGGAATTTCGTTAAAGGATTTCAAAACAAACGTTTCCCCAGTGTTACATCTACCAGAGCACGACACTGACACGCGGATTAACTAACTGACTCAATGCTAGAGCTATCATCACCAACTCCAAGCAGCTAATCACTTCAGATCTGAAATCGTTAAAGTAAGGGTGAGATTTCAATTCAACATAACATGCATTATACGTTTTTAAATACAACAGAATAATCAAATATATTAGTCCATTATCCAAACACATAACCACAGACAATTCACAACACATCTCACACAATTGACATGTAATATAACAAACAATGGAAATTGCAACACTGGAAACCATCCTAGCATGCTACAATTCCATATGCAATGCAGACTCTATGCATGTGGTACCAAAACGTAAACCAAGTTCACCCACTGCTCCGTTTACATGTGGAAAGACAAGCAAATCCATGATTCACCCATAGCCACTGGGTCAAGAATCCAGCCTCACTACCTCAATCTCCGGTAAGTCTATTGGCTCACTCACTTCTCGCACAATGGAATGAACCAAATCAACAAATGCTCATGCATGCATCATAAAAGCATGCAACATTAATTCTCAGATCATGATATCAATATAAATCACATAATTCCAATTCACCAATGTATCACATTCAATCATAATTAATATCAAGATACAACATAGTAAGCATTAATATCTCATCCGTAACTCGTACCATTGGTAATAGTTCCCCATTATCCTTAACTAATCACTCTTTTCAACAATCGAAGCTCGACTCTTTTAAAATAATTTTAGAAAAATAATATTTTTCCCTTTTTAAAAGATAGTATTTTAAATTTAAGAAATAATGCCGAAAACGGCACTGAATCTGAGTTACTTTAGAAAATATGAATTTTTGAAGTTTAAGTATTTTTGAAAAATTGCACATGGAACCCGTTCCTACCTATACAGAACCGGTTCCCCGTGAAGTTTAAAATCTCGCCTCCCGGTTTGTATGGGAACTCGTTCCGACATAGACAGAACCTGTTCCTGAGCCCAATTTTTCCCAATTTTGGGTTAACACTGAACTCGGTTCCTCCCCACAGGGAACCGGTTCCCACGACCTATAACAGCATTTTCTGCTACTTTTGACAGCATTATGCATCCTTTATCATTTCCACACTTTCCAATACAAATTGTGACATTAGGAACACCAAATTATAATCATTTCACACCATTATAACACCAAACAACATAGTTTCATCATCCCTATTAGTTATTTGACATACTAATGATCCTAATTCCATACACCGACACAAAATAGAGTTTCATTCTATAAACCTATAATCAATTTCCTAACATACCCCATTACCCGGTCGATTACCAAAACCCATAAGGCATATTAACCGAACGAAATCACCCTTTACCTCGCGATGATCTTCGATTTCTCTCATGGCCGCTTTTCCTCTCTCTTCTCTCTTCTCCAATTTACTATGATAATGACTTTTCTCCAAAAGACCTATTTTTCTTTCTTTCCTTTTTATATTCCTTTCAATATTCCTTTATTTATTCCAATAAATACAAATATGGTAATTAGGAGAGAGAGTACTACTCCTCACACCCCTAATTACACCTCACACCTCTAATCTTTTCTTTCTTCAATCGATCTAATTAATCCAATAATATAAATACTTAAGACTTTAATTAAATAAATAATTAAATTCTCATTTATTTAATATTCGAATTAAATCGGAGTGTCACAACTCTCCCCACTAAAAGAGTTTTCGCCCCCGAAAACATACCTTAGACGTAAAAGTTCGATACGAGTCCTTCATCCGACTTCCGCCCCAAGTTACATTTCCTTTAGCTGGTCCTCCCCAAGCTACTCTTACTAGTGCTATCTCTTTACCACGCAGTTGCTTCACTTTCCGATCTTCGATTCTCGCAGTACCGCCTCAACATGATTATCTCGCACTGACATCATCTACTTGAATCTCATGAGACGGATCCGCAATATACCTCCTCAACCGAGATACATGGAAAACATCATGCAATCAAGCGACGCGGTAAAGCAATCTGATAAGAAACTTTCCCAACTCTCTTGGTAATCTGAAACGGACCAATAAAGCGCGGAGTCAACTTCTTTGACTTCAAGGCTCGACCAATACCAGTCATTGAAGTAACTCTCATGAACACATGATCTCCTTCACTAAACTCAAGATCTTTCCTCCTCTTATCATGATAACTTTTCTGACGACTCTGAGAAGTTCTCATCTTCTCCTGAATCATCTTAATCTTTTCAGAAGTTTGTTGAACAATCTCTGGTCCAATCACCGCACTTTCTCCAGATTCATACCAACACAACGGTGTCCGACATCTCCTACCATACAATGCCTCAAACGGAGCCATACCAATGCTCGAATGAAAACTATTGTTGTAGGTAAACTCTATCAACGGCAAATAGCTATCCCAAGCTCCACCTTTTCTAACACACAAGCTCTCAACAAATCCTCTAATGATGAATCGCCCTCCGTCCCGACATCTCCGTCTGCGATGATACGCGAACTTCAATCGTAACTTAGTACCCGTAGCTTCTTTAATCCTGCCCAAAACTTAGAAGTAAACCCGATCTCTATCCGACACAATGCTGATGTAATACCATGCAAACTTATCCTCTCAACATACACCGCCAACCTCTCCATCGGATAATCCATTCTTATCTTAAGTGAGCGACTTTGTCAATCGGCCGACAATAACCCAAATAGATCACGCGCTGTCCGCGGCAAACCGCATAATAAAATCCATAGAAATGCCATCCCACTTCCACTGAACAAACAACGGTTCCATCAATCCTCGACGGTTCTCGATGCAAAATCTTCGATTTCGACAAAACCAAACATGCATACACAAACCTGCACTTCCTTTTTCATTCCAGGCCACCAAAATAATTTCTTCAAATCATGATACATCTTAGTAGCACCGGGATGAATACTCAACCCACTTTGATGTCCTTCTTCCAAAATATTCTTTCTGATCTTAGCAACATCCGGAACAAACACTCTATCACCAAATCTCATAACGCCATTCTCGTCAATTTGGAACTCACCTCCTTGACCTTGGTTAATCAATATCAGCTTATCCACCAAACCAACATCAGATTTTTGTCCAATTTCGAATCTCTTCCAAAATACCGCTAGTCAGCTTCAACATGCCCAATTTCACACTATTTGGAGTAGTTTCGCATACTAACCTCAAGTCTCTGAATTGTTCCACTAAATCCAATTCACGAACCATTAACATTGACATATGCAAGGACTTCCTGCTCAATGCATCTGCCACAATGTTTGCCTTACCAGGATGGTAATTCAAACCAAAATCATAATCCTTGAGAAACTCTAACCATCTTCTCTGCCTCATATTCAACTCCTTCTGATCAAAGAAATACTTCAGGCTCTTATGATCACTGAACACTTCAAACCGTGAACCATACAGATAATGCCTCCATAATTTCAACACAAACACAACAGCCGCCAACTCTAAATTATGAGCCTGCAATTCCTTTCATGTCTTCAACTGCCTTGCGCATGCCACAACTTGCCTATCTTGCTTCAAACACCTCCTAAACCCATCAAGGACGCATCACAATACACTACGAAAGATTCTTCCGGATTCGGTAAATTAGAATCGGAGCACTAGTCAACCTCCTCTTCAACTCTTGGAATCCTTCCTCACAATCTATATCCCAAACAAATGCTTGACCTTTTCTCGTCAACTTAGTCAACGGTAAAGTAATTTTGAAAATCCTCAATGAATTTCGTAGTAACTGAAGGCCAAGAAAACTACTAATCAAGCATTCTTCTACGCTTCCCATCGAGATACCGCTCTACTTTCAGAGATCAATGCAATACCATTCTTAGAAATCACATGACCAAGGAAACTTACGCTTAACCAAAACTCAGATTAGACAACTCATACAACTTTCTCCTTCAACAATTCCAATACAATCCTAAGATGCTTGCATGCTCCTCATCATTCTTTGAATAGATCAGATGTCGTCAATAAACACCACCACAAACTTGTCAAGATACGGATGAAATATCCTGCTCATATACTCCATAAACACACCAGTATTAGTAACTCCAAATGGCATAATGTAATATTCATAATGCCCATACCTGCTCTAAACGCTAGCTCCTCAATATCTCCCGCCTAACACGAATCGATGATATCCGCATCATATCAATTTTGCTAACACACAAGCTCGACCAATCGATCCATCGATCATCAATCCCCAAGAATGGATACCGATTCTTGATTGTCACTTTATTCAATTGCTCGTAGTCAACACATAGTCTCATTGTACCTTCCTTCTTCTTAACCAATAACCCCACTCACCGAAACACTAGGCCGAATAAACTTCTTTCCAATAACTCTTCTAATTGTTTCTTCACCGATAACTCGTGATGCCGATATGCGATAAGGCACCATCGACACGGACTAGTTCCGTGAATTAAATCTATAGTAAACTCCACTTCTCGTGTGGTAGCTCACTAACATCTTCCTAAACACCTCGAAATTCATTAACCATGTGTAATTCTCCACTTAGCTCTTTCACTTCCGTCAAGAATATAACATAAACACCACAAACCATCTCTACCGCTAAATTATCCGCTTAACTGACATAGTCCTGCCTTCCACTTTAACTTCTTTTAGAAATACGACCGCCTTCTCAAAATACTTGATATGAACTCGTGAAGACCAACCGCTCATTCCAAGGATAATATCAAGTTGTTCTAAAGGTAGGCACACTAAACCATACCAAGCCTCTATCAAAATAACAATAGGACACCTACAAACATACGGGTAGTCAACGAACCCACGCAGAGTGTCAATAACCATACTTCCATCCAAATTAGAAATTTCCAAATTCAACTTTAGCACAATCCAAAGAGATAAAAGAATGCGCTGCCCAAGATTAATAATTGCTATTAAAGGTATGCCATTAATAAACATGTACCTTTAATCAACCGATCATCAGTTAACATCCGATCCTGATAAAGCGAACACCTTCCCACCAAATTGTTTTCTTTGGTTTAGTACATCATGACGAAGTGTGTCCTTCTTTCCGCTTGTAACAAGTTATCCTTCCGATCTACACTCAACAAATAAATGGCCAAATCTTCCACGCTTGTTGCACTTCCTCGCATCATTCTTGCATTCAGGAGCTCGATGACCCAATTCACCACATCCGTAACACTTACTTTAATAACCAAGAACCGTAGTCTCCCACCAGCTTCTTCCAACTTCCGCATTTATTATTTTTATCATAAGGCTTACCACGATCCATCCGTCTTGCCTTACGATCAAAGATAACTCGAGCATTCGACTTAGTACTAGCAAGATCTTCTTCTAGAATCCTACTACAACAACCAAATCAGAAACCTTCTAATGCGCTGACACCGAGCACCGCTGATCTCATCACGCAAACCATTCTCAAACTTGATACATTTGGAAAATTCTCCATCATATCATTGTGGTAATTAGCATAATACTTTGCTAATTCAAGAACTTGGTTGCATACTCACTCACAGCACTTGTTGCCTTGCTTGAGCCCGTAAACTCAATCTCTTTCACCTCGAATGTCTTCGTGAGTACCTTCTCGTAAAAGCTCTCCGAACACGCCCCAAGTCAATGCAATGCCATCTTCTTCCATTTCACCCGGTAGCAACCCACCACCATCGCTTCTTCGCAACATGTGAGTACCATACCTCACCTTCACCTCAAGACAATCAATCACTAAGATCCTCTCGATCTCCTTCAACCACTTCCGAGCACCCTGGATCATGCCTTGAACAATGGAGGATTATTCCTCCGAAAATTCCCCAATTGTTCTGTCAACACTAATAGCAGCCTCACGATTCCTCCGAGTACTCCAACTAACATTCCCAAAGCCTCAGAATAGCATCATCATTCCTTCCGTTACCTCTTCCAACCATTGTTCAGAACATTACAAAACAATCTACATCAAGACACAAGTATCGATAAGAGTTACTTACACTAGTCGCAATAAAAGGGATAACGACACTAAGACAAGTCCGACTATGTTCGATACCACTATTGTAACACCCCTTCTATTTACCCGCTTTTATAAATAATAAATCGAGTATTTAATCATAATCCAAGAGGCGCCAATTTAAATAATTTAAATCAATCAATACAACATGCTTTCAATCAAGAAGATTTATTATAATAATGCAAAAGTTATGTTTAACAAATGAAATGAAACATAACCAAAATTCGAATACATCATTCATAGTATTCCGTGATATTAACCAAAACATGATTCAAAACATTAAGGAATTCCATTAAAGGATTTCAAACAAACGCTTCCCCGTGTTACATCTACCGTAGCATCTACATCGACATCAGTTGGTCAAGATTTTGATATATATGAAATCTTAAGTTCGAAATGAAACAGATTAATATTCGAAGAATAAAAGTGAATGTCACAGCTCGAATGGGAGAAATGGCTCTTCGAATGGACATACTAAAGTTCGTAACTCGAATGGCAATTATAATGATATAACCAAGGAAGCTTCGAAGTAGTGACAAGGTTGTGTCTGAGAAGTGAGTTCGAAGCGAAGTGGCTAAAGCATTTGAAATTCAAACGCGAGAGGGATAATTGGAAGTTAAAATATATGCGCTAGAAACGGTTCGAAGACGCGTGGAAGCTAGAGAAGCGCAATGTTCTGCATGTTCTGAACGTGGCAAGATCTCATAAGTCGAGCTTATGGTCAAGTAGTATAAATAGAAGTCTTAGTGTTAGATTTCGTGTCATATCTATTGTACAAAATTCAAGAACATTCAAAATACCACATGGCTAAGGAAACGAATGCTCGAACAATGTACGATGATTGCACCAAACCTTTATAATTCAAAGAAACATCTTTATCTTCCAGCTTATCCTTTATTTTCAAGATCAATGTCTTTTAAATACCTTTACATTCAAAGCCATTTAACTATTTTCTACATTTAAACACGTTTTCTTCTATTTCAGAAATCCTTTACATTTCAGAAGTCTTTTACATTCATGTCTTTTACATTCATGTCTTTTATATTCATGCTTTTACATTAAAAGTCTTTTACATTTAAAGTCATTTACGTATTTCTGTATTTATGCATTTCTTTACAAATCGAACCTTTACTCATTCAAGTCAGTTTTATATTTCTTTACTTGATCATGTCATTAAGTCTTTTAACATTGTAATCGGAATATATTGGACATATATAAAACATTCTAAATACAAGTCTTAACCATGAATACTAGTTTTGTTATTAATTTTATCCAAACGACCAATACCCCATATGATCAATCTAGTCGATCCTGCAAGTTACCAGAGGAATTGAATAACAATCATAAAGATTATTCGATAGTTTGGAGGACTAGCGGTTGTTTTACCAGAAATTACTATAAACAAATTGGCACGCCCAGTGGGACCGTCATTGGTCGTTACAAAATTAAAATAAAAATAAGGATTGTTAAGACATAATCATTATAAAGTTCTTTCTCGAAAAGCAAGTGCGTTGTTATATGAATCTTGGAGTGGTAGAATAACTAATAGCAACCAACCTTACCTAAGAAAACGAATAATAGGATGTCTAATCCAAACAATCAACAAGGGGAACAAAACACCCCACATGGAACAGTGCACTATCGTAGAATGCTTCGACGGAACGTTACAGCGATCCCTTCGAATGCATGCCTGCTGCATCTTCTACTAGTAATATGGCCACAAACGAACAAGTGGCATGTCAACTAACAATTCGATCCTAGGCAACACAGAACCACTGGTATCCCGAGGACTTGTCCCACCATCGTGTGACACAAACCCATTTCGCCACCCCACCACCAACTAGACCACCCAGCCGATAGTAATAGACCCGTAATCCCCTTATGGGATGCCAACATCTTTATGCTGTGTTTGCGACTTCACGCCAACTCGTCACCACAATTAGGGTCTGGTTCTGGGGCTAATCAATTTATGACGAATAACCAAGGGTCAATAGGTTATAGTGCATTGCCTATCCTAACCACAGAAAATCAGATAGCTTTTAGGCAGTTAATGGATGATAGTAACCATAACATGATAGGAGTGTCAAGAACTATACAAGAGATCTTCGCCTAATAGTACAAAATGTGATCACACAAACAGAAAAACGCAGATAATATGAGTCGAATAGCATATTTCTTGCCGTAAAGGCGAGGGTAGAACTGTGCATCGTTCGAGCGAACATACCTATCATAGAACAAGCTGTTGATGACCCACCCTATAGGCCACCAAAGAGGGAATTAATTTAAAGGCACAAAGGTTAGATGTCCCAAAGGATTCGAGAAGAACCACAAAGGGAGTTATAGAACCAAAGGGAAAGTGGTCGAAGATTAGATGCCCAGCTGATTCGAGAGGAACCACAAAGGGAGTTATGGAACCAGGGCAAGGGTTGAAAGGCTAGAGGTCCCAAAGATTTCGAGAAGAACAACACAGGGAGTTGTCATGGTGGGTCAAACCAAATGTTGATGCAGTTGTCCATGAGTTCAAACGACAATATCTTGGCGTAAAATAATTTAACCACCATGATAGAGAGGATAATGGCCCAAACGGTCTTAATACAGATTAGAAGGCCAAATTATGCCTCTCCCATAGCAGATTATGTGATGCATATTGATTTACCAAGGGGATATAAGATCCCTAAGTTTACAAAGTTTGCTGGAGATACCAATGAATCAACAGTCGAACATATAGCCTGTGTATCCGATCAAGGCGAGACATAGCAAATAATGAGAACCTTAGGATTAAATATTTCCCAAGTTCCCTCACTAAAAATGCTTTCACATGGTTCACTACTTTGCCTCCTGGATCCATAGATACCTGGACCCTCTTGAGAGATTGTTCCATGAACAATTCTATATGGGACAATCCAAGATAAGTCTAAAGGAACTAGCCAGTGTTAAGAGGAAGTTTATCGAACCCATAGATGAGTTGAATAGGTTCGACTGAAATCTAGGTGTTTCACAGAGTTCCCTAACATGAGTTAGTCGAAATGGCCGCGGTGGCCGACTATTCTATTCGAAAGAAATTAGACACACAATACTTGAGGGACATGGCCCTAGAGATAGGTTCGACAAGTCGAAAGACTAAAGGTCTAAAAGGCCGGCTTTTAAAAGTAATAAGAAAGAAAGAATTTCCTATGTCGAAACCGAGGAAGTCAAGACTATCCCGAATCAAGAGGTCAAATAGATCTCATTGAATTAAACAGTTCACCTTACTTGTAAACTATTAATTCCACAAAAGGAAAGGAAATTGTTGAAAATGAGAAAAGTGACAAGTTCCCAAAGAAGGTATATAATTCGATGTAACAAAGTGTGACGAGATTTTCGATTTGCTTGTCAAAGATGGCTGCTAATTGTGCCATCAAATGTCAAAATACCTCCTTAGATCAAAGAAAGAAAAGAGGATTTTGTAAATATCATAGTTTCCTAGGCCACAAAACCTCACGTTGTTTTCTTCGTGGATCCGATTCAAACGCAATTAAGGATGGTAGATTGAAATTTGCTGACAAACCAAAAATGAAAGTAGATGAAGACCCTCTGGATGTTGCAGACACCAACTACTCCGAGCCTTCGTGCATTGGAGAAATCAATATGGTGGAAGCAGATCAAGAGGCCACTCCACTAAGAGAGGAAAGCACTGAGAATAGAAATTGTGTACTAGTCGAAGTCAACGAGGGAGTCACTGAGGACATCCACAAACAAATAGAGACTTCGATCGAAGCAGTGCCATTTACTATTTCGAAAGAGAGCTGTGCTACGAGGCCAGGAGAACCGTGCAAGAGTTGACATTGTGCTATCGAATGCCTAAGGTCGAATTGGAGAGAGTCCAGATCACAAAGCCACCCTCCCCTCAAAAGGAAATTTGGGATACCTTGGGAGAGCCCAGTGGGAAGTTTGATTATCTGGTGAAATATTCTGCCCCAGAGAGTTCGAAAATCCCAATCGAAGACGTCAAGCCCATAGGATGGGGAGATGATGACATAAAAGGGAAGGATGTAGATGGTAACATTCCTCAGAAGGAAATCTGGGATACCTTAGGGGAACCCAGTGGAAAATTTGATTACCTGGTAAAATACTCTGCCCCAAAAAGTTCAAAGATCCGAATCGAAGATGTCAAACCATCAGGATGGGGAGATGATGACGAAAGAGGGGAAGATGTAGATGTCAACATGGTGGATATGGAGAGACCTCGTTCTGAGATGGAGGAGATGGAAAGATACCTAGAAAAGGAAAAATATAAAATGGAGGATGGCTATGTTGCAGATACCAGCCTCAAAGATTATCTTATGTTGTGCCACAAGGGAAATGCTGAAATGATACTATGCCCTAGATGCAGCATCATCTGCAATCAGAGAATTGCTGCAGACTTCGAGAGGAAGCAGAGGGCTCGAACTGGCATCAACTGGCGCCAAGACAACCAATTATTCAGATGTTACCCTAAAGCTGGGGAGAGCTTATTGGAGTTCTTAGTTCGCTGTCACAAAGGGGAAACCAAGTGCCTAATATGCCCAAGGTGCTCTGCAGCATATAACCAGAACATGGCTGGAGCGTTCGAAACTATTCCCTTCGCCCCATGCTGGAATCACAAGGAAGTTGGTCAGATGAGTCAACACTTCGAGGGTAATCATACTCAACGAAAGCCTGACAGCCCCTATCCTAAAGGTGCTCGAAGGGTGACGTTCAAAATCCCTGCGGAAGTACCAACAGATAAATGGCTGCAAGTCAAAACCAATAAGGGGAAAGATAAATGGAGAGGAAATAAATGAAATGCAAGTCATGCTATGATATATAGGAGGCAATTCAACACTGCAAAGAGGGAAGAATTGAGACTAGAAAACTACAAAGGTAAGAATCCCATGTCAAGATCCCAATGGCGAAGGCAACAGCAAATTCGAAAAGTCGAAAGGGAAGCTTTGGCAGACAAAGGAGAAACTTCGATTAGCAACAAAGAAGTGTCAAGTACCAACAAACCAACAACAAATAATCAACCCGAAGACAAACCTCCAGTTAGTAGGAGACTCTTCTCTGAGACACAGCAGGATGAATCAAAGGAGTACACTCCAAGTCCAAAAGAAGACGAGGATATGCTGACAGACAACTTCGAATCAGAGGGGGAGTCTTCACTCAACTTAAATTGCAACGTGGTATCTGTACTACCTTCTGAGTTTGGACAGGAGACCGAAATTGAAGAGCATGAGGAGGAGGATACCATAGATTTGATGAAGCACAGACCAGTTTGCTACTATGTCATGGATAACGGTGCGGTCGAAGAGCAGAACGCATTCTTCGAACACCCAGAGCCAGCCATGAAGAATCATTTGAAGCCATTGTTCATTCGAGCAAAGTCTGGGGCCCATGGCGTAAACAAGGTTTTAGTGGATGGAGGCGCTGCAGTCAATTTGATGCCCCACTTCATGCTGAAGAAATTAGGAATACAAGAGGGTGATGTCAAACCACACAACATGGTCCTATCCAATTATGAAGGGAAAGTAGGTCAGACGTTGGGGGTAGTGCAAGTGGATTTAACCGTCGGATCGAGCTGCAGACCCACCATGTTCATGGTGATCGAAGCCAAGGCCAACTATAACTTGCTGCTGGGAAGAGAGTGGATCCATGGCGTAGGAGCAGTTCCTTCGTCAATGCATCAGAGGTTGGTTCTATGGAGAGAAGATGGTATAGTAGAGAATATCGAAGCGGACCAGAGTTACTTTATGACAACAGTCAACTTAGTCAATAAAAGGAATTATGACAAGTACCTAGCAAGAATAGCCCCTTGTACCCCAAGTGATGAAATAAACGAAACCAGGGATGCACACTATTATATGACCCTTCGCCATGATGGCATGTACTGGGATATGAAGATAATTAAAGGAGACGAAGGAGTCGAAGGCACTTCGCAAAGACGGCCAGCAGGTTGGGAGTTCGACAACCTTGCTCATGATTGAGTCCCCTTTCTTCGAAAGGATTTCGGCCTATATGGCTGAGAATGAACGGAAAGCGGCCTCAGAGGCTGAAATAGATAATATGGTTGAAGTGAACGAAATAGAAGGGAATGGTTCGAAAGACTCACCCTATGAAGAACACGAAATAGATCAAAGGCTCGATGCCATCTATGACAAGGAACCCTTGGGTTTCGAGAAAGATCCTACAAACTCAGGTGCCAAAATGTTAGCACAAGATCCGCTCGAAGAGGTAAATTTGGGGGATGACAATACAAAAAGAATAACATACATAAGCGCAAAACTTAACCCAAGCTTCAAGCAAGAGGTGATCGAAGTCCTCAAGGAAAACAAAGATTGCTTTGCATGGGATTATGACGAAATGCCTGGTTTGAAGAGAGAGTTAGTGGAGCACAGACTTCCAATTAAGGATGGCAAGAAGCCCATCAAACAAACTCCTAGAAGATTCGCGCCAGCAGTTCTCACAAAGATCAAAGCTGAGGTCGAAAGGTTGCTGCGCTGCAAATTCATCAGAACCACAAGGTATGTCGAATGGTTAGCAAATATAGTACCTGTTATTAAGAAAAATGGTTTTCTGAGAATATGCATAGACTTTAGGGATTTAAATACTGCAACCCCCAAGGATGAATATTCTATGCCTGTGGCAGAAATGTTAATAGACTCTGCTGCAGGATTCGAATACCTAAGTATGCTAGACGGATATTCCGTTATAATCGATTTTTATTGTCAAGAAGATGTTGCTAAGACAGCATTTTGTTGCCCAGGAGCCTTAGGCACCTATGAATGGGTAGTGATGCCTTTTGGTTTAAAAAATGTTGGGGCAACTTACCAAAGAGCAATGAATTCAATCTTCCATGATTTTATTGAGACATTTATGCAGGTGTATATTGATGATATAGTCATCAAATCTATATCTGCAGAAACCCATTTGCATCATTTGAGCCAATCATTCGACAGAATGAGAAAACATGGCTTAAAAATGAACCCCCTTAAATGTGCATTTTTTGTGCAGGCTGGAGATTTCCTTGGCTTTGTGGTTCATAAAAAAGGAATCAAAATCAACCAGAATAAGACCAAAGCCATTATGGAGACAAAAGCACCCACATCAAAAGGGAGTTGCAATCTTTGCTGGGGAAGATTAACTTTCTCAGGAGGTTCATTTCGAACCTAAGTGGAAGAACTCAAGCTTTCTCTCCACTACTGCTTAAAGCAAGGCCAAGCCGAGTGACGAGCACATCGAGGCCTTTGACAAGATCAAAAGATATCTCTCTCAGCCTCCTATCTTGTCTCCACCTTCATGGGGAAAGCCCATGAGACTGTACATATTTGCTTCTGAATTTACTATAGGTAGTATGTTAGCACAAGAAGATAATAATGGCATCGAAAGAGCCATATATTATTTAAGTAGGGTATTGAATGATGTAGAAACTAGATATAGCAATATAGAAAAGCTATGTCTTTGTTTATACTTTTCTTGTATGAAACTTAAGTATTATATAAAGCCTATTGATGTTTATGTTTCATCTCATTTCGATGTTATCAAACACATGCTTTCAAAACCAATAATGCATAGCAGAGTTGGTAAATGGGCTCTAGCCTTGACTGAATATTCTTTGACTTTCACGCCTTTAAGAGCTGTGAAAGGTCAAGTAATTTCTGATTTCATTGTGGACCACTCACTGGTCGAAAAATACTATCATGGGTTACGTTGAAATGCAACCTTGGAAATTATACTTTGATGGTTCGACCCACAAGGAGGGTAGTGGTGTTGGAGTCCTCATAATTTCTCCTGAAGGAATTCCAACAAAATTCAAGTATAAGTTAGATGGTCCCCGTTGTTCGAACAACGGTCGAATACGGCGCTTATTGTTGGACTTGAAGCTTTGTTGAATGGGGCAACTAGAGTCGAAATTAAGGGTGACTCGTAGTTAGTGGTCAAGCAAATAACAAAGGAATACAAATGCATAAAGGAAAATGATGACATACTTTGTCATAGTTACCGTGCTACTCAAAAATTCAATACATGGATATTCAACATATACCAAGAATAGAAAATCAAGAAGCAAATGACCTAGCACAGTTGGCTTCAGGGTATAAAGTTTCTGCCAAAAACTTTGAAGATTTGGTCGAAATAAGAGGTAGGGTCATGGCTACTAGACTCACACCATCAGATTTAGAGAATATTAAATTAGGTTGTGGTGATAAAGATAGATTCGAAGTATTAGCCATAGACACCTTATCGATGCATCGCAAGTCCATTAGTGAGTTATTTAGAAAATCCAACATTGAATGTTGATAGAAAAATAAAATATAGAGCATTATCATATGTCCTTATGGGAAATGAATTTTTCAAAAAGACCCAAGAAGACGTATTACTGAAATGCCTGGGAGAAAGTGAGGCATATTTAGCCTTGTCAGAAGTCCATAATGGGGCATGTGGGGCACATCAAGCAGGCCATAAAATGAAATGGTTGTTATTTCGATATGGTATGTATTGGCCTAGCATGCTCAAAGATTGTATAGACTTTGCTAAAGGATGTGAAGAATGTCAGGAACATGCAGGGATTCAACATGCTCCTGCAAGTGAGTTACATTCGATCATTAAACCATGGCCCTTTAGAGGATGGGCATTGGATTTAATAGGAGAGATCAATCTTGCTTCGTCTAAAGGTCAGAAATATATCTTGGTAGGAATAGATTATTTTACCAAGTGGATCGAAGCAATACCATTAATAGCTTCAGATCAAGAGGCTATTATTGAATTCATACGTAAAATGATTATCTATAGGTTCTGGATTGCAGAGCATAACCACGCACTCAAGGTTCCGTGTTTATCGGTAGGAAGATGCAAGAATTTGCTCAAGAAATGGGGTTTAGATTACTAACATCAACACCATATTATGCTCAAGCAAATGGTCGTCAAGCAAATGCAATAAAGTGATAATAGGTTTGATTAAAAACATGTTGGTAAAAGCCAAGGAATTGGCATAAGACTTTAGACCAAATACTATGGGCCTGTAGAACATCTCCTAAGGAAGCTACTAACACCACACCTTTCCAACTAACATTTGGTCATGATGAAGTTCTACCAGTAGAAATTCATCTACAATCAGTTCGAATTCAAAGACAAAACGAAATCCCATCTGCATTGTATTGGGAGATGATGATGAACGAGTTAGTTGAGTTAGACGAGGTTAGATTCCATGCATTGGAAATCCTAATGAGGCAAAAGGAAAGAGTAGCCAGGGCATATAACAAAAGGGTGAAAGGTAAAACATTCAATATTAATGACTTAGTGTGGAAAGTTATATTGCCCATGGACAAGAAGAATAAAGCATTAGGTAAATGGTCACCTCATTGGGAAGGACCTTTTCGAATAGTAAAAACATTCTCAAACAATGCATATGAAATCGAAGAGTTGGCAGATGATAAGCGAATCCTAAAGGTTAATGGGAAATATTTAAATAAATATAAGCCACGCCTGCAGGAGATTCGAATAATAACAACGTAATCGAAACGATATAAAGAAATGCCAAAATGGTGATATAAATTGCCAAAATGGCGTTGTTTAGATATTACAGACAAACATTTAAACGAAATTCAAGATTCATTGAACAAACAGAATTTAGAAATGAGCATTGTTCCTCAATCTGTCGAAAATACTCCAAAAGGACTCAAGCCTTTGCTGAGTAAGGCGCCTCGCTCCTTCTAGGGTAGCAACTTCACCCTTAAGTTGCTCAGCTGCTTCCATCTCTGCAAGTCCTTTATTGAGGAGTTCTTCGAATTGTGTGCCAACAGTGTGGGTGTCATATGCCATTTGTTGTTGTTGGGCCTCCTTAACTTTTCGTTGAAGTTCTTGAATTTGCTTTTCCCAGAGAAGAATGGACTAAGCTCGAAGCTCATAATCAGTCTTGGCTTGCTTTATGTGCATGGCTTGATCTTCAGCCTCTTTAGATAGCTTCGAAGCATGCTCATAAGCAGCGTCCATAGCAGTTCGCTTCTCTTGGACTTTATTGGTAGCAAATTCATCCTCAAGGAGACACCCAGTCACGTTGTCTAGCAAAGTTTGACGTTCGAACAAGATGGTGCTAACTTCTAGAGAGCAGGTGGCAAGGTTGACTTGAGTTAGAAGTTGTTTCATAGTATAGCAAGATGTACTGTCTTTCTTAAGCAGTTCGAACAGATCCACGTCAAGGATTGTCTTCCTAATTTTGTGAAGCAGTACAACCCTATCATCTGAGGGCATTGAACCAGTAGTCGAACCAGTACCAGCCTTAGGAAGAGGAGTATCTCTCTGAGCTAACTTAGCCTTCATATACCCAATTGGGTCATTTCGTTTTAAGAGGGCTAACTCCTCTTCAGCTGTTTGAGAGTGGGAAGACTCAGGAAGTTCCATACGCAATGGAGTAACATCCATCTCGATTTCCATTGGCTCATTGGTAGGGACACCATCACCTTCATTATTTTCTTCCTCATCATCTTCTTCATCACCAACCAGGTCCACCACTTCGATGTCATTGTCTTCATTACTATGAGCATCAGACTCCGTTCCTTCGCTCGAACCACCTTGAGCCTCTTCTTCTCCTTCTTCCTCAGATCCTTCCTCACTAGATTCTTCGCTCTCTCGAGAAGGGTCAGCCTTTTCCTCTTCAACTTGGGTGACTTTTTCACCTTCGTGAGGAATCTCGAGAGGAGATTTTGGATGAGAAGTTTCTGCAGGCACTTCTGCAGCATCTCCAGGCGTCGTTTCGTTTGTTTCCTTGAGAGGGGGAGAAGTGCCTTGGTCATCTGGTTGCTCGGAAGCCCCAATAAGAACCGCCATATTGGAGGATCCCTTGTTCTGTACCAGATTACTCGAATCCCCATGAGGAGAAGAATGGATTGGGAGCAGCTGTTTTGGATGGAGGAGTCGAAGTGGTAGGGATTGGATTTGAATCATCCTACACGAACAAAGAAGGATTAAAAACTAGCGCTAAGGTACGAATAGCTATCTTCATTAAAAGATTCAAATTCAATTTACCTGTGGATTATCTGAAGAGAGATTGCTATCTATATGTTCCAACATTACGTTGGAGGTCTAAGGTGGATTTTTGGATTTTGGTAAGGGAGCCACATCCTTGGAATCGAGTCCAGAAACATTAGTGTCCTTGGAAACATCTTTCTTTTTCTTCTTCTTCGAAGCCGTTGGTGAATTTCCCCCAACCTTGGGATTCTTCCCAGTGGTACTAGGCTTTCGCTTCTTTGGAGTGGTTGGTGGGAGTTTATTAGTCTGAAATGGTTTAAACATGAGTTAGACTTCAATCATGAATGTTAGTCCATTTGAAACATCAGGATAAATTAATACCCTTTGGAGTTGGAGCAATTGTTGGAGTTGGAGCAATTGTTGTTGTTGGTGTTGTTGTTGCAGGAGTAATTGTTGGAATTGCTTGAGGCACATCATCATTGGTTTCGATGGTTTGTTGAGAACTACTTCCTTCCTTAGTCTTCGAAGCAACAGTCTTGATCCTGATGGCTGAAAATTGAAACAATTAAGACGAAATGTTAAAATTAATAAATTAAGAAATATTTGGGGATTTCCCAAGCATTTGCACCTGCGCCTTGATTAGATATAATCTACATGGCAGAAAGGTCATAGCGAAGATGTCCTGGGAAATTGTGGAGCCAATGTCGAGCCCATGTCACAGTCTCAGATGACTTTAGTTTCCTTTGAGATTTGTATTTGAACATCTCTTTGCAAGTCAACCACCAAGGGTATGGAGGAAACCAAGCCAGAGCCAGTTCTGAGGTAGGTAGTCTAGGAAATTTAGGTGGATGCATTTCGAGTGCCAACCTATACCTATCCTCAGGTGACAACCCTGAAGGAAGTCTGAACTTAGAAACTTTTTCTTTAAATTTTTCCTTCAAGGTTTCGGACGCTCGATACACAGTGGTTTGCAAGCGCGTAGGATCATAAGTAGTTTCGAAATAATTCTGAAAAGCCCTAATCTCTTGAGCGTGAGTGAATATACCTTTCTTTGTGTGTACCTGCACATCGAATGCATCAGTTAGTTTCTTTTTAATGGTGAGAGTATCGAACATATAAGACTGGTAGAATTTAGTCCACCAATCCAGAAAACCCTTTGCTGAAAAATAGGTTGGTTCAAAAGGAATTAATTCAAACTGAGCGAAATCTTGGTATTGTTCCTATTGCAGCTAGCTTCTCTGGACTTGAAGGTTCGACCAGAAGTGATGGCACTCTGGGTTTGAAAAAGGGGTTCGGGGATTAACTGACATAAACCGAATTGTCTGGAAACAAAATTGGGTTGATAGGCGAACAGAAAGATTTGGTTCTTGGACGGAGTGATCCTTGAAGAGATTAATCTGGGGAGTAAGAAGGCCTTCCAAATGTCTTGGATCTCTTTACTTTTAGCAGCCTCTGAAAGGGACATGGTGAACCATGATGGTCCATGAGTCCTCGAAGCGAAAGGTGCCATAGTTTCTTCAAATTTATGCCTTTTAGAGAAAATCATAATGTACTGTGAGAAGAGAACTTGGAAGTCAGCTTTATCATCATTTGGAGTAAGTCTTCTCAGCCTTGTACCTTCAACAATTCGATCCGCTATCTCTGGATCTTGCTCAACAATGGTGTCAACAGTGGATAATGAAGATTCAAACATGGCATTAAGCCATAATTGGAGTAACCAGAAGGGGCCAGCTAGCAGGATGTTCTTAGGAGTGTGAGATTTCAGACTCGAAACAGCTGATCTCAAGCTTTCATAGAGATCAACAAGTAACAGCTCACTCAAGCACACTCTCCTATTTTCGTGTAAATCCCTAGCTAGAGGAATAAACCTACTGGCTACCTGTAAAGACCTACTGCAAAACACATATCTTGATAACCATAGGGCAAGAAAGGCAATATGCTCCACGTCTGATACACTATCACCTTCAGCGTGATAATGACTAATGAACTTAGAGAAACTGGCCAACTTGACGTCGAAGTCAATGATACTTGAGTGTTCCTCAGTATCAGGAATATAAGTCTCTCCTACTGGTGATAAACCTGTGATGGATGCTATATCGAAGAATGTGGGTGTTATCATTCCTCCAGGAAGGTGAAAGGTGTTGTAAGTACTATCCCAAAAATACAAGGATGCAAATAACAAGGGATGGCTATAGGTGAAGCCTGGTTTCGATAACTTGATCAAATTATAGATGCCTAGTTCCTCCCGCTGATGGGATTTCTTAGCTTCTACCTTAGTAAGCCAGTTCTGGTAAGCTACGTCAGGGGTAGGGCAAGATCGAAACAGCTTAAAGTTGCTTTTAACATAATCCAAAACAAAAGGATCTTTTGGGGAAACGTTTGAGGTTCCTATGGTTTTCGAAGCAGGAGGTTCAATCATATTCTCAGTTTCTAACCTAGGGATTTCCATCTTATTAAACAAAGGTTTAAAGTCATAACAAACAGGGAAGATTGTTCTGGTATCTTTCAGGATTTCAAAAACTGTAAGAGGGCCCATTAGAGCAAACCTCTTTCCAGCAGCATTAGTTGGAATCAGTACCTGAGAGGAGTATAGAAGTTCTTGTTCCTTGGAGATTGCTTGGGGGATAAGTACAGATTGACCTTGATAAGTACCGACCTTGCTCTCCATAATCGTTCCTGCATTCTTACTTTTCTTCTTGGAGATTTTCTTCATTTGGGATGTTGTTGAAGACATTGTTGGAAATTGTTGAGAGCTTTAGGGTTTTTTCAGCGAGAAGAGAAGAAGAAAGAGTTCAGAATGTGAAAAAAAAAGTAAAAGACTAAGTTGATTAGTTTTTATAGTAAGGAAGTTGAAGCGCTCACCAACTAAGGCTAGGATACGTGGGGATCGTGGGTTGGATATGGAATGAGGTGGCGTAAAGTTAACATTGGTAATAAGCATGATTAATGATAATCATTGTTTTAGTAACTGCATCATGCTGTGATGACTGTTTTGAGACGGTTAAGGGAACCAAGAGGCGTCTTGATTGACATAATTGAAAGTCATACACGATAGAGTATCATGATTACTCAAGAGTCACATCAAAATCTTGTGAATATGTTTAAAATAAGTATTTCTCAGAAAGAGGTTCGAAATACATATTTTAAAGGGGCATTTTGTTGGCTGAAGATTTTGATATATATGAAATCTTAAGTTCGAAATGAAACAGGATTAATATTCGTAAGAATAAAAGTGAATGTCACAGTTCGGAATGGGAGAAATGGCTCTTCGAATGGACATACTAAAGTTCATAACTTCGAATGGCAGCTATGATGATATAACCAAGGAAGCTTCGAAGTAGTGATAAGGTTGTGTCTGTGAAGTGAGTTCGAAGCGAAGTGGCTAAAGCATTTGAAATTCAAACGCGAGAGGGATAATTGGAAGTTAAAATATATGCGCTGGAAACGGTTCGAAGACGCGTGGAAGCTAGAGAAGCGCAGTGTTCTGCATGTTCTGAACGTGGCAAGATCTCATAAGTCAGACAGTTATGGTCGAAGTAGTATAAATAGAAGTCTTAGTGTTAGGATTTCGTGTGTCATATCTATTGTACAAAAGTTCAATAAACATTCAAAATACCACATGGCTAGGGAAACAAATGCTCGAACAATGTAAGTATGATTGCACCAAACCTTTATAATTCAGTAAAACATCTTTATCTTTCCAGTTTATCCTTTATTTTCGCATCAATGTCTTTTAAATACCTTTACATTCAAAGCCATTTAACTATTTTCTACATTTAAACACGTTTTCTTCTATTTCAGAAATCCTTTACATTTCAGAAGTCTTTTACATTCATGTCTTTTATATTCATGCTTTTACATTAAAAGTCTTTTACATTTAAAGTCATTTACGTATTTCTGTATTTACGCATTTCTTTACAAATCGAACTTTTACTCATTCAAGTCAGTTTTATATTTCTTTACTTGATCATGTCATTAAGTCTTTTAACATTGTAATCGGAATACATTGGACATATATAAAACATTCTAAATACAAGTCTTAACCATGAATACTAGTTTTGTTATTAATTTTATCCAAACGACCAATATCCCATAGGATCAATCTAGTCGATCCTGCAAGTTACCAGAGGAATTGAATAACAATCATAAAGATTATTCTATAGTTTGGAGGACTAGCGGTTGTTTTACCAGAAATTACTGTAAACACACGCGGATTAACTAACTGACTCAATGATAGAGCTATCCTCACCAACTCCAAGCAGCTAATCACTTCGGATCTGAAATCGTTAAAGTAAGGGTGAGATTTCAATTCAATATAACATGCATTATACGTTTTTAAATACAACAGAATAATCAGATATATTAGTCCATTATCCAAACACATAACCACAGACAATTCACAACACATCTCACACAATTGACATGTAATATAACAAACAATGGAAATTGCAACACTGGAAACCATCCTAGCATGCTACAATTCCATATGCAATGCAGACTCTATGCATGTGGTACCAAAACGTAAACCAAGTTCACCCACTGCTCCGTTTACATGTGGAAAGACAGTGTAAATCCATGATTCACCCATAGCCACTGGGTCAAGAATCCAGCCTCACTACCTCAATCTCCGGGTAAGTCTATTGGCTCAGCCAGTTCACTTCTGCACAATGGGAATGAACCAAATCAACAAATGCTCATGCATGCATCATAAAAGCATGCAACATTAATTCTCAGATCATGATATCAATATAAATCACATAATGCCAATTCACCAATGTATCACATTCAATCATAATGAATATCAAGATACAACATAGTAAGCATTAATATCTCATCCGGTAACTCAGACCATTGGTAATAGTTCCCCATTATCCTTAACTAATCACTCTTTTCAACAATCGGAAGCTCGACTCTTTTTAAAATAATTTTAGCAAAATAATATTTTTCCCTTTTTAAAAGATAGTATTTTAAATTTAAGAAATAATGCCGAAAACGGCACTCGAATCGGAGTTACGGTTTAGAAAATATGAATTTTTGAAGTTTAAGTATTTTTGAAAAATTGCACATGGAACCCGATTCCTACCTATATAGGAACCGGTTCCTGTGAAGTTTAAAATCTCGCTCCCTGGTTTTTGTATGGGAACTCGGTTCCGACATAGACAGGAACCGGTTCCTGAGCCCAATTTTTCCCAATTTTGAAAATTAACACTGGGAACTCGGTTCCTCCCCACAGGGAACCGGTTCCCACGACCTATAACAGCATTTTCTGCTACTTTTGACAGCATTATGCATCCTTTATCATTTCCACACTTTCCAATACGAATTGTGACATTAGGAACACCAAATTATAATCATTTCACACCATTATAACACCAAACAACATAGTTTCATCATCCCTATTAGTTATTTGACATACTAATGATCCTAATTTCATACACCGACACAAAATAGGGTTTCATTCTATAAACCTATAATCAATTTCCTAACATACCCCATTACCCGGTCGATTCCCAAAACCCATAAGGCATATTAACCGAACGAAATCACCCCTTACCTCGCGATGATCTTCGATTTCTCTCGGCGTCGGCTTTTCCTCTCTTCTCTTCTCCAATTCTACGTATAATGACTTTTCTCCAAAAAGACCTATTTTTCTTTCTTTTCCTTTTTATATTCCTTTTAATATTCCTTTATTTATTCCAATAAAATACAAATAAGTGGTAATTAGTGAGAGTAGAGTAATTTACTCCTCACACCCCTAATTACACCTCACACCTCTAATCTTTTCTTTCTTCAATTGATCCAATTAATCCAATAATATAAATACTTAAGACTTTAATTAAATAAATAATTAAATTCCCATTTATTTAATATTCGAATTAAATCGGGGTGTCACAGTAGGCATCTTGTCACGGGGCTCGATCGAGCAAACTTTGTAAATACTTCCTTCTTTTCCCCGTGTTTTCTTTATTTTCTTTTCTTTCACATGCATACTCTTTTAGCATACGGATATAGCAATTAAGCAGTAAATAGATATAAACACACCCATTAGACATAAAATAGAAGTGGATACCGTAGAGTACTACGGACGTGAGGGGTGCTAATACCTTTCCTTCGTGTAATAGATTCCCTTACCCTATCTCTCGGTCGCAAGACCGTGTCTTATCCCTTTCAGGTTTTCGCGATGCGTTCACCTTTCTCCTTTTGAGAGATAAAAAATGTTCGATGGCGACTTCATTGATATAGTTATCGGATGATGTTCAGCCGATTGTTTCAATATCTAAGAGGTTCTAAGTGTCGCACCCCAAAATTTGTCCTCCTAAATTTAATTTATCTAACTTAGGTTTCACATTCACCTGCATATGATTCCATTAGGTCATTAGCATTTAACTGTCACTCATTCATTGCATTTGCATCGTTAGTTGCGTTCAGGTTGACCGAAAGTCAATTTAAACCAAAATTCGCATCGTTTTGTAGTTGTAAAATACCCGTTTATTTTACTTCATGCATTTTTATCTCTCTACATGTTTCTTGCATCATGTTAAGTTATTTATATGTCGATGATATTGATATTTCGGTTTTATAAATAGACCATTAAAAGCGATTCGACACTGTGTGGAAAATTAGCGGGGAAAATATTTCAAGTTTTCACCTTTAACTCACTGCTTTATGAATCTACGTGTCACGTAGATAATGAAAATATGCTCTCTGATTTTTCGATAAACTTTTTAGTCTCGTTCTTAACCGTAAGTATTTTAAAACTGGATATTCTTTATTTTCATTTTATTTCGATTTTAACCATTTCGATAATTTTTCTTTAATCTTTAAGACCCATAGTTTATTTTAATGTACTCATTTTATTTTTTCGATAATTTAGTGTTGGAATTTATATCATTTTTGACAATTTTAAGTGTCCATTTTTTATCTTCAAAAATTAAAACAAAAATAGTTTTAGGTAACTTGCATTTTATTATATCGGGCTTTGTGGCCCATTTTGTATAAATGACATTTTTGGCATTTTGAAAAAATATTTTTTGGAGCTATGGTTTTGGGATTTGACATTATAGGTTCATGAACTTGAATTATAGGTCATTTTTCACCAAGTTTTCAAGTCATTCTTGCCAAAATCCTATCACTTTATCTTCTAGAAGCCTTCTCATCACCAAGGGATAAGTTTTCATTCAAAAAATATCTTGAGCTAATGATTGAAGAAGGATAGAGACACTTGAGTTTTTTAATGATGGTTTAAGAAGTTAACCATGTGCATTAAATGCAAATATTCCTTGCTTATCACCTAAGCCAACATGAAAAAATCTCCAATATTATCTTGCCTTGCTTGCCAAACACCTTGGCCTATAAATAGAGGTCTTTCCCCATTTGGAAATCACACCAAAACAACCATAAGCTTGTTTTCTCTTTCTTTTCTTAAGTTGCAAGTTTCAAAGTTCCAAAATGTGATAATTTCAAATCTCCAAACCTTGCAAGTTCTGGTCAATCTCAAGCTTCAAACACTCTCCAAATACCATTAGGAAGTTGTTAGAATCACCAATCCATCACCAAAATAAGCCAAACTCAGAATTGCTTTTCAAACTCCATAAACTTGCAAATTGAGCCTTAACTTGCTATCTCTCATTCCACTCGTGCATTCTTCAATATTTCACTTCAAACATCATCCATAGATCACATATGAGATATCCAAACACTTATCCCTGACCTGTAACATCAGAATCACCAAAATCAAAGTTCACTCCAAGAAATTGCAGTTGGACTCGGGCAGGCTATCCTAGGTGCTTTCAGATCATTCCAAACATCCAAACACGTTCCATAATCATCACTGAAGCTGTCCAGATCAAGAAACAACATTTGGAACACCTCTAAGCAAGGATTTGATTTCTGCTTGAAGAGGTAAGTTGCTCAACTTCGATTTTTATAATTCTTGCATTCCAGTTCAAAAATTGCTATGCTATTGTGTTTTTGCATGTATGAGGATCATAAACCCTCAATCAATTGCTTGAATTGGTGCACATACACGATTTCATGATCAAAAGTCAGAATTAGGGTTCTTCGTGTTCATGTGAAAATTAATCACCTTACACTTAAAATAAATGAAATTAATTATTATCATCGTGTTCCTGGTCAAATTTCGAGCAAGTTTGATGTTTGAATCATTCAATTTCATTGAGAAACAAGAGAGATACGAAATCAAAATCTGGAGGTTGAAGATGAATTTCCTTGCGCCATTTTCTGATTTTTTCCAAAATTCAAATTCTCGTTTTAATATATATTTAGCTGAATTTGTTTCATAACTGGATGAAACAACCACCCCAATGGCAGCACCCACGCTCTTAAGTCTTTGCCATGCCATAGTTCCAGGGTTCGAATCCCCTGAGACCTTTTATTTTTTCAAACTTTTCACTTTTCAACCTTTTTCAACCATTTTCAAAACTGATTTTCCAAACTTAATTTTAAATATATTTTTCTGAAGGCGTGTAAATAAAAAGCCACGCATGTGGCCCAGTGGTAATTCTTTTCATCTTTGAGTTTCTGGTCCTGAGTTCAAACCCCTTTAGGACCAAAACAAATTTTTACAACTTGTTTTTTTTTCACATTTTCTTACAAACTTCAACATTTTCAAAAACCAATCAAAACTTCTCATTTTGAGATGACTTTTTGCACACTTGTCATTTAATATATCTATTTTATGATTATGTCATAAAGTTCCAAAAAATATTTTCTTTTGATATATTTTTCATTAGGTTTAAAATAGACGTTTTAAAGTATTTTAAAGTACTTTCAAAAATGTTTTCTTCTTGATTTTCAAACCTAATCTTTTTCAAAACCTCTTGTGAATACTTTTCACTTTTCAAAACCTTTTCAAAACTTTCAAAAACATTTTAATTAACTTAGACACTTCTTTTTCATGATCGATTCGACTAATATTTGAAAATACAAACCGAACTAGGTTTCTTCCTCGGAAATCTTTCGAACTCAAAACCAAATTGATCATGGGCCTCCCTTACGGTGTAAGTCCCAAACCTCCTATATGCATATTTAGTTTCCTTGTACATATTCACCCTTTTGTGTACATATTCAATTCCTTGTACATATTCAATTTTTTTTGCAAATATTCAAGTATAAACTAGTATCATTCGCTAGTTTTATTCCGCTTGTTTATACACCAATTCCACTAGTATTAAGAGGAGCATTATTCCCGGTGAAACCGCTCTTATTCCAGTGGGCCTCCCTTAAGGTGTAAGTCTCACTCCCTTGTATATATCCAAGTATACTAGCTTATCCGCTTGTTTTAAACATTTGTTTATATATTTGCTTTCACACTCCTTTGTATATATCCAAGTTCACTAGCTTTAATTGCTTGTTTTATACACTTGTTTATATATGTATCAAGTAGGAGTATTTTTTAAATAAGAGATAGGATGATTTAACAATAACCATTGGATTTGATAAATGGTCTTGATGAACATTAATTGTCATGACTTCATCAAGACCATTTATCGAATCCAATAGTTAATGTTAAACCCTCCTATCTCTTATTTAAAAACCCTCATACTTTATATATATATATATATATATATATATAGTCGCTCAAAATATTGCTCGACCTGTGTGAACGCATAGATCCTTTATTTATTGTATATAGTAATATCTCAATATTCATTTACTTTCGCATTTAATTGATTATGAGAGAAATTTTCCTACTATTCTTTTTATCTCACTGTTGTGTAAATGTGCTCTAAACAATTTTTCAATGTGTAATATTCACCTCGAGAAAACTTAAAATTCCCAAAATATTTTAAATTTTGAAAAACTCTTACATATAACAAATTATTTGTAGAGTAGAGTGAACTTAAAGTGTATCCAAAAGTGAGTGGTCTCTTTTACCATAAAATTAATTTAGTCAATTTATTATGTGGATCAAAATTAATTAATTAAATTAAAATAAAAAGATAAATTAAAATAAAATATAAAAATGAAATAAATAAATAAAAAGGTAGGGTTAAATTGTTGTTTGGAACTTTATAGAATTAAAAGATTATTTGTAAAAGTATATGTTAAGTTTTTTTTTTACGCATACATTCCAATTTCAATTTAATTTTGGCCTATAAAATACAAATAGATAAGGCCAAACACAAAGATGTATGTCATCATACATTTATATAATTTAGAAAAAGGTAATTATATATAAATTTTTTAATATTTGATGTATTTTTTTCTATCAGATATGTAACAATTAATCAATATTTGCCATATTTGTTTACCATATAATAACAAATCTTTTACCTTTTTAATTTTTTAATTAATTAAATAAATTTTTTACAAAAAAATAAACAAAAGGCTTTGAAAACATTAGTCAAATTATTACATTAAAATTGTATTGATATCAAATATATCGTAGCAAAATGAAATTATTATTCACACGAGCCACGAGTCTCTCATGTGCGTTTTAAGGGGAGGAAAGATATATTGTTTAATTTTTTTATTATATTTTTTACTTTATTTTTAATTTTTATATCTTAAATTCCAAAAATGTCCTAATTGAGTTTTTAAATACTAGATTTTTTTTCTTTGTCTTTTTCATTCAGAAAATTGTGTTTTTTAGTCTTCCGTTTCGTTGAGAGGTCGTTGTCTGCGTGTAGTTGCTCTAAGGTTTGTTTTACTCATTTTTTGTTGTTGTTTTTTTATCGCGTCCCATATTTTTCTATTGCGTCAAAATTTTGTTGATTGTATTATTATGCGGCTATCATGTTAGTGAACTGAAATGAATAATTGAGATGTTTAATTGGTGACATATATGTTTATGCAATGCAATGAAAAAAGTCATTGGTATATTGAAAAAGAACTGATATCTTGTTTGACTCAATTTTTACATGTCGTATTTTGTACAATTATCTAATGAACGTAAACCCAAATAAAAACCTAGGCAGGATTATAAATAAATAGTGTAGCACATCAAATCAGATGGGGTTAAATTATAGAAAATAATTTAATCAAAATTATTTGTCTTGTATTTATATTATTATTTTTATGTTTGTTATTCTTTGATGAAGTAATACCAAGATGAAGTTAAATTATTATATAAAAAAAATTGTTTGTGTTGTATTTTATTTTATTATTTTTATGTTTGTTGTTTTTTTAGAGAATAGTACCAAATTTATTATAATATTTATCAAATATTTCTTAATATTTGTGTTAGGACTAAATTTTATTGGATTTTCATTTTAATTGTATTTATTAATTTTGCTATGTTATTGTTCATTCTCATAGCTTATGGCTCTGAATAACAATTTACCAAATAACATCGGTAATTGTGAAATTTTGAGTTGGACTAGAGTCGTAGATGATGCTCTTGTTGATGCTTTTATGTATGAATATAAAAAAGGTGATAAAGTTCATAGTATCTTCACTCCAACAACATATCAAAATATTGCTATCGAACTCACTACATTGTATGGAAAAGAAGTTGATAAGTCCGAGATAGAAAATCGTTGGAAAACTTTGGAAGAAAATTTCACAGAATATTATGACATTTTTAAAGGTGGCATAAATGGATTTTCTTGGAATTCAACTACACATTTATGGGATGCCGAGTCAGAAGTTTGGAATGTTCTTATTAAGGTAATTTTTTATGAAATTTTTGTATTTCAAAATATCTGACTAGTGAATAGTTATATAACTTTTATTAATCATATCGCTTTTATTAATTATGTTTTTTCAGTCAAAACCAAAAGCATCAAATTGGAAAAATGTACCATTTCCAAATTATAAGAAGATGTTGATACTTTACGGGTATGAATCTGAAAATTTAAAAGAGAAAAGAAAACAAATTCCATCGATCACCAATGAAGATTTTGTTGAAAGTATTGAAGAGATTGATAGGCGGGTTTCACGAAAAGAGATTACTTTAGAGAGCTTTAATGTTGCTTATGACTTTTTTGTACCTGAAACACAATCGCTCGATTCTTCACCCATAGCAAGTGGTAATAGAAGGAAGAAATTGAAAGTGGTTAGAAATCGACAAACAATAAAATCATTGAGCTCCAAGAATCAATAAAGGTCGTTGCAAATGCACTATGAGAAGGAAATTCTCCAATTTTTGGGCAAAACATAGAATTTAATAATGGAATGTGAAAGTGATAGAAAGTCATTGTCGAAAATATATTACATTTTTATAAAAGATGCTCACAAACTTAGAGTGATTCTCATAGTTCACTTGAAACATTTTTATATTTAGCTTTATCATCTTATTATTGTTTTATTATATGTTGCATTTTTTATGAATATTGTTCTGAATATTTAGAATATTATTTTTGTTAGATTATTTGTGTTGTTATGATTGAACAAGTTTTTTTGAGATGAAATTTACTCAAAATTATATTTTACTTTAGAATTTTTTTTTTAAAAAAAAAATAAGAGCGTCGTAAGATTTTAAAAAAGATAATTAGTTTTAAAATCTCTTTTCTTCTCTTGTGTACCAAACATATAAGTAATTAAAATTTTCCCTCTCCTCTTTAAACAAAACATATATTTAGTTAAAATATATCTTTTTTTCCTTTTTTTTAAATCTCCCCGTCCTTTCTACCCTCCTTGTAACACCCCGATTAGTTAGAATAATTTTGTTTAAAGTGAATCAATGATGTGGTGAATTTTGTGATGTATTGTGACTAGAAATGTAGGATCATAGAAATGGATAAAGGATATTAGTATTATTAGTATTATTATTATCATTATTATTATTGCTATTGATTTCATTAAAGATAAAATGGTATTTATAACATTAATAATTGAATAATTATTTGAATAAGTAAGGGCATAGTTAGGAATAGATATTATGGGTCTGTAGATGTTATTAGAGAAGCAAGGAGTGAGAACATAAAAGAAACAATCGTAGAACGAGAAGAGATAGGAGAAGAGAAGAATCGGGGCAAGGAGGATTCCACAATTTTTTACGGATCAAAGCTTCAAACTAAGTTAAGGGGGTGAACGAGTTCTTTAAATGGTGATTATAACATGAGAGAGTAGTGAGAGTTCTTTTCCCACTTTAGGTTTTGTATAATTGATGCATAATTCTCTTTTGGTTGATTGATTGTTTGTTGTATTTGATTCTATATGAAATTGTGAATCTTGTGATGTTTATGTTGCAATTGTTGTTGAGTATTGTTGCTTTTGTGAAGTTACCACATGAAAACCCCAAATTTAGAATTATAGGTTTAGGAAGATGATGAATAATAAGGATTAGATATGGAAAAATTGGTATAGGGAGATGGATTAGTGAAGCTAAATGGTATCTATAGGTTGTTAGGTATAAAAATATTGTTTAGACAGAAATCTGGAGGTTGGAAGTGCACAAAATAGCAGAAATTTGGACCGACTTTATGCATAAATACAGCAGGAAAATCCTGTTCGCACAGGATCGTCGGGTGATGAAGGATGTGTTGTCGGGCGAGAGACGGAGTAATGGGGAAGGTGAAAAAGGATGGAGATTCTATGATGTGTTGCCTCTAGCATCGTTGGGCGAAGGGCGGCACAGAGGCAACATCGTTGGGCAATAGAGGAAGTCGGTGGGCGACGGGTGGTAGAACTAAAAGTTGCACCAATTTTCTTAAAAATTTCATAACTTGAGTTTTAGAACTCTGATGGATGCACCGCTCAAAGAGTTGGATAGATAACAAAAAGAACTGCATTTAGGTGGAGTAGAATGAGTAGAGGAATGTTTACTTCTAGTACTTAGGATATGGTAGAGGTTCTTATGAGGTAGTATAAGATGTTATGTGCACTATAACAAATTGCAAACACTATGATCAATGTGACGTGATAATGATAATCTTGGTGGTAAGAATTGGTATATTGTTGAAGGCTTATGCCTTGTTGTTGCATAATTTATGTTGTTGCATGTTAATATTGCATGAATTTCATCGGTGAGGGCTTATGCACTATTGTTGGCCTGTAATGGCGGTATGTTGAGGGCTTATACCCTATTGTTGCCCAATTGACACTATATTGGGGGTTTATGCTCCGATGGTACCACATGCATTATGTTGATGTCAGTCCCATTGCATTTCATTATTATTGAATTGATATGAATGACGGATTTGCGTTGCGAAGTGTTATGTGATGTGTAAATTTGCGTAAATTACTACTCCTTAGCATGTGATATTCACCGTGTATTAATTGAATGTAATTCTCACTCATTTTGTGTTTTTGTGTATGTACTCCTCTGGGAATACAAATAATTAAGAGTCGCTCTGATACGTAACATAGAATTTGAGAATTTTGCTTTGTTTTCTTGCATTGTCTTTACTCATTACGTATTTTGGTTTATACTTATGACGGACCACTATGTATGATTACGTATTTTGGTTTATATTTATGATGGACCACTATGTGTGGAACTTTTATTTATTGTTGAGGGTGTAATGCCATGGAAATGAACTTTGATTTTTCATGCTTAACTGATCATTTTGAATAAAAGCAATAATAAAGTGACTTTCAACTTTATGAATTTTTTTTGAAGTATATAATATCCCATATGTGGACTCTGATTTATATTTTGTATTTTCTTTATGAATACTATTATGGAAAAATAGAGCGTCACACTCCCCTCCTTTTTTTTTATAAATCAAACACCAAAACAGACACTAAAAAAATCTAATTGATATAAATGATAATAATAAAATTATGGTAAATTCCAATACTAAATCTATATTTTCATAGACAAATACAAAAAGGTAAGACAGTAATTTAGATCCAAATTCTTCATTTACAGTTCAAAATCAGGCAATGGTCCTTGCTTACAAGGTCACCCAAAAGTACATTTACAATCAGAATTTCACATCATTTCTTTAGATTTGAAACATCACAATGCATCAAAACTAAGTATGAAATTATTTAGAAAAAACTACATTACTCAGCAGTTCAAGATACACTGCAAATGCTTACCGTGCCCAGTTATCTTAGAGGTCATTTTCGACGAACAAATGTAAATCAATGAATTACAAGTTTGAGAAACTTGATCACACACATAAATTATATCAAAATTCTTGAGGAATAAATAAAATATCATGTGTGGCTTTTCGAAACAGAGCATGAGACAAGATTAGCAGATGTTCTGTCAGCAAAGTTCTCCTTAATAGTGATGATTGATGAAAGTTCAAAATGGAGGTTGCCATGTTCCAGGTCTATAACTTGAACCTGACCCGGTTGGCTCTGAAGATCTGAAAACAAAATTTTACCAACATATAACAATTAATTATGTAATAATAGGAAATATGAGGGTTAAAACTTGGGAAATATCTTTGATAATGTCCACTTTTAAGAATTTTCATGTGTTTGTTACTGATCTTGTTTAAAAGAGGATCTGAAAAAGTAAAACAATTTAAAAATTGTTTTAAACTGGAAGCAGTTATGAGTAGTTTTTTATAAAAATCATTTTCAAGAGAAGTTTTATTACAAAAGTGATTTTCTTTATAGTAAACAAACCAGAGTAGTCAATCCCAAATAGCGGCGCAGAGCGGCCAATCCCAAAAATGAGAGAGCGGAATGGTAGTTATTCTATCATTTTTTGGACAAATTACATGAATAATAATTATAAACATATGAAGAGCAGAGTGACGAATGAATTGCAGAGAGAGGTGAGGGAGGAACTTGTGATTTTTCTTTGTAACAACTGAAGTGCAGAAACTTCAGTGAAGGAAGGTTAGGATTGAGTCTTAACTCAATTTTGATTTAAAACCCCCAAAATTACCCTTAGAAAAATATAAATTTAAGGAGTAATTTCGGTTTTTTAGAAGGGAAAAGGATATCGGGATTGAAACCTCTCTACCCCCGCTACCTGCTATTTACCCTATAACGGCCGCTATAGTGTTCTGCACCACTAATAGTCTCAAACAAACAAAAATTAACTTTTGCTTTTCTTAAAAGTCCCTAAATATAATCTCTAAATTATTGAATCCCATTTTTTATAATATGTAACATGCGAGCCTATATAAGTACTTCGACTTACTCAAGCTCATCTTTTGCTTTCTTAGTTGTGTTATCTTGAGAGTTCCTGCAGAAAGAACAAATGAGTACTATATGTTGAATTGTTACTCCTAAACTATTTTATAAAGGAAAGAAAAACCACGATTCAACGGCAAATAGAAGGCATCTAACAACTAAAATTAAAAGAGCATCTGAAATAGAGGGAAGAAACGTATATGGATTTCAAGACAACTATAAAGTAACAGGAAATCGAAGAAGATTGCCAAACTTCCTGAAAATGCTTAAACAAAAAGATGAAAAGAAAACAATGAAAATCGAAATCCATTAAAGTAAAGCAAAAAAAGACATAAGAGAGGAATAAAAGTTGTTACACTAGTGTCACATACTGCAATAAAGTGTCCAAAAGAGCTTTTGTGTGCGCGTGCGTGTTTGGGGTGGGGGTGTGCATAAGAACATTCATTTGGAATTCAAACAAGAAGTTAATGCATCAAATATAAATTTCCAAAGACCGACCTCAAGTCATTCTTTGTGTCAGGTGATTCTTCAACCTCGTTACCTGTATAGGAGAAAACTTGTCAAAAGCTCTATCCAAGGATAAGTAGTGCTCGTGCATTGTAAGAATCCTCATAAAGCAACTAATGAACAATAAGATGACCTACCTTCGGAAGGAACCTGTAACTGCCGTATAAAACTTTTCAAGTCCGGGCCACCAACATTTTCTGTGTGGAAATATAAGTCAGCTATAATGCCAAATGTAAAGAAGAATATTGCAATAACAATCAAATTGAAGCATCTGACCAGTGTTGACGACACGTCTGACTCTACTTCCTTCTTTGGCATTCCTTTCCTCTTCTTCTTTCTTGAGAACTTAGTGGGAAAAAAGGAAAGAAATACAGTTTGCATTAAGATCTCTTCTGCACAGAACTAACTCGTGTAATACCAATTACCAACAAAAACTTCCGCGAGGAATCTATTTAAATCAGAGTTGAAGCATTCAAATGAAATTGATTAGATAAGGTGGAAGTATAAGTGACACATACGAGCAACATTCTGTCTAACTTGTTCACGTCTTGCATCCAATTCTATCTGTTCCTGAAAGAGAATAAAAAAGCAAACCAAGTTATACTATAATAGTTTCACTTAGCTGAAAACATTCTAATGTTAGTTAAATACTTCTGAAAGAATATTGCTTGAAATTCCAAACATCCCCAAAGCATTTTATTTTAAAGATTCTTTCTCATTGTCTTCATCTACTTCTATAGAATTCTTTAGAAATATTCCCGGCCTAATGAATTACAATAACCTACTTCCTTCCTTGTTTCCTTAGTCTGCTGTATGAGTCGGCCATTTACCTCGTATACCTCTATGTAGTATTAAGAGAGACATGAAGTAATACACACACAAAACTTAAATAAAAAACAATTGAACATCATGTCATCCAGTGTTGTCCATGGCGGATGGTTGTCCATGGCGTTAAAGCAGATTATGGCGGAAAAACCCACAATATCGGCCAATATTTACCATTACGGCATGCCCAAAAACTGCCATGTATATCCGCCATAGCGGCCATGGCGCCACCATTTGATAACACTGATGTCATCTAGGGTGGCTATGACCAGGTTGTCAATTGCAGATTGCGGAAAATAGCGGTTTGCTCAATTTACATCTTCCCCTATGCTATAGTTATTTAATAACCCTTGCTATGACATGAAAATGTAAAGAAACATCAACAACTTTAGATAACTTCGTCGGAATAGCAAAGGGATATATATAAAGGCATTTCAATTTACCTCTGTAGTTGGAGCCCTTTTGCGCTGCCCGTTCAGCCAACATATCCATTCAACTAAAACAATTAAGCACCAACAAGCCATCAATAGTAGGAAATAGGATAACTGTTTTCTGAATAAAGTCAACATTTATCATAATTGGATCATCTCAAATCACGAGTATTAATAGATGTGAACAAAAACCCAATAACGTAGCAGTTGAATGACAGCTACCAAAATATATATACCTGGAATGGATGTAGGATCTTGCTCTCCCTTAAACACCACCCATCTCTTCTCTTTCACTAGTAAACCAAACCAAAAAAGCATAATCAGACAGATTCTTAGTAAAGTGAGCTACAATGCAAAAAAGCAAAAAAAAAACACAGAAAAAGGTGAGAAGAACCATGGTTTTGAAATTTAAAATTCATACTAATGCACCAAATGATATCATGAGTGAATTAATACAGCAGCCGAAATAACTCACAAAATCATTTAATTTTTTATTCTTCAATATTCAGAGTAAGTAGTCTCACTTCTCGCCCTTTTTAAAAGGCTAAAAAAACAGGATTGGTCAAGTTGAGCATGACACCTGCATCTTAAAAATCACAAGTTCAAATCTCCACTATCTCCTTGGAGTGAGGCGAATATAATTTCTATGCAAATGCTCTTTGTTCGCTAAGATTGGTCTAGGACTACTACCAATGTTGACAATGGCCGATGATGGAGAGCCAAAATCCTGCCATACCGTCCGCTTTGCAGTAAAATTAAAGCGGATTATGATAGCACCGCCATGGAGAATATTTGATAACACTGACGACAAGGACAACCGGGTTTAAAAGAAAGGTCCCGACTGCAATCTGAACCACAACATACCGGTTTTTTTATGTTGCGAAACCACAACACAACCACTATACAGGCCACATTTGACTGTGATTCTCCGCAACATAACGGTTTTTTATGTTGCGAAACCACAATACAACTGCAATATAGACCACATCTGACTGCGATTCTCCGCAATATCAAGGACTGTGACACAACCGCAGCGTTACTACGACCTTACCCTAAAAGCTTAGCTACAAAACCCTTTTTCAAAGTATTACCAAACTCTAAGCCTTAAGAGTGACAGTAGAATATAAATATCAAACCATAATAGCTATTACAACAACAACAACAACCAAGTCTTATCCCACTAAGTGGGGTTGGCTACATGGATCAACTTCCGCGATAGTGTTCTATCTAAGACAGTGTTATCAAATAGCGGCACCATGGCCGCTATGTCAGATATACATTAAGGTTTTTGGGCTCACCGCAATGGTAAATATTGGCTGATATCGTGGTTTTACTTTTTCCGCTATAACGGCGCTGCAAAGCAGGAGGGATTTTGGCTCTCCGCCATGGACCGCCATTGACAACACTTATCCGGGACCATAGTTCTATCCAAATCGTTAATCTCAAGATCTTTTTTAATAACCTCTCTTATAGTTTTTCTAAGTCTTCCTCTGCCTCTAGTTGTTTGACTCCTCTCCTTCTGATCTACTCTTCTTACCCTAAAATCTACAGGTCTTCTCTCTATATTCCCGAACCATCTAAGTCTATTTTCCATCATCATTTTTACTATAGGTGCTACCCCAACACTCTCTCTAATATTTCATTTCCAATTTCACTATCCTATAGCAGCTAGCACTATAGTCCCTATTTAACAACACTACATCCATATTGCTCAACGAATACTCTATAACACTTCCATAGACGCTATTCAACAACCCTGATCATTGCAATACAAAAACAACCTTTTCACAAACACATAGAAGGCACCACCAAAAAAAACCATAGAACTCAAAAACTCTATACCCACAGACCCAAAATCTTAAACCACAATAAAACCAAACAACCCAACAAACACAAACGGAAAAACACTTACTGATACCATCAATTTCTTCATTTCTGGTGAAGTATTTGTTCCCAGTTTTGTCTACACCAGCCACAGTTCGGTTGCTGAAATACCCAGCAATTTTTCCAAGTACCCTCCGCATTTTTTGAGGTAACAAAATTCAGTTGTGGTTCGGTGGCAACATTATGGTTGTAACAATTTCAATGTTGGAGAGAAAGAAACAGAAAAATTTGGAATAATATTTTGTGCTACGAGAATGTGAAAGTGTTGAATTTGGAAGTTTTTTGTTTGTGAGAAAGGTGGGAAATGGAAAATCTGGGCTTTGTTTTTGGTAGTTTTGATGGGTTGGGATCAAATCGGAGTAGCAATGATGTGGGTTTCTGCGCCAAACTTTCTATCTCACGCTTCAATTTTCTTTGGTTTTTGTTTACTAAAGAAATTTACCTCATGAAATATATTTAATTGTAATTTGGTATCTATTATAAATTATTATATTTATAAAAAAATTATTATGTATTCTTTTTTAAATCAAAATTCATTGAACGATGTTTGCGAGGAACAACAATAACTTGAGCCTCAAATGTTGTGAATGAAGGGTTGTCATACATAGTTAATACCTACGTCTAAGTCAGTTTGTGAATGAGAAGAGTGAATGAAATTTGAAATGAAATTGTGTATTTGAAATTAAAGTGTGTTGTGCCTTTTATATAGTATAGTGGTTATAACAGGTTGCTATTCTCTAAGCGTGGGATGTAGGAAGCCGTTGGAACTATCCTGGTTCTAGATCTCCTTCACTCTTTCGCAGAATAGTTCCCCTATGTTGTGAGCAATTTGAGCGAAACATTGTTTCCTTTAGGTCGCGACCGATGACCGTTATGGCTTGTCCAATATAGTTGTATCACAAGCCCCCGTCTTTGTTTGAAAGTGTGCGGGTTTGTTGTATTCACCTCGTTCGTGTGTCGCTTGTACTTTAGCTTAAATAGAGAGTCAGTGGATGACATTATTGTTCTTGGAAATTCAAGCTTTTCATGCCACATTCTTGATACATATTTTCGTAGGTTCCATCATAATATTCAAGAACTAAAACACTTAAGTGTCTCACTGAGGAAATCTAGAGCGTTGATAAGGTTTATTACTTTTAGTAAGTCATTATATGATTAATAAGTCATCATATGATTCTTGAATAGTTTATTTCTCATTTCCTCTAGACGTTATCTTTGCTTCATTGTCACCTGTATTTTTTACAAAGTCTTTCCTTTTTGTACATGAAGAAAGTAGTGTCCATCACGAGTCAAAAATCAAAAGAAGATATTTCTACCTCTTGGGTTGACTATGTCTCTTTGTTAACTCTTTTTGTCATTGTTCGAGAGTGAAATTCTGGTACAGACAACACATACAAACAAAATTGTCTTAACAACCGAAGATGTCGCGACAGATGTTAGAACATCTGGTAACAAACTAGATCAATCAGTCTAAACATGATACAGAAAATAGAACTGCAAAAAGATAAACAACACATCAAGCTAGGAAGAAAGTCCATTATTAGTTGTATTAGTTCAAAGCTAGGAAGAACAAGCAGAAAACGGCCCACAATCAGCCATAATTGAAGCCATATATGCATCACTATTGCTACAAGATCAGCGTCAACAAGAACTGATGCATATGATGCAAGAATTGCAGCGCGATCAACGCGACAACGCTTATTGGAACCATCGCGACATTTTGGATCTGATTGATGAAATGCGCGCTTTGTCATTTCGTGTTGAAGGCTTGCATTCATATGTTTACAACACTGACGAAGAACCTCTCAGGCATAGAAGAAATGGGTGGGGAGGAGGTGGAGTAAGGACACGAGGTGGAGCATCCATTAGCAGAAACAATGGAAACAATGAGGAGTGGTCTTGATCTTGTTTTCTATTTTTAGTTTTCAGTTTTCTTTTCTCACTTTCTATTGTCGCATTAGGGACAATGCTTGGTTCAAGTGTAGGGGAGGGAAACTTTGTTTTTAATTTCCTAGTAAGTTATCTTTGAATTTGTGTCATTTCTCTTATTTCCCTTTCAATAATTTTTTTTGTATAATTGATTTCAATTAAGCAATCATTTCCGTAGTTATTCGTACTTCCATATTTTTCTTGAACCATAACAAAAACATTTTACTCAACGCATAGTTTGGTATATTCGAAAAGTATATAGGTTGCTCATAATTAGGCTACGTTAGAATTTTGAAAAAGATTCAACAAAAATAATACTGCCTTGATACCATAATCTTCCAAATTATGCAAGATCAGTCTGAGTACTTATGATGTCAAAACCTTAAGTTTTAGTTTTGGGTCATCCATGAGTAGTTTATACCAGCAGTCGACACCGTCTTATTCACAAACTATGTAGGGAGCCGATGAATATAAGTGATTGGTCTTAATAAAAAAATGTAAACATCATGTCATAACAGGGAATGCGCTAATTAAGTTAGGTCACCCTCACCAAGTCATTTAATCCAACAGTTGCAGAACCTACAAAAAATAATGTAACAACCCGTTGTAAGCCGGTTCAGTGGTGTCTGGTGCCGAACTTGGTAGGGCGGACTACTGTTCGATCCCCCGCGACTTACAATCTGGGAAAGCAAAATGGTGACCAACTTGTGTACCAGAACCCTGTGCATAAATGACCAGAATCACTAATCGGCTACTCTACTATGTGCGTGCGGAAAAGATAAAGGGCTTAATGTGATTGCATTAGCATGAAAACGGTTGATTTAGAATGAAAAGAATTAGGTTGAGTTATGATAGCATGATTCGGACTGGTTTGAATAGGGTGGAGGATTTTAATTATATTCTTTGGTTTTGTGTCATTTTTGTATCGTTAGTGTTGAAGCCTAGTTTCATCTTTCTAATGTAACGCCCCTCAACCACGTACGATTCGATTCGTGTCGTGTGATTGTGTCAGAACCCGTACGTTAAAAGACTCTTACTCTATTATTTACTTGAGGACAAGCAAAGGTTCAAGTGTAGGGGAGTTTGATAACCCGAAAATGTATCGTATATTTGAATCAATTTACATGAACTTTATCCGTATTTTATTTAAATTAAGATACTTTTTATTCATATTATGCATGTATTTTCTATGTTTTCAGGTATTTAATGTTTACAAGGCATCTACAAAGAAAGTCGCAAAAAAGTTGAGTAAATCAAGCTTAAAATCCACAAAAAGGGTAAAATAGGCAAGCATGTGGTGTGATAGTAGAATAGGGGTGTATGAGAAGCAAAGCTTGAAGAAAAGAAATGAACGAGCACAAGGCCCAACCCATGAGATACACTCCTTCACCAGCCCAGCAAGGTGTGACGACCCTCACACCCCTCCAACAAACCCTAACAGTCGCTATGAATTAGGAGGCGAAGCTTCCTCATGAAGAAAGTTGTGACGATCGTTATAGGATATCCCTAGCGACCGTTACAGAGACCTTTTTGCCAGTAGAAAATCTAGGAAAGAGAGAGCTTCATGTAACAGACCCCTATCTCTTAGCCAAACCCTCACTCTATAAATAGAGGTCGAGAGGCCTCATTTTACTCCCTTTCTTTTTCACTCTCACTTTGTCGTTACACTGTTAAAAGTTTCTGCAGAATTTAATTTCGCCACTGCTTCCTTTTCCGCCTTTATTATTCAGTTCAATTCATATTTTCTCACAACAGTTTCCACACCGGAAATTGTTGTGAACCTTTGCTAGTTCTAACCTTACGTTAGAACCAAACTTTTATTTTCCTTCTTGCATTTATTTTTCAAAGCAATTAAAGGCAAATCTCACCGACATGTGGGAGACACCTGACGCTTAAAGATTTATTCTGCAATTTTGTTTTTTCAGGTTTATTTTAAAGCTTTAATTTAATTTATTTATTGTCGAAGTTGTCTGCAATGCTTGGATTTATATTATCTGATGTTATTTATTATTGTTGTTGGGTTATTGAATTTTATAGTATGCTAGGCTAATTTAATATTATCGGTATGTAAGGTCACATAACCGACGAGCTTTAGCAATACTAATTGAACAACTCCTTTTTAAAGAACAATTTTCTAGTTTCAATTTCCAATTTTAATAACCAACTGTTTTGTTATGAGAGTAAAATATAGATAGAAGTTAGGATCAATAAAACGAGAGTTTGAGAAACTAACTAGATAATGGTAATTGTGCATTAACTTAAAATATAGCGAGAGCGCTTTTAAGTTAATTAGATTTTATTTGTCTTCCAAAACTATTTTTAAACTTTAAATTATACAGCGAGAGCACTCACTTAGGTTTAATTATAGGATCTGAATCAATAAACACGAGAGTGTGAGAAGAGGACTTTTAAACAAATATTTTCTATTGAAAGTTGTTTTAACAATCTTAGTTGTGTCGATAAATTGTTAAATCCTCGAGGTCTGACCTTTACATAGCGATATCTCCCCTTGAATTTAAACTAGATTATATTCACTTAAGTTCCCTAAAACCCCAAATCACTTATATTATTAGCCTTAGATTTACATAGTAACATAAGATAGCGATAGTTCAATATTTAGTCCCTTGGGATTCAATAATCTTTAAAGCTACATGTGATAGAACTGTATACTTGTAGTATAGATTTCTTAAGACACACAAAGTTGCGACCATTGGGTAGCAATGTATAAAGTTCTTCAAGGTTGTTATTGATTCAACTTAATGAACATCATCCATGATTAGGGAAAAATTATGGGTGTTCAAAGCTAAACCCATTAAAAGTTTTGGTTGAGAATTTGTGTGATTAGGTTCCCATAATCTATATAGGTTGGGGGTTATCAATGTTATTGAGCTTCCCTTCATAGTTTTGATATAAGAGCATCCAACTATAGAAGATATTCATCCAATTCACTTTGTGTGAAAAACAACCCAACTATATAAGATATTAATCCAATTCCCTTTGTGTGAATACCCTTAAGAAGTTAATCCACTATTTGGTAAGATATTTGTGAAGCCCTAATGTGGCGATTATATTGAAGGTTCAATAAAACCAATGTGAAATCTTAATATGGCAGTGAATGTATGGTAAAACCTTGTGGAAATCCTTAATGTGGTAGTCAAGGTTAATGGTTTCATTATAGCTTACAGGTTTAAACATAATTCACGTCAGTTTGTTCATCATGCACCATGTATATCATAGTAGGTATCATCCAGCGAGAGTGTGCCACATGCTTTTAGAGTAGATGATAAGTGCATTTCATAAGCATTTACATGTATTTTTGTGTAATATTGTATGATTTTATGTAATATGGTATAAATTGTGTAAATGTTATATATTGTGATTTAGCTTCCCTTTGCTAATGTTATACAATTTATATTATAGAATATATTCTCACCCCCTCAATTTCTATGTTTTCCAATGTTAACATACTTGCAGAGTATTTTAAGGTCGAAACTGAGGAGTACTCATTTAAAATGCCTTATGGAAATTGGTGTAGAAGACCACTTCGTTAGTTTTCCTTTATGTTTATGTTTTGTTGAACTATTAAGTTAGCTACTTGGTTAATTTGTAATAATGCTCTCATATTCTGACATCAGGGTAGGGATTCATATTTTAGAATTAATATGTTGATGTTATGTTTTGATCAAAGTATAAATTTATATGTTATCTTTGTTAATGTAAACCCCTTTTGATTTTGTAATTACTTATTCCACAATTCACATTATATTATAAAGAAATTTTGTATTGGAGTTTAGGGTGTCACACTCCAAGTATCCAACATCAACATCATATGGAGTGATAGCCACCTTTGTTGGACAGATCACATTAAGGATGCTGGAAATAATTAACCGACTGAACATCAACATCATGTGTCATATATCATGAAGATATGGAACAACCATGCCACTCCATTTCAGACTCCCTTGTATAGACATATCATCAAATAAACGCTCAATTATATGATTCTCAAATGGGCACCATAAGACATCAATAAGTGTCAACTCGTCCAATACAAGTCTCATCACATTCAACTTTAATGTTCCTTACTCATATGCACATCTCATAGTCCACAGAAGTCCACCACCACTAGTTTCAATTCAAGTCTCTCTTTATTTTTTCAACAATTCAAAAATACTCGTGAATCCAACAATGTTACAAAATTGATACTATCAATAAAAAAAAAGAATAACAATAAATAAACTAAATAAAAATAAATACTTATAATAATATGGCATATGCGTCAAGCTGCTTGAAAGTAAACACGAAAGTATTTCATAAATATCCATAGTGTGACCAACACAACTGCTCCCCAATTATATATTGCATACATCCAACCAAGTTCTAGAATAATAATATATATCTTCTTCAAAAAGATTAAAAACATGTCATAAAAAATAGTGCAAAAAGATATATCATACGTGTGGATGTGCACCAAAAATATATTTTTAAAATAAATTATCGTAAAATAGGATGAATTTCAAAAACCAATAAATTATGTGTATGCTACGTATCAGAAATATATTTATGATTTTTAAAAGTATTTTTAAAATTTCGCGTGAAGAACTAGAAAAATATAGGGTGAAAAACGAAATAGAAAGCCCACTATCAAAAGCCCATTACCATCCCCCCTTCCCGAAACTCTCAGCAACCAAACAGACTCTGGCAGGATCAAACCGTCCACCACAAACTCCGAACCACCCATTTCCAAAACCCCACCACACCTCCAATGTTCTCCTCCATTCTCACAAACGGCATCCCCTCAAAATCCCACCTCCCTCATCCCAAAACCCGTCTCCCCCATTTCCCAATCCGCTGCGGAATCCGCGAAATCCGCAACCGAATCAACAGCGTCAAAACCACCCAAAAAATCACCGAAGCAATGAAACTAGTCGCCGCCGCCAGAGTCCGCCGCGCCCAAGAAGCCGTCATCAACGGCCGCCCCTTCTCCGAAACCTTCGCCGAAGTCCTCCAATCCATCAACCAACAGCTCCAATCCGACGACGTCGAAGTCCCTTTAACCGCCGTCAGACCCGTCAAAAACGTCGCCCTCGTTGTCATCACCGGTGACCGCGGCTTATGCGGCGGTTTCAACACCTCCGTCGCCAAAAAAGCAGAAGCCCGAGTTCACGAGTTGAACAAACTAGGTATAGGTTGTGTTGTCATCAGTGTCGGTAAAAAGGGTAATGCTTATTTCAAACGTAGGAGTTTTGTTGAAGTTGATCGATTCATCGAAAACTGCGGGTTTCCGACAACAAAAGATGCTCAGATTATTGCCGATGATGTTTTCTCACTTTTTGTTACTGAGGAAGTTGATAAAGTTGAACTTGTTTACACAAAGTTTGTTTCTTTAGTTAGATTTAACCCAGTGATTCAGACATTGTTACCATTATCAAAAAAAGGCGAGGTTTTGGACGCAAACGGAAACTGCGTTGACGCGAGTGGAGACGAGTTTTTTAGGTTAACTTCCAAGGATGGGAAGTTGGCTTTGAAGAGAGATGTTGTGAAGAAGAAATCGAATGACGGGTTTGTTCCGGTTATGGAATTCGAGCAAGATCCTGCTCAGATTCTTGATGCCATGATGCCACTTTATTTGAATTGTCAAGTTTTGAAGGCCTTGCAAGAGTCGTTGGCGAGTGAACTTGCGGCTAGAATGGGTGCTATGTCGAATGCCACTGATAATGCGGTTGAGTTGACTAAGAATCTTTCTGTTGTTTATAATAGGGAGAGGCAAGCTAAGATTACTGGTGAGATTTTGGAGATTGTGGCTGGTGCTGAAGCGTTGAAACCAATTGATTGATTTGGTTTTTTTTAGGTTTGTAATGTTGAGAGAAGGCTGAGATTATGATTATTGTTGGTAATATGGATAGTATATGAGATTATAGAGTTTTCTTACTTTACAAATAGGTTGTTGAAAGATGATTGTTGAGAGATATAGAAGGTAGGTTGGGGATTTTGACCCCTAATTCATTTACTTGTGGTTCAAGGAAAGAGAATTGGTTTGATTTATTGTTTCTAATGCTTGTACATTTGTAATTGCATGATGCTAGAATAAGAATTGTTAGCACTTAGCAAGAGATTCAAACCTGAGATCTTGTGAGAAGCATATTCTCTGGATTCAAACCTTCACCAACAAACCAAACCTTAGGAGTTTGCATCATGCATGCTACGTGTAGTTGAAATAATTGCTTGTTGTTTGTGTTAAACATTGGTTTAAAGAAAGATTTTAGGTATAGCAAGCAAAATCTTTGTTTCATATTTTCAGCATGCTCTTGTTTAACCGTCCTCACAAAAAATTAAAAACCTTTGTTTGGATTGATGATGGAATAGTATGAGTTGAATTGGTATGGAATGAATGAAGTTCTATTGTTTAGATTTAGATAAAGAAGTTGGAATGGTGTGAGACCTAAGAAGATTGACTCCATCTCATTTTATCATCTTTTATTACAGTAGGATGAAATCAAGTGTGTTAAATTGTTAATTTCAAAATTATCCATATTAGCAAATTAACCGAGTTACTTTTAGGGTTGGACAAATTTCAAAAATCTATTCGAAAACGTTATTTTTGCGCAAATGGATTGGATTGGGTCATTTTGACAATTGTCTGAAGTCAAATCCGATCAAATTTATCTTATTTATTTTTAGGGTTAAATACCTTTTACTCCTTATAATAGTAGCGAGATTTAGTTTACTTCTTTTAAATTGTTTTTGTGTTTGCTCCTTAAAAAAAAAATTCCAAAATGAAAACCTATAGTCCAAGATTCCCTTTAATTTATTTATTTTTATGTCTTTTGTTTTTTCTAAATTAATTTCATTAATAATTTTTGGAAATAATTTTTATAAATTATCAAAATATTAAATATGAGTCACCATTTTTGGTTCAAGTGCAACCCACATACTCTCTATTTACTTTCAATTCTATAGCCCATATGTTAGTTTGATTTATAAACACATAGTATGCTTCTATAATAACTAATGTGGGACTACAAATTATTCTTCTTCTCCTCCACAAAATCTTTTCTCTTTTTAAGAGGAACAGGAACAAGTTGTCTCTTAAAAACTGGTTTAATAACTCTAAGTTGAGCCAGAGCAGTGTTCAAAGGATTGTAAACCCACGAAATGTCCTCAACATACTAAGGTATATTTTTCGGCATCTCAAAAAGCCAATCAAATAATGGTTTCAACTTGATATTTAATGAAGTATTCTTACCTTCAAAAATGAGTTCCTTCATCAAACCAGGAGCTAAATTTGCAGCAAATGAGTAAACTCTAGTGGCACCATTCTCCCATATAGTTTCTTGACTTTCTTCATCTTATCAACAACACCAACAAAGGGAAAGAGTTTCAAAAACCAAAGAGAAAGATACTCTTCCTTTTGTTGTTATCTCTTTTTTTCAAACTAGTATTATTCTTCATCTTCTTGTTTCAAATCTCAAACTATTCTTCTTCATCTTCTTGTTACAAACACAGTAACAAATGGACGGTATTCAGAGAGAAACCCTCCTGTCACTCTTAGAATCTGTGAAGCTTTTGTTACAAAAGATTGTTTCTAGTAATCTCTTCGATGACTACGTGAACTTGGATAGGACCGTTAGACTCATTAAAAGCATGAAGAAAACACTTATAGATCTTCAACATCTACTCGTTGAGTTTCTTGACACATGATGTTTTTCAAGTTTCCAATTTACTTGACTATTTTTCCTATGATCATTCCTTACTTACGGCTAAAGAGTTCCACATTCATTCTCGTTTAGCTTTTTTCGTTGCACTCATTCACGCTAAAACTGTCAATTTAACTTCAGCCAAACAATTTGGTGTAAAACTTAAACCAAATTCAGTTGGTGACTATGAATCTTGTTCTATATATGGAAGAGATGTTGATATTGAGAAACTTAAACATCTTTTGTTGATACTAAAATAAGAGTCATTTCCATTGGGAGGGATACCATGCTTGTAGTCCCACATTGGTTATTACAGAAGCGTACTAAGTCTTTATAAATCAAACTAACATATGAGCTATAATATTGAAAGTAAATAGAGAGTATGTGGGCTGCACTTGAACAAAAAATGGACTGAGACCCATATTTAATATTTTGATAATTTAAAAAATAATTTATAAAAATAATTTCCAAAAATTATTAATGAAATTAATTTAGAAAAAACAAAAAACAAAAGACATAAAAATAAATAAATTATAATTTAAAAAATGTCACGTGGATTAAAAAATGTCACCTTTACAAGATTCACCACGTCACTCATCCACTTCAGCAAATTAAAGGGAATCTTGAACTATAAGGTTTTTCATTTTAGAATCTTTTTTTTAAGGGGCGAAGACATTTTTTTCCAAAAGGGGATAAATTAAATCTCGCTACTATTGCAGGAGGGTAAAAGGTATTTAACCCTTATTTTTATTATTATAGGTATGACCCTCATTATAAATATGTTATCAAGTTATTAAGTTATTGTTATTTCTATAATTTAATTGTGATAGTTATATGTGTATTCACGAAAATACAAAGAAAGACATGTAATATGAAGTTTCGAGTGTTAATGATCAATTAATGTGAAATAATATTGGAAACTAGGCATGGCAACGGGGCGGGGCGGGGACGGTTTTTATATTCCCTAACCCCAAACTCGAATCCCAGATAAATCCCCATTCCCCGTCCCGATCCCCGTCGGGGATGAATAATTGAACCCCAAACCCATCCCAAATGGGTTCGGGGATCCCCGACCCAAACCCAAACCCAAAACTTGCCTTAACCCAAATCCTTCCCCGAACCCAAAAATCGCCCCGAACCCAAAACCCGCCCCAATTCTAACAAATATGAATTTATATTACAAAAGTAAAATACAATCTTAAAGAATTTCAAACATATATTTCAAATAATAAAAAATACAAAGGAAAGTATTAATTTAGTAACCATACAATTAATATTTCAAATTAACAAAACCAAATAATCCAAAATATAAAAACTAAATAAAAAAAATACAAATTCATATTTCAAACTACCATCCAAACAAACACATGGTAAAAAGTATTCTACATTCCAAAATAATAATAATAATAATAATAATAATAATAATAATAATAATAATAATAATAATAATAATAATAATAATAATAGGGGCGGGTACTACATTCCCCATTACCTGCCCCATCCCCATATTTTAAAATCGGGGAAAATCCAAACCCGAACCCAAACCCAGTCAAAGCGGGTTTTCCCCGTCAAATTCGGGGCGGGTTCGAACGGGTACCCGCGGGTATGGGTTATATTGCCATGTCTATTGGAAACGATTATATAATTTTTTTTATAAGAATGGGGATCAACTTACTCCAAGAGTAAGTTTTTTCCACAATCTTTGCTTTTAAATTAGATTTAATCTAATGGTTAAAAATTACAATAAGTATTAACCATTAGATTAAATCTAATTTAAAGGCAAAGATTTTGGAGTAAGTTAAAAAAATTTACTTTTGGAGTAAGTTGATCCCCACTCTTTTTATAATAAGAAAAAGTTTTTTCTTTGGGCCATTTTAAAATTTTAATAATTCTTTTTAAACATTAAAGAAGGAGGTGCTTTTGAATTTTATGAATTTGACTCGATAAATATTAAATAGATTAGATCCATTTGAATTATTTATCAAACGACAAAATACTCATTTTGATCTTTTACCTATACCATTGGGTTCTCATTGCTCCTTTAATTTTTTCGTGTCATTTTGGTCTCTTAATTTTCAAAAAGTTTCATTTAAGTCCTTTTTGTCTAATTAGCGACAGAAAAACTTTGAAATCAGTCGCTAAATCCATCATTTATTAGACAAAAAGGACTAAAATAAAACGTTTTGAAAGTTAAGGGACCCAAATGACAAAAAAAAAAATTAAATGACTAATGTGAATTCAATGGTATAATTAAGGGACCAAAATAAGTATTTTACCTTTATCAAATCTATTATACGAGAATTTTTCTTGCCACCCACTAATTTATACACGCCACCCCCCACATTTCATTATTTTGAAAATGTCTCTGTCACTATTTACTCAAATATTTTACCTTTTGTGAAAAAAATTTACCGTTGCCAAAATGAAATTTCTGATATTGCAGATCAAATTTATGGTACATGTTTTTGGCGCATACCGAAAATTCTTTTGATTTTACAAATTTTTAGTATCCATTTATCGGAAATTTCAAAATTTCTGGTATGATTTCTCGGAAATTTAAAAACTGTACAATTTCCCGAAAATTTAAAAAACCAGTAAATTTTACAAAATTCATTACACGTACCGAAATTTTTACAAATTTATGGTAGAAATCCAATACCAAAAATTCCAAATTTCTGGTGTGTATCAGAAATTTCTGTTATACTTGAAATTTCCGATATGATAGATGAAATTTTATTGCGGTCCTGAATCGACAACTTCAGCTTCTTCTATAGATTCATGTAGTGACCTTACGCAATAATTCATCATAGATACGATATGTTTACTTGACTTTATACACAAATTTTTGTGTGCATAAATTGGTGAAGTTTTCTAATTATGTGTTATTGTGATTGTCAAATTTATGAATCACGAGATAAGATTCTAGAATGAGCACGGTCAATTGGAAAAACTAATGGTATTGTTGTTGTTACAATCCGATCCTCTTCTTTTTTTTTTATATAAATAATTGGCTTACACTTAATCAATAGGTGCATCACATGCATATCATTCATGCATTAACCATGGGATCTAATTTTTCTAATTGAGCGAGAGTGCACAATTCTGAAGAAGAGGTTTGGTTCCCAAGAGCTGAATATCAGAGGTTCCGTTATTTCAAGAGTTATCTCAATGTATAAGATGAGTGCATCTGAAAGCTTCTGTTTATCTCTCAAGAATCGAGGTTTTGGAGTACTGATTTTCTCTCATGTGGGCATTGATTAAGGGTTTCAAGTAAGAACATGTTGTGGTCGAATATTTGAGCCCGAATTGATTCTACTGTGTGACACCCCAAATAATTCAAGTATTAAATAATTAGAATTTTTAATTATTAATTTAATTAACATGTTAGAAATACCAATTTAGGATTCTCTAGGTTTGTAGGATTTGATCCAAACTTACTCAGTTGCATGAAATTAGAATGAATGGATGTTATAGGATTGTTGGATGTGGTTAAATGGTGTTAAACCTCACTATTATACTGTTGTTGGGATGATTTTTGTGATATTGGATGAGTTGATTCATAGAGAAATTATGGGGTTTGAGTTGGGAAGAAGAATGCTGTCAAATTGAGTATTTTCTGCTACAGAACGCGCAGGAACCGGTTCCCAGTATGGAGGAACCAGGTTCCCTTTGTAAAACTCACTAAAATTGTCATTTTTGAATGCAGGAACCGGGTTCTCCTGGGGAGGAACCGGGTTCCCAGTGCAAATTTTAAACATGAAAATGACATTTTTTCCAGGAACCGGTTCCCCATTTGGAGGAATCCGTTCCCACTATTACTTTTTGAAAAATACTAAACTTTAAAAATTCATAACTTTCAAACCGTAAGTCCGTTTTAGTCGCTGTTTTGGATGTTGTTTCTTAAATTAAATCCTCTATTTTATAAAATGAAGAAATTTATAATTAATGGATTTTATTTTGAAAAGAGCCATTTTCCCGATTTGTGAACAATGAGAGTTATGGGAATGGTGGACGAATGAGTATAGGATCGTTCTGACAGGTTGAACGTGGAATGAAGCTTGTATGCTATTTTCATGCTATTTATTTATGATTGTATTGATATCATGTGTTGTTGTCGATGTTGTATATTCATGATGGTTGTTGATATCATGCGTTGTTTTTGATGTTGTATATACCTGGTAGTTGTTGATCTCAGTTGTTGTTGTTGTATATACTGGTGATAGTCTTACTAATTGAAGGGTAAGCGTTTGGCGTATTTATGCTTTGTGATGAGTTATTTCATGATAGGTGATGATATCATGTTGTGGTTGATGATGGTTTATGATGTCTGATGTGGTCATAACCTGTGTTGAATGCTGCATGCTTTATGATGTGCATGCATATACATTCCGGTGGTAGCTAATTCCCATTGTGCGGAATTAGTGAGTATTGCCAATAACCGTTCCCGGGTGATTATGGGTGGTGAGGATGGATTCATGTCCGAGTGATTATGGACGAATCGATGTTGGTGACTTAGTTCACTTTTTGGTACCACATGCATAAAGTCTGCATCATTACTTGTTTGGATTATAACATGTTGGGATGTATTCCAGTGTTATATCTGTTGTTTGTGTATGACGTATATTTATGACTTGTGTATGAAGCAGATCTGATTATGCTGAATAGGGTGGACTGATGTCTTATGATATCTTATTGTTTTTGATGAACTTATAATGCATTTTAATTGTGATGAAATCTCACCCTTACTTTGATGATTTCAAATTGAAGTCTTAGCTGCTAAGCAGTTGGTGAGGATGACTCTTGAGCTATGCATTTAGTTTATCCGTGTGTCAGTGTCATGCTCTGGTAGTTGTAACATTGGGGAACGTTTGGTTGCGAGTTATCTTTTAAAACTCTGTTGTTCTTTTGGTTTATTTTGGGAATAATTATTGATTTGATTTATTGTGTTTTGATGATAAATTCCGCAGTGTAGAACATGTCTTTTGGTTTAATTATTTTAATGAAGTTCTTCAGTGAAGCATGACAATTATATGAGATTTTCTTTTAAATAAATTGTAATGCCCTTGTTTTTACATGTTAGCTCTAAAATAATTATTAATATTCACGGGGTATTTTAGAAGGGTGTTACAATAGTGGTATCAGAGCATAGTCGGTCGATGTGACCAGTGTCTTAATGTCATTATCCCTTTGTATGCGACAAGTGTGTACAACACTGCCATTACTTGTTGCTTTTCTGATTGCTTATTGCAGGAGTGGTGTGAAGATAAGTGGGGGAGAAGAGATAATTCTCGGATATGTTTCAGTTGTAGGTCATTGGTGTGATGTACTGCTTAAGAAGACAGTGCAAGAGTTGTTAGAGTCGATGGAATCGTTTGGAGCGCGAGTCATAGTTGGAAGTGCAAGAGGCGAGTATGATTCTGAGAACAAGAAGTGTTGGTAATGATGGTTAATACTCCAGCATGATTATCGGATGACTATTGACAAATTGAGGACTTTATCACCCTTAATCTCTTATTTATAGTAGACAGAATCGTATTGTATGGTATACAATTGTCTTGTTATCTAAATGGGGCATAAAGTGATGAATATGAATGAAGTTTGGTAGAAGCTTGTGAACCATATGAGTTAACGAAGAATCTAATAAGGACAATGAATTAAGATGGATGATCAGAGTTGCGCAGCTGTTAATGATGGTGTTGTGGTGTTTATGTTGTATTCTTCGACGGTAGTGAAGGAAAAGCTAAAGGTAATGAATTACCAGTGGTGAATGAATTTCCAGAAGTTTTCCCGGAAGATGATAGTGAATTGCCACCTGAGAGAGAAGTGGAATTTGCTATAGATTTGATTCCTAGAACTAGTTCGGTGTCGATGGCGCCGTATCGCATGTCGGCATCCAAATTGTCTTAGTTGAAGACGCAATTGGAGGAATTACTTGAGAAGAAGTTTATCCGTCCTAGTGTTTCACCGTGGGGTTCTCCTGTGATGTTGGTTAAGAAGAAAGAGGGTTCGATGAGATTGTGTGTTGATTACAGGCAGTTGAACAAATTTACAATCAAGAATCGATATCCATTGCTGAGGATTGATGACTTGATGGATCAACTGGTTGGGGCTTGTTTATTCAGCAAGATTGATTTGAGGTCTATATTTCATCAGATTCGTGTGAAGACGGAAGACATTCAGAAAACTGCATTTAGAACAAGGTATGGACATTATGAGTATTCTGTTATGCCGTTTGGAGTTACTAATGCACCTGGTGTTTTCATGGAGTATATGAATAGGATATTTCATCCGTATCTTGATAAGTTTGTGGTAGTCTTTATTGATGACATTCTGATCTATTCGAAGAGTGATGAAGAGCATGCCGAACATCTTAGAGTTGTGTTGGAATTGTTGAAAGAAAAGAAGTTCTATGCGAAGTTGTCCAAGTGTGAATTCTGGTTGAGTGAAGTGAGTTTTCTTGGCCATGTGATTTCCAAGAATGGCATTGTTGTTGATCCTATGAAGGTAGAAGCGGTATCTCAGTGGGAATCGCCGAAGAATGCTTTTGAAATCCGTAGTTTTCTTAGTCGTGCAGGTTACTATAGAAAGTTTATTGAAGGATTTTCGAAGTTAGCTTTACCGTTAACTAAGTTGACAAGAAAGGGTCAAGTGTTTGCTTGGGATTCTGAATGTGAGAAAGGTTTCCAAGAGCTGAAGAGGAGGTTGACTAGTGCTCCAATTTTGATTTTGCCGAATCCGGCGGAATCTTTTGTTGTGTACTGTGATGCTTCACTGATGGGTTTAGGTGGTGTTTTGATGCAGGATAAGCAGGTAGTAGCATATGCTTCAAGACAATTGAAGATTCATGAAAGGAATTATCCGACTCATGATTTAGAGCTGGCAGTTGTGGTATTTGTTTTGAAATTGTGGAGGCATTATTTGTATGGATCTCGATTCGAGGTATTCAGCGATCATAAGAGTCTGAAGTATCTCTTCGATAAGAAAGCGATCAATATGAGGCAAAGAAGGTGGTTAGAATTCCTGAAAGATTATGATTTTGGTTTTAATTACCATCCTGGTAAGGCAAACGTGGTTGCAGATGCATTGAGTAGGAAGTCGTTGCATATGTCTATGTTGATGGTGCGTGAATTGGATTTAGTTGAGCAATTCATAGACTTGAGTTTGGTATGTGAGAACACTCCTAATAAAGTTATGTTGGGTATGTTGAAGTTGACTAGTGGTATTCTTGATGAGATTCAAACTGGACAGAAATCTGATGTCGGTTTAGTTGATAAATTGACATTAATCAACTAAGGTCAAGGAGGTGAGTTCCGGATTGACGAGAATAGTGTTATGAGATTTGGTGACAGAGTTTGTGTTCCAGATATTGTAGAGATTAGGAAGAGTATTTTGGAAGAAGGACATCGTAGTGGATTGAGTATTCATCCTGGTGATACTAAGATGTATCATGACTTGAAAAGGTTGTTTTGGTGGCCTGGAGTGAAATAGGAAATTGTTGAGTTCGTCTATGCTTGTCAGATTTGTCAGAAGTCGAAGATTGAACATCATAAACCGTCGGGATTGCTGGAACCGTTGTTTGTACCGAATTAGAAATGGGATGGAATTTTATGGATTTTGTGTCTGGCCTACCTAAGAAGTTTAAGAATTGTGATTCTATTTGGGTTATTGTTGATCGATTGACGAAGTCTGCTCATTTTATACCGATAAGAATGGATTATCTGATGGAGAAGTTGGCTCAATTGTATGTCGAGAAGGTCGTGAGTTTGCACGATATTCCTTCTAGTATTGTGTCAGATAGAGATCTGAGGTTTATGTCAAAGTTCTAGACAGGGTTGATAGAAGTTTTGGGTACTAAGTTACAGTTGAGTTCTGCTTATCATCCGTATACAGATGGTCAGACGGAGAGAACGATTCAGTCGTTAGAGGATTTGTTGCGAGATTGTGTGTTGGAAAAAGGTGGATCTTGGGATAGTTACTTACCATTGATTGAGTTTACCTACAACAATAGTTTCCATTCGAGTATTGGTATGGCTATGTTTGAGGCATTGTATGGTAGGAGGTGTCGGAGACCATTGTGTTGGTACGAATCTGGAGAAAGTGTTGTGATTGGACCAGAAATTGTCCAACAGACTTCAAAAAAGATTAAGATGATTCAGGAGAAGATGAGAGCTTCTCAGAGTTGTCAGAAGAGTTATCATGATAAGAGGAGGAAGGATCTCGAGAGTAGTGAAGGGGGTCATGTGTTTATGCGAGTTATTCCAATGACTGGTATTGGTCGAGCTTTGAAGTCAAAGAAGTTAACTTCGTGTTTTATTGGTCCGTTCCAGATTACGAAGAAAGTTGGAAAAGTTGCTTATCAGATTGCTTTACCGCCGTCGCTTGCGAATTTGCATGATGTATTACATGTATCTCAGTTGAGGAAGTACATTGTTGATCCGTCTGATGAAATTCAGGTAGATGATATACAGGTACAAGATGATTTGACGGTTGAAGCGTTGTCTGCGAGAATTGAGGATCGGAAGTTGAAATAGTTGCGAGGTAAAGAGATAGCTCTGGTGAAAGTATCGTGGGGAGGACCAGCAGGTGGAAATGTTACTTGGGAGCTGGAGAGCCAGATGAAGGACTCTTATCCCGAACTTTTCGTCTAAGGTATGTTTTCAAGGACGAAAACTCTTTTTAGTAGCGGAGAGTTGTGACACCCCAAATAATTCAAGTATTAAATAATTAGAATTTTTAATTATTAATTTAATTATTAGTATTTTTGAATTATTGGAATTAATTAATTAAAATGAAATTGGAAGTGTTGGTGGTGTGAAGTGTTAAGTGAGGGTGTGAGGAGTAAAAGACTCTACTCATACTAATTATTTTATTATTATTATTTTAGAATAATAAAATGAATAATAAAAGGAAAAGGAAAAAAGAGAAGCGTTGGAAGGTTTTTCATCATACGTACAATTGAGAAGAGGAGAAAGAAGGAGGAAAAGCCAAACGTGTCAGAATCGAAGAATTCTCACGAGATAAGGGGTGATTTTGTCTGATTGTTATGCCTTATGAGTTTTGATAATCAATAGAGTTGATTAACATGTTAGAAATCCCAATTTAGGATTCTCTAGGTTTGTAGGATTTGATCCAAATTTACCCAATTGCATGAAATTAGAATGAATGGATGTTATAGGATTGTTGGATGTGGTTAAATGGTGTTAAACCTCACTATTATGCTGTTGTTGGGATGATTTTTGTGATATTGGATGAGTTGATTCATAGAGAAATTATGGGGTTTGAGTTGGGAAGAAGAATGCTGTCAAATTGAGTATTTTCTCACATGAGCAGCAGAACCGTTCAAGATGGAGGAACCAGGTTCCCTTTGTAAAACTCACTAAAATTGTCATTTTTGAATGCAGGAACCGGGTTCTCCTGGGGAGGAACCGGGTTCCCAGTGCAAATTTTAAACATGAAAATGACATTTTTTCCAGGAACCGGTTCCCCATTTGGAGGAATCCGTTCCCACTATTACTTTTTGAAAAATACTAAACTTTAAAAATTCATAACTTTCAAACCGTAAGTCCGTTTTAGTCGCTGTTTTGGATGTTGTTTCTTAAATTAAATCCTCTATTTTATAAAATGAAGAAATTTATAATTAATGGATTTTATTTTGAAAAGATCCGTTTTTCTGATTTGTGAACAATGAGAGTTATGGGAATGGTGGATGAATGAGTATAAGATCGTTCTGACAGGTTGAACGTGGAATGAAGCTTGTATGCTATTTTAATGATGTTTATTTATGATTGTATTGATATCATGTGTTTTTGTCGATGTTGTATATTCATGATGGTTGTTGATATCATGCGTTGTTGTTGATGTTGTATATACCTGGTAGTTGTTGATCTCAATTGTTGTTGTTGTATATACTGGTGATAGTCTTACTAATTGAAGGGTAAGCGTTTGGCGTATTTATGCTTTGTGATGATTTATTTCATGATAGGTGATGATATCATGTTGTGGTTGATGATGGTTTATGATGTCTAATGTGGTCATAACCTGTGTTGAATGTTGCATGCTTTATGATGTGCATGCATATACATTCTGGTGGTAGCTAATTCCCATTGTGCGGAATTAGTGAGTATTGCCAATAACCATTCCCGGGTGATTATGGGTGATGAGGCTAGATTCATGTCTGGGTGATTATGGACGAATCGATGTTGGTGACTTAGTTCACTTTTTGGTACCACATGCATAGAGTCTGCATCATTACTTGTTTGGATTATAACATCTTAGGATGGATTCCAATGTTATAGTCTGTTGTTTATATATGACGTATATTTATGACTTGTGTATGAAGCAGATCTGATTATGCTGAATAGGGTGGACTGATGTCTTATGATATCTTATTGCTTTTGATGAACTTATAATGCATTTTAATTGTGATGAAATCTCACCCTTACTTTGATGATTTCAGATTGAAGTCTTAGCTGCTTAGGAGTTGGTGAGGATGGCTCTTGAGCTATGCATTTAGTTTATCCGCGTGTCAGTGTCATGCTCTTGTAGTTGTAACATTGGGGAATGTTTGGTTGCGAGTTATATTTTAAAACTCTGTTGTTCTTTTGGTTGATTTTGGGAATAATTATTGATTTGGTTTATTCCGTTTTGATGATAAATTCCGCTGTGAAGAACATGTCTTTTGGTTTAATTATTTTAATGAAGTTCTTCAGTGAAGCATGACAATTGTATGAGATTTTCTTTTAAATAAATTGTAATGCCATTGTGTTTACATGTTAGCTCTGAAATAATTATTAATATTCGCGGGGTATTTTAGAAGGGTGTTACATACTGCATTATGTGAAGTCTTGAAGTATCTGCATATGGCTTATCGATCCACGCGATTCATCAAAAAATCCAGAACAGTCGGATAAAATGATATTTGAGTGTGTGTACTAAAAAGTCAACAAAAGTCAACAAAAGTCAACAAAAGTCAAAGTTTGATCGGGTGGAATTTCGGGTCAAAATTATTGTCAAAAGTCAAGTTTCGAGATAATGTGATTGTTTGTTGAGAAAAGTCAGAAGAACCAGGTGAAAACAAGATTTCTTAGTTTTAAGCACTTTGTGTTCACGAAGCCATGTTGCCGATTCCGTATCTTGCTCGTCTGTGGTCGAAATTTGACGAATTGGTAATTGTTGGAAAGAGCGTATTTCGTACTCCGAATTTGTCCTTGTGAAGATTTCTCCAAAAATGCCCAGATTTCGAGTTATGAGGCTCCGAATTTGAGTGTTTTTCAACATGTTCAAGTGCTCGACTTCAGACGTATTTTACACATGTTTTTAGCGTCGTTTTGCGTCGAGTTCAAAATTAAAGTTAGTCATGTTGTAGCAATCTACAAATTTGCTGAAGGAATCGAATTAATTTGGGACTCGAATCAAAAGTTACGAAGCCTGGAAGTTACGAGTTTGTCATACTTACGATATTCAACACTTAGAAATGTTTTGGAGTGTTTGTCTATATGGTCAGACTGGCGACTTCGGGTTCGATTTTATCTTAGTTATCGGCTCCGAATTAAAAAATGTTCAACTAAAAAATTGTTCGTCTCGCGACAGTTTACAACTTTGTTGAAGGAATCAAATCTACTCGGGACTCGGATCGATAGTTACAAAGCCTAGAAAATAAAAATTCATCATGTTTGCAATATTCAAACAGTTGTTGTGCGCATGTTCGAGGCTGTTTTTATCATATGTATCATATGTATTCTTTTCAATGGCACTGAGTTTGCGTTATTTGGCCGAGTATAAAAGAAGTTATGGAGCCGTAAAGTAGCACACTTGGTTTGAGTAAATGATGAGTAACATTTAGAAAAGGTCAACAATCAGTTCAGGATGCCATCACTTTAGATTCACAAGATAGCACGCTAGTTCATTTTTTCTTTTTTTGGCCATACAGGATGTAACGTTTTGCATGCATAAGGCAGAGGTTTTACTCAAAATAAAAAGGATCAGGATAGTTGGCAAAGGGAGGATACCGGAAAAAAAAACTCACCTCTAACAACCTCTCCACGATTCAGTTACATAACCACCACCATTTTCTTTCTCAATCTTCAACAACCATCGCCTTCTGCCATAACTTCACGTTCTGCAACTTCAGACCACAAAACCTTCTCTCATTGAAACAACCTTATTCCTCTCTGACCTCCATAACCGTAAAAAATACTTCAACCATAACCAAACCTTCTTCTTCCGCTCTCTAAGAACCACCTTCCTCACTCTTCTTCCTTCACCTCTCACAATAAACAACAGAGAATTAAAGTCACTGCTCAACATTCTCCGATCTGGAGGCTACCACCTCTTTTGCAACACTCTCTCACTCTCTTCCTATCAGGATCCGAATCATAACAAAAAGTGTTCAGTTACAAATAATAACAAACTTTCTCCTCTCATGTTCGACATTGAAGCTCTCTCTCCATCGATTCTTCAAGAACCAGGATCATTCTTCAGTGCAATCAACATCATTTTCTCCATAATCGAAAGAGGATTCCATCTGGACGGACTCCATTAGCCCATGAAAACACTTAGATGAATTCGAACTTCACACACTTCTCTAAGATTCAGGCACGGTGCTGAGTTTATTTCTCAATGTATTAAGGAGTTTCGGATTTTATCTTCACTATCAAGATCGTAGAGGCAAGCAAGTAGAGTTTTGTCCGAAGGAATCCCATTTACACGACCTGCAATAGTTTCTCGCGGGATCTACCTGTTGATGTTGTGTTTTCTTCCGATTGTTTTTTATTCATGGAAAACAAAGATCGAATTCAGAATCAACATCGAAGACTGATTCGGGCGGCGGTAGGCGTGTCTGTTTACGGTGAGGTTGAGTTTTCCGACCGTTTTAACCGGAATAGATGACCAAAAAAAGGCTCAGCTCCGGAAACTCCCTACTAGCCCTAAGCGTGGCTCTTTCTGGTTAGTTCATGTAATTTTCCTCAATACCCAATCCGATCTTGCCACGTGTCCCTTTTTTTAAAATAAAAAATCTGTATGACTTAAAATATTGTGACCAATTGATGTTGCTAGCATACATAAACCAAAACGTGACATGAGGAAGATAAAGAGATTATGATTAATTATTTTTCCTTCTAGCTATGGATCATAAGAACCGACTGGATTGGGTCTAGAGAGTTTAGGATTCACACCCCTATGCTTGCTGGGTCTTAGCGCCATATAACCCTGTTTAGTTTATTCTGAAATTTGACATTACACCCCCTGCTTTGTACCTAAACAATTTTCATACATGTCCAATTTTGCTTCCGATTTCGATTATTTCAACATGTAAAAAATATATAAAAATAGGTTCCTGACTTTTTAATGTCTTAGGATATTTTTTGTGTATTTTTAGTAATTAATTTACATTAGTTTTTAGTCGATTTTCGATAACATGTTTAGAAATGGTTTTTTTTCACAATACCTTGTATATTTCGATACGACTTTCGACCGTTTCTTAACAAAAAAAATTCCTAAAAAAAATATTCTAATTCTATGATGTATTAGGAGCTTTTAGATATTTTTCTCATAATTTTTAGATCTTTTTAGGTCTTTATCCGATTTTTCTTTTGTGCGAATACAAAGATGTATAATTAGTTGCTATTTCATCTAGTTAGGAGTCGATCTTTTGCACATGATGCATAATTTTCTTTCTAAACTTCAACTAAATTTTTGATTAGCATATGGACATGTTTAGGTAGTTGATACCTTGGTTTAGAATTGACAATTGATTCATATGATTAGGGTACCATGATAGTTAACCCTTAGAGCGACGATATATCGTTTTGACTTAGTTTTATGCATAACTATGTTTCAATCATGATTTTTCTTGTACATTTTGTTTGAGACTATTTAATATGATTTAGCTATTGACTTGTAGAATTACATGTCCAATTTAACTCAATACTCACTTAATTCTCAAGTTTCGATTAGCTTGTGTTGTTTAAAAGCGTGTTTCTCTTTTGTCATTTGAATTGTCTAATTTTAGGAGTGTAATACCATGTGTTCCTTAGAAATTTTAGGACATTTATCTCAATTTGGTTGTAGTCAAGTGCAAACCTCATCTTAGGGTTGTAAATAGAACTTCGAAGCTAACTCTTAGCGGTTTAACTCTTAGGAACTAATTTAGTACTTGTATAGTTCTTCTAGATTCCTCTTGCATGAATAATATGCAATCTATGATTTTAGTAACTCCATAGATCATTGAATCCATTTTTCTTCTATCTATGCTTTTAGTAAGGAATTTCTGAAAGCTATAGTCATATTCTTTGAGAATATCTTTTGAACTTGAAGCAGTATTTGAACTAGAGATTTTTTGAACTTTTTGAAAATCATCTTTGAGTTTTATGTTATTTTCTTTCAGTTTAGCATTTTCTGCTTTAAGCTTCTCAATTTCATATACAAGACTCTTTTTAAGTTTCTTGTATTTGATCTTGAGTTGACTATTGTTTTCTAGAAGTTCTGATAGACTATCTACTAGTTCAGCACGAGTAAATTCAGAAAATACCTCATCAGGTTCTGATTCAGAGCCTGTGTCATCTTCTGTTGTGGCCATGAAAGCTAGGTTGACATGCTCATCTTCTGAGTCAGATTCAGCTTCAAAAGATTCTAATTCATCTCGTGTCCATCATTCCTTTCTTTTTTTCAAACCTTTTCTTTGGCTTTTCTCTCTGCAGCTTGGGACATTCACTTCTGAAATGTCCAGGTTCTTTGCATTCATAGCACGTGATGTTTCTTTTACTGAACTTCTTGTGTCCAGAAGATTCTCCTCTATCTTTAGATCTTTTGTGGTTTCTGAACTTCTTTTGCCCGTGCTTCCACATTTAGTTTATCCTTCTAGAAAGCATAGATAGCTCATCTTCTTCTGACTCTAAGTCTTCAGAGGTTTCTTCCTCAGCCTGAAAAGCATTTACATCAATTTTTTTTGTAGATTTCAAAGAAATTGACTTACCTTTCTTCTGGGGCTCAAATTCATCAAGCTTTATTTCATGACTCATCAGCATGCTGATAAGTTCTTCTAAGGATACAACGTTCAGATCTTTTGAAACTTTGAAGGCTGTCACCATTGGTGCCCATTTTCTAGGTAAGCTTCTGATGATTTTCTTTACATGATCAGCCTTGGTACATCTTTTATCTAGCACTCTCAGACCAGTAGTTAAGGTTTGAAACCTTGAGAACATTGCCTCAATGGATTCATTTTCCTCTGTTTTGAATGCTTCATATTTCTAGACAAGCGCCAGAGCTTTAGTTCCTTTGACTTGAGCATTTTCTTCATGTGACATTTTGAGTGACTCAAAAATATCATGTGTTCTGTCTCTGTTGGTAATCTTTTCATACTCCATTTTTGAAATGGCATTCAGCAGAATATTTCTTAATTTGTGATGATTCTTAAAATCTACTTTCTGTGTTTTGTCCATTGCTTTTCTTTCTATCTTGTTTCCGTCCTTGTCTACTGGGTGTTTGTAGCCATCCAAAACCATATCCCAAAGATCAGGATCATAGCCTAGAATAAAGATTTCTAATCTATCCTTCCAGTACTCAAAATCCTCTCCATCAAACATAGGAGGTTTAGTGTTGCTGTTGTTGTGAGTTGTTGCCATTTGTGTTTTCCTTCTGGATCTTTATCTGACATTGTTAAGTGTGTGCACCCAGAACCAAGAGCTCTGATACCAATTGAAGGCTTAGAAAACACTTAGAAGTGGGGGGAGGGGTTGAATAAGTTTTTCCCTTTTAAATTTTTCTTTTACTTAATAACACACTAAACACACAAGGATTTTTATCCTAGTTCGTTTGAAACTTAAACTACTCCAGTCCACCCGTCAAAGTGATTTCGCCTCTCTCAACGAGGACTTAATCCATTATAATCAAAAGATTACAACTTCACAAACAACTATTGTGACTAAAAACAATGCACAAGCCAACTGCAAGTGACTAACACCTCTAAGACTAAACTAGTCATAGCCCTCTTGAGAAATCTGACCCAACTGGTCTCTCAAGGAACAACTACACAAGAACTTCTAACTTAAGTGTATGATTTGCTTCTAAAAGATTTATCACTGAAAGTGATGTTATACACAAGAATGTTTAAGCTCAAATATGAAAAATAAACTTCACAGTATAATGGTTTTGATCTTGGCAGCGTAAGTTCTCTTTCAAATAATTGTTTTTTTGCTTCTTTGAATTGTGCTCTTTATATAGCTTCTAAAGAAAAGTTCTGTTGCAACGTTTGCTTGTCTTGATTATTGGAAAACGTAACTAAGATGTTTCTTGCATGTGCTTTGTTTTCTCAATATGCCTAGAAAGTTGAACCACTCAAGTACTTCATCCGTCTTAGCCTTAGTAGGGTAACATTACTGTAGCAGACTTTGTCTTAGAAGATGACGTACTAATACTTCATGATCTTATGTAAGCCTTGTTCAAAACATCTTCTAATCAGAACATTCTTTGGTGCTTCTATCAAAGGTTGCGCTAGCATGCTTCCTTTAGAAGTTGCTTTCAGCGTGCGTGACCAAAAGTTCCATTCTTCATTAGAACTTCTAATACTTGTTTGCTCAGCATAAATTGATATTTCTATATTCTTGAGAGCTTAAGTCAGAACATCATCTGAAATGAAAACAATATACATCAGAGTATCATATCTATTATACAAAATTTATTTCACTTGTTATCATCAAAACTCTAAGATATGATTAGAACCAAACTTTGTTCTAACAATCTCCCCCTTATTGATGATGACAAAAATATTAGATTTTGATTAAAAAAATTGTATATATGATAAACATATCTCCCCCTGAGATAGACAATCTTCCCCTGAGATTACTAATTAAGGAAAAACTATGTATAGTAGAACTTCCCTGAGATGTTCTTTCAGAACTTTCAGAGATCTTTTTTCTTCAGAGTTTCCTTTTCATTTCAGAGCTTGAATCATCAGCGTTTGAAGCTTTAGAATTGAGTTTGTCTTTGCAACGTCTTCTTTCAGAGCTTGTGTAAATCTGTATACTTCAGAAGCAAAACTGTACACTTGTATATTTATTGTTAGAAATGTTTGACATTTTTGTTCTAGTAACATGTTATAATTAATCAGACCAAAATCTCAAATTTCTCCCCCTTTTTGTCATAATAAAAAATGCATAAGTTAAAAACATTGTAAAGCAAACTAAAATACTTATAACATCAATTGAAAGTATGGTTACAAAGGTTTGACAAAATAACAAAACACTTAGAAAAAAATGATTCATAAAATATTATGTGAAAATAGAAGGTCTAGGTGGGACGAGAAACTAGTGAGAGAAGAAGGTTCTTGATTTCAGTTGCGGATTTCTCTTGTTTCTGCATCCAAATCTTAATTTCCTTATTCGTCTCATCTTTTTTATCTAGACATTCTCTTATTGCTTCATTTTCCTTCTTCAACTCCTTCAAAGTTTCTAAAACAACAGAAGTTGAATCAACATCCTCAGTAGAAACATCCCTAGAAGTAGAGCCAACAGATTTGGGACAGAAGGTACTAGAGAAAAGTGCATCAAGATCAACCATTAGAGTCAGCACTTTCTTCCTTTGTTCTCTGGGACGAAAAATCAGAGGTCTATACAGAACCAAAGCTCTAGAGTTTGGATCAACAACTTCTGATTCAAAGGATTCATCATCAGAAATATCCATGTAGTCAGCCGATGGTTGCCACGGCAAACCATTCAGACACTCATAAAATTTCTCATAAACATGAGAGTAGCACATATCTTTGAGTTTAAGGGATTCAACATTGAATCTTCTTCTGAAGGTTCTCCATAAATCAACTGATGCAGAGGGGATCAGATTGTTGGCATAATCATCCTTCAGCAGTTCTAGCCAACTCAGCATTTTTGTTTCAAACTTATACAAAAGTACACTAACATTTGTATGCACGGGTTTGGAAATAGTTTTCGTTATGGTTAGAGGGTTGAGATCAACTGTGGTTCTTAGAAATTCTGGGGAGTCAGGAATTTATGGATATGGAAGTTTTGGAGTGGGAATTGTTGTTTGTTTAGTGGAATGAGTGGATTGAAGTGTTGGAGAGGGACGTGGAGTATGTTCTGTAGGTATAGGAGTAATGGTTGGTTCAGCAAATGAAGTAGTGATATGTGTGGGTGATTTGGAAACTGCAAAAAAAATTATTTTGGTTAGAGGACTTGGGAATTTAGTTTGCAGAGAAATATTAATTCTAGGTAATAGCCAAGATGGAACATCTGAGTTCCATTCAACATTGTCTGGGTATGGATAAAAATTTGGGGATGGTGGTGCATTTGGATTAGGTGAGTTGGGAGAAGAAATAGGAATTTCCTATTGTAAGCTTTGTGGAATGGTGACATGTGTGGTTTGTGTTGAAGTGGGTGAAGATGGAAGAGCCGCTAAGTTGTTATTGAGTTTTTGGGGAAGAGCCGAGGTTAAAACATCTCACTTGGTTGGTAGAGAATTTATTCAGAGGGAGAATAGTGAAAACCAAGGGAAAAACCTGGTAGAAATTATAACGGAGAAAACTCTATTTGAGGTTGAGTTTCCTACTACGAATGCTAGTAGTAGTGTGAAAATGGTTACAGAGATCTCTGATTATCATTAGACTCATGATAAGGTAAGAAGGGTTATTGTAGCATCTCAAAGGGACGATTATTCTAGCCTTGAATTTTATGTTTTGAATGTGGATGAAGGACTGCAAAATACAAAAAGAAAACCTAAGGAGGCATTTGAAAACAAAAGGAGTCAAGGTTGGTGGAAAAATCATACTTGTGGGCTTGTTAAATTTCCTATGCAGAAAATGATAATTGGAAACAGGTGAATGCAAGTGGCGAGATCAAAATTCAATGGTTGTTTGAATTTGATCAAGGTTATTGATTAGAGTTTCAACACGGTAGAGAGAAACAATGTTGTTGATGGTTAAATTGGAATCAACACGGTTTTAAAGTCAAGGTGGAGATTGACACTTGCCAAAATTAATATAAAATATGTTTTGAGATTGCAAAAAAATCAGAAAGACGAAAAGCAACAAGAATGTCCAATTTGGGGGGTTCATGGATTTTTGATTTGACCGATTCACTTTATTTAATGTTAGAATATTTGATATATATTAATTTAGAAATAGTCTAAATTAATATAAAATATATTATAAGTATGTATCTCTTTATTGCGCTTTTGGGCTTGAGGTTTTTTGCTATTATAAATATGTATATCTTTATTGTGTTTAAAGTGTGACAATCTTAAAGCTCACAACAATAAGGAAGAGCAAGAGCAATGATTTAAAGGCATAACATGTGGTTTTGGCTATTCTCAAGGAAAACCTTAGAAAGACAGTGGTTTTAAAAACCTTTGGAGTTATCTAAGGAAATTGAAAAACAATTGTTTACACATTGGGGTTGGATTATTCATAAATTGAAGGTTGAAGAGGTTGGAAAACACTTGGATAAACAATATGATCATTCTTGGGCGTCTCCAGGGTCGTTCTTGAGAATTTGAAGACAAAGACTATTTTCTTGTAACTCATCTATAATCTTCTGTAACAATTTTCTGAGTATAGTGAATTGGAGAGCTGCTCTCTCTCCTAGAGTAGATGGTTTGATCAAACTGGATAAATAAATATTCTTCTTTTTTCGCCTTATTTTGTTATGTTATATGTGTACGAATTATTATTGTTGTAGACTATTTATTTTGGTTGTTATTATTCTTTGTCTCGCAAATTGATATTGAATTTTGTCTTAATTGACAATAAAAATTAAAATAAAATTTTCACTCTCCTTAATTATCACAACTACGCCATAATTTCTGTTATAAAAATAAAATTTAAATAAATTTCAAAATTTCTTTCTCCTAGTTAATTGTTCAGCAGAAAATGTTTCTCACTCATATAGGTGTGTATAATCATTTTGGCTTAAATGTATTTTTGATTTCCTCGTTTGGATATTTTAAACAATTTGTCTCCTTATTATAAAAACGATTCACGTCCCTTAATTTAGCGTGCATTTGGATTTACATGATCCCCGTTCATTTTAATTGATGTGTCATGTTTTTTAATGAGGTGACATTTATTTAGTCAATCAATGCCATGTAAATCCAGAGACATACTAAATCAAAGAATACGATTCGTTGGTTTTGTAATAAGGGGACAAGACGTTTAAAAAATATAAATTATAGAGATCAAAATATATTTAAGCTTTTTTTTTAAAGAGATAGTAATTTATTCAACTTTTTAAAATTAATAAAAAAATACAAAATTAATACTAATCGACTTTTTGATAATCTGAATTTTGGAAAGACTCGTATAAACCACAATTATCTCTATTATTTATGATTTTATACTGGATTAAAATCACAGTATAAAACTAGAAAAATATTATTCTTAAACCAAATTCTTACACCTACAGTGTATTTTACTGTTCACCAATACGGTGAACAGTGAAATATTATAATAATAAATTATTTTTTTTAATAATTTTTTTAATCAAAGTAAGACAGAAAAAAATTATGTCATTAACCAATTTCATAACTTCATTAATCAACATTTTATATTACATTAACCAACATCATACCTACTAAAAATTTGGGAGACTATTAATCAACATTTTATATTTCATTAAGCAACGTTGTTTTACTACTAAAAATTTAATATCCGAGTGTGTATTAACCAACTTCATTAACTAATTTTTTACATTTTATTAATCAACTTTGTTGTACTGCAAAATATTTTTAATATCTTAAAATTTATTAATTAAGTTTATCACTTCATTAACCAAGTTTTTATATTTCATTAACTAACTTTATTTACCATTCAAAATCACTGTTAATGCATTGTTCATGTTAATATATTAATATATTTATATTTATATATATCCGAAGAGTTACACCATGAATTACACTGCGCAATAACTTCACATCAGATAAATATTTTTTAAAATCGACCTTTGGATTGAAACATACTATCGTATTATACCTATAAAGTTTGAGATTAATCTATAATGATTTATTATCCCATCAAAATATCAAAAAATTAGCGTCAAAATTGACTTTCATATAACGTTAATTTTGATGTAATTCAATGTCATAGTAAATTATTAGTCTCAAATTTTATACTTATGATCTATATAATACTATGTTTCAATTCAATGGTCGCTTTTGAAAAATATTTATCTGATATACAATTATTAAATGGTATAACTCGTGGTATAACTTTTCGGATGTAATTTGATCTCTTCTTTTATATATATATATATATATATATATATATATATATATATATATATATAAAGAAACCTGACTCACATGTTATTGTATTATTTATTTGAGTAATTAAAAAGGCTATACGTACGGTGTAGTAAATAGAAATAATGTCAAAGATAGCAAATCTGACAAAACTATGAGAAGTAGAACTATAGTCATGTATGGTTTTCTTATGCTAGCAATACAACGGAAGTAAACACAATGTATTTTTTTCATATGCTATTTGCAATGCAAATGCAACTAACGTAAACACAATAATTATTTTTTTTTAAAGAAAAATTTCGTTAAAGAAAGAACTAACCGTTCTTCAAACTGATTACACCCGGAGTTACAAAATCACTTGGCAAAAAACTACAAGAAATTATCAACCAATTAATACTTAGAGAGATAAAGCAAATGCTCTTTACTAAACTCATAAAAACTATAATTGAGATGAATAATTTCGCCCACAAAAGACCACTTTCAAACTAGAGTTTTTATATTCCACATCGTATTATTCACATTTCAACTATCATTTTTATAACAAATCTCATTCCTTGTTATCCAAATGGACCACAAGGTTGTCAACCACACCACTCCCAATTTACTTTCCTTTACTTTCTTCTTCCTACAAAACGAATACCATTCCATAAAATTTGCAATGCACTCGTTTCCTCTACTAACTGATTTACCTATCCACAAAGCTATTTCACCCCAAATAATATCCACCACTTTACACTTAAAAAACAAATGATCCAAAATTTCCTCCATATTCCCACAAAAGGAACAAAGAGAAGATATATTGGAAAAAGATGATACCTCGTTTAGCTAATTGATCCTTAGTTGGAAGTTTATCTCCAAAAAGCCTCCATCCAAATGCCTTTTTATTTTGAAAGGAATCGCCATCTTCCAAACCTTATGAGCATCCACTTCATGCCTAAACCAAGGACCAAAGGAATTCCGTAAGCTCATATAAAAGCATAACACGAAGCTACCGAGTAACTACTATTACTTTCTCCTTTCCATTCCACTACATCAAACTCATCACTAACCAAAGGTTTTCCCTCTAACTCCACTTTAAGAGTAATAAAATTCAATTTACTATTATAAGGTAAAGAAGTCTCAATAATGCCAAAGTTACCCCAACTCCACCCGCCATTCCTCCACCCCCATACCGGCTACCGACACATTTTTCAAATCGAAAACTAAAAATAAATCTGAAAACTCTTCCTTTAAGCTATGGTCCTTCAAACTATAGAACTCATGCATTTTTTTATTCTATTGATTATGATTTATAGAATTTTGTTTTAAATAATATTTTTTGTCTTTGTTCATTTTATTAATAATAAAAGAGTTAACCTTCAACAAAAGAGAATATGAGGAATGGCACAACCGAGATTTACACATAGTGGCATTTATATTTTAAAATATGTTTGATATTTCTTAAATATTTAAAAAATATATATATTTTAATGCAATAGATGCAACTTATTGATATTTCTTATATATATATTTCTTTTTTTTTTTTATAATATCACACGTATTTTCAAAATATAGATGCAACTTTTCAAAAATCTCTCTTTAAAAAACAACTTACAAACATATCTTTAGAATCTCGCCTCTAATTTTTTTTTATAGTAATTAACATATTCTCATCTAAAATGCCGAGCTAATGAATATAATAAAAGGTTGACATAAAAATAATATACTTATTCAAATTGATAAATAGATAATGTTTTAATATTTTCTAATTCACATCACATTTGTGAAAATTGTTGGAATAGTATAGCAAGTGTGAGTAAGTAGAAAAATAGTGTCTCAATTAAAATGCTCTATCCTCAGAATTTTCTCCTAACAGTGGTATCATGAGCCTATGGTTTCGAGATAGGGACCGAATAACTTGTATCGAAACACTTCTCGCAGGCCGTGAGTAGAAGGAGCCTATGGTTTCGAGATAGGGACCGGGTAACTCAGGCCGTGGGTAGAAGGAGCTTATGGTTTCGAGATAGGGACCAGATAACTTGTATCGAAATACTTCCTGTAGGCGGTGGGTAGAAGAAACACTTCCCGTAGGCGGTGGGTAGAAGGTGTTCCGTTGGAGAGTGCCAACGGTGATACAAGTGAATGTGGAAGAAAGAACTTTCACATGTGGGGGAGCATTGTGGAATCACATTTGAGGAGGAGTGTTGAAATAATATAGCAAGTGTGAGTAAATGGATAAATAGTGTCACATTGGGTAGGAATGTGGAGTGTGACACCCCAAATTAATTCAATTACTAAATGATTAGAAATTTAATTATTAATTTAATTAAAGGTTTAATTATTGGCATTTAGAATTAATAGATTTAATTATTTAATTAAATAGTGGAAGTGTTGGGGGTGTAAAATTGAATTGTAGGGTGTGTGGAGTAAAAGGCTCTACTTAATTCTAATTTATTTATTTTTATTATTTGGCAAATAAAAAGGAATAAATAAAGGAATTGAGGAATAAGAGAAGGATTGGAGAAAATTAGGATTCATTCTCCATGCTTTTGGAAAAGAGAAGAGAAAGAGGAGAAAAAGCCAATTCGTCGGAAACTCGAAGATTCATCGCGAGGTAAGGGGGGATTGATCTGATTATTATGCCTTATAGGTTTTGATGATCAATAGAATAATTCAATCCGTTAGGAATCTCGAATTATGATTCTAGGTTGTGCCCTACCGTTATAATCTGACGTAAAACCATGATTGGAATTGTTATGAACGATTAATTTATGTAAGATGAATATAAGTTAATTAGAAAACAAATTTTGTGGTCAATTGGATGCAAAAATGCAGTAATAAATTCTGTTCTGAGATAATATGAGGTTTGGTGATGATTGGGATTAATGGGAATTCGTACCAGTGAAGAAAAACTGGATTTTGGGTGAAAACTAACTGTATGAGTCAACACAAGGCAATATGGATCGATGCAAGCTGTAAAAACTTAGAAAACCAGAAGCGTAGAAAAGGCTTGTGTCGACACAAAATGGCTTGGATCGACTCATGTGTTGGAAAATGGAGTTATGCATCGATACAAGGATACTATGCATCGACACATAGGCCAAAAATAAAAGCTATGCATCGACATATACGTGTTATGCATCGATGCATACTGAACAATTTTTGAAAAATGAAGAATTTTAAAGTTATGCATCGATGCATACGGATTATGAGTCGACACATGCTGTTTATGCATTGATGCATAGGCTTATGCATCGATGCATACTGTGCTGAGATAGAACATGAATTTTCTGAAAACGGTTTCGGTCATATCTTTGCGACCGTAACTCCGATTTAGGCATAGTTGATATCGTTGGAAAGCTTAGAACGAGTACTATCTAATAAAAATATTTTCAACACCAATAATTGAGATCTGGAATAATTATTTTGGCTTCCATAATAAGAACTCGTTGAGGATTTGTAAATTATTTGTTGAGTAAATGTGCAGTATGTTAATTCCATGGGTTGTGATTGACATTAGATGTTCATGATTGCTGTTACCATATGCTATTGTTGTTATTGATTAAAATCGGAATAATGTTGTGTGATCATATTCCATATTTGAATTGTTGCATGCTTCTGATGTGCATGCATGAGCATTTTGGTAATGGTTCATTCCCATTGTGTGGAATTGAACTTGCAGGGCCAATAACCGTACCCAATGGATAGTGGTGGTGAGACTATATTCTTGACCCAGTGGTGTATGGGTGAATCATTGATTGACACTGTTTTTTCGAGGTGTAAGTAGAACAAGGTGTGGACTTAGATCACGTTTGGTACCACATGCATTTGAGTCTGCATTGCATATGTAATTATAACATGTTAGGATGATTTCCAGTGTTATAATTGCATTGTTTGTTGTTGTATGCATAATGAATGTGTGAATTGTATTTGTGAATCGTATTCTTATGCTGTTAATAAGGGTGGAATAATGAATTGATTGTTTTAAGGAAACGTATAATGCATTTTAATCTTGATGAAATCTCACCCTTACTTTAATGATTTCAGATTGAAGTGAATAGCTGCTCGGGAATTGGTGAGGACAGCTTATAGAGTTGTGCTACGTAGTTAATCCGCGTGTCAGTGTCATGCTCGTAGTTGTAACCTTTGAGGAGCGATCGTTTAGAATTTTATGGATTTAAACTGGTTCTTTTGGTTTATGTTATGGAATAGTTGTGATTTGAATTATTCATTCTTATGTTATTTCCGCTGTATAAACATAATCCTTAGTTTTGTTTTATTTAATAAGTTCTTCAGTAAAAGGCATGTTCACTGTTTTGTTATTTTTGAATTCTTAAAATTGTGACGCCCCCTTGATGTTATGTTTAAAACTCTGATTAAAAATATATAAATCGAAGGTAAATTAGAAGGGGTGTTACAATAGTGGTATCAGAGCATAGTCGGTCGTTGTGACCAGTGTCTTAATGTCATTATTCTTTTTGTATACGACATGTGTGTGAAACACTGTCGGTACTTGTTGTTTTTCTGATTTCTTGTTGCAGAAGTAGTGTGAAACTAAGTGGGGGAGAAGAGATTCTTTCCGGATATGTTCCAATTGTAAGTCATTGGTAAGAGGTACTGCTTGAGAAGACAGTGCAAGAGTGGTTAGAGTTGTTGGAATCATTTGGATCGTGAGTCATAGTTGGAAGTGCAAAAAGGTGAGTACGATTCTGAGAACAAGAACTGTTGGTAATGATGATTTATACTCCAATATGATTATCGGATGTCTATTGGCAAATTGAGGACTTGATCACCCTTAATCTCTTGTTGATAGTAGACGAAATCGTATTGGATGGTATACAATTGTCTTGCTATCTAAATGGGGCATAAAATGATGAAACAATTAGAAGAGTTACTTGAGAAGAAGTTTATTCGTCTGGGTGTTTTGCCATGGGGTGCTCCTGTGTTGTTGGTTAAGAAGAAAGAGGGTTCGATGAGATTGTGTGTTGATTACAGACAGTTGAACCAAGTTACGATCAAGAATCGGTATCCATTGCTGAGGATTGATGATTTGATGGATCAACTGGTTGGGGCTTGTGTATTTAGTAAGATTGATTTGAGATCTGGATATCATCATATTTGTGTGAAGACGGAAGATATTCAGAAAACTGCATTTAGAACGAGGTATGGACATTATGAGTATTTTGTTATGCCGTTTGGAGTTACTAATGCATCTGGTGTTTTCATGGAGTATATGAACATGATATTTCATCATTATCTTGATAAGTTTGGGGTGGTGTTTATTGATGACATTCTGATATATTCAAAGAATGATGAAGAGCATGCAAAACATCTTAGAATTGTGTTGGAACTGTTGAAAGAGAAGAAGCTGTATGCGAAGTTGTCTAAGTGTGAGTTCTGGTTAAGCGAAGTAAGCTTTCTAGGTCACGTGATTTCCAAGAATGGTATTGCTGTTGATCCTACGAAGGTAGAAGTGGTATCTCAGTGAGAAGCACCGAAGAATGCATCTGAAATCTGTAGTTTTCTTGGTCTTGCAGGTTACTACAGAAAGTTCATTGAAGGATTTTCGAAGTTAGCTTTGCCGTTGACTAAGTTGACAAGAAAGGGTCAGGTATTTGTTTGGGATGCTGAATGTGAGAAAGGATTCCAAGAGTTAAAGAAGAGGTTGACTAGTGCTCCGATTCTGATTTTTCCGAATCCGGCAGAATCTTTTGTTGTGTATTGTGATGCGTCCTTGATGGGATTAGGTGGTGTTTTGATGCAAGATAAACAAGTTGTGGCTTATGCTTCGAGACAATTGAAAGTTCATGAAAGGAATTATCCGACTCATGATCTAGAGCTGGCAGCAGTAGTATTTGTTTTGAAATTGTGGAGGCATTATTTGTATGGTTCTCGATTTGAGGTGTTCAGTGATCATAAGAGTTTGAAGTATCTCTTCGATTAGAAAGAGTTGAATATGAGGCAGAGAAGGTGGTTAGAATTTCTCAAGGATTATGATTTTGGTTTGAATTACCATCCTGGTAAGGCAAACGTTGTTGCAGATGCATTGAGTAGGAAGTCCTTGCATATGTCTATGTTGATGGTGCGTGAATTGGAGTTAGTCAAGCAGTTCAGAGACTTGAGTCTGGTATGCGAGACTACTTCTGATAGTGTTAAATTGGGTATGTTGAAGTTGACTAGTGGTATTTTTGAAGAAATTCAAACTAGACAGAAATCTGATGTTGTTTTGGTGGATAAGTTGACATTGATCAACCAAGGTCAAGGAGGTGGATTAGAATTAGCGAGCAGTATTATGATTTGGTGGCGAGTTTGTGTTAGGATGTTGCGAGAACTTGAAAGACTATTTTGGAAGAAGGACATCGTAGTGGATTGAGTATTCATCCCGATGCTACTAAGATGTATCATGACTTGAAAAAGTTATTCTGGTGGCCCGGAATGAAAAAGGAAATCGCTGAGTTTGTTTATGCTTGTTTGGTTTGTCAGAAGTCAAAGATTGAACATCAGAGACTGTCAGGATTGATGGAACCGTTGTTTGTTCCGGAGTGGAAATGGGATGGCATTTCTATGGATTTTGTATCTGGTTTGCCAAGGACAGCGAAAAATTGTGATTCTATTTGGGTTATTGTTGATCGGTTGACTAAGTCCGCTCACTTTATTTCGATAAGAATGGATTATCCTATGTGAAAACACCGGCGGAACCTCCGACATGATAACTAGTATCAAATAGAGTCGCCATCGAACGTCTTTTATCTCACGAGGGAGAAAGGAAAACATCGAGTGAACCTGGGGGAGAAATCGCGGTCCTATAACCGTGAAATCAAGAGAATCTAGGTAAGGGAGTTAGTTACGCGAGAGGAAGGGATTAGCACCCACACCCGTAGTACTCTCGGTATCCACTTTCTAATTCTAGCTAAAGGTGTGTTATATCTATGCTTAATCGCTAATCATGCATGTAAAAGAAAAGAAAATAAAAACTACGGGAAAAGAAGGAAGTATTTACAAAGTTTTGCTCGATCGAGCCCGTGACAAGATGCCTCACGTATTCCGCAATGGGAAAGTCGAGGCGCCGTAGTTCGGCTCACTTGTTTTGGTGTGTTTTGTGTTTTTTACTTGTGAAAAAGGTTTTAAACACAAAAGAAAGGAAAACGCGCAAGAGCGAAAAGAGTTGGTGTTGGTTGGTTGTTTTTACCTTGAGAAAGGAATTTAAACCATTATTAAATGTTTTGAGTTTGAAAGGGAAAAGCAAGTTTTAGTTTTAATCACATGCAGCATGCGAAAAGAAACTAGTAAAGCAAAAGGTTAGACCTATGGTTAAGGATGTAAGGGAATCTCTATCTATGTTGACATGCAAAGGATATGAATCCTAATGTCTAGGCTAAAGAACCAAACCTAACCAAGGGAACCTGCAAGAAACAAACAAGCAAATATGCACAGATCACAAGTAGAATTGCCCTAAACGGGTCTTTAAATAAACCAGAGGGGTTCCTGAACATGCTCCAGCTACGGAATCCCTATCATGCATCTCTATTCCTACTTCTCATGGCAAAAGAAAGCTGTAAAGCCCTACTTCTCATGATATCTAGAAAAGCTGTAAGAGAATGCAATAAACAGTGTAGCAAGTACCGAACGGATATAGAATCCGAAGAGCACGCAAGCTAATGAAATGCTCCGGAATACTTCAAGTACTGCAGTCATGCAACAAAAGTAAACCGGTGAGAATCGCTCAAAGCATCGAAACAAGCAGAATACATGTCGATACGCATCCGAAGCGACAATGCCTGCAAGAACGAGGTAAGGCAAGCGAAACAAGATGGGAATGGTGCTGCACGTGGGTGTACAAACTCAACAAAACACAAGAAGGAGTTAGACCCAAAAGAAAATAAAGGAAAAGTGTACATATATCGGAGAAAACGAGCCGCATATATATGCGTCATGTGTCCACAAGAAGCGGAGCAAAGTAGTAAGCATGGCTAAGGTGACTGCTGTTTGGCATTAGAATCGAAAAAAAAAAAGACCGCGCTTAGGCGGTATACGCTAAGCGTCGAGCAACAAAATTCGAACCTTTGGCGCTTAGGCGCTCGGACCGCTTAGCGACCGCAACAAAAAATCGGTTTTGCTCCGAACCACCTGTTTATGATGTTTTCATGCTACAGTTCGACCCACGATGTTAGGACATGATCCGGTAATGAATGGGAGCTAAATGAACGTGCATGGAATGCGAATCGAGCGATAAAACCAATGTTCATAGCAAGAAAATGAATGAACATGCAAGGAATGCGAATCGAATGATAAAACCATGTGTCCATATCAAAGCGATGATGCGTGAACATGCGAGGAAGGCAAATCGAATCGATAAAACCAATGCTCATTTATGAAATTGAATACATGTGAAAATGCATGAACATGTGAGGGATGCAAATCGAATCGATAAAACCAATGCTCATTTATGAAATTGAATACATGTGAAAATGCATGAACATGTGAGGGATGCAAATCGAAATCGATAAAACCAATGTTCAAATACTAGTGAAAAGGCATGAACATGTGAGGAATGCAAATCGAAATCGATAAAACCAATGTTCATATGACAAGTTAATTGCACGAACATGCAAGGAATGTGAATCAAAATGATAATTCCAATGCTCATGTGTATAATAATGCGAGCTAGCCTTGACATTTTGAGGTTCTCTTTCAAAGAATCTAAGTCAAGCATTAATACAAACACTTGGAATGCACATGCAACAAGTTTATGGATAATGCACTAAATGCTTGGATATCTACATGTTGAATGCAAGTTATGCTTCAAATCACCATGAATCAATGAAATTGATCAAGCTAAACACTCACTGATGCATGAACATGCAATACATGAGGTAAAAATGTATGAGTTTGTGTCTTATGAACAAAGAGAAAACAAATGCACAAGTGTATATGCATGCTATGAACCAAAATCTAAACTCCGACACAACTATAGCGGCAAAAATCGATTCAAATCAAGGAATGCAAGAATACAAATCCTAAAATCAGAATCTACATTGAATTTGCATGAGATTTCAGTATTCAATTTCAAGAAAAGCTGAAAATCAGAAACCGCTTAAAATAAGTGCTTATTTGAACCTAACACTTACTTGCACTTGAAGTTTGAGTCAAATTAAAGAGGAATTCTTTGTGCTCTTCAAAGAAAATACCAAATCAATGAGAAATTGTAGATAATCTTCAGAATTAGACTTGAATCCTTGAAGAAAAGCTTGAAATCCAATGGAGAATTGGAGAAGAAGAAGAGAAATCCTTGAATCTTGAACTTGAGGAGAAAATCAAGATGAAACCGTTCCTTCCATATCAAATGTGAGTAGAAGGAGGAGAGGATGCTCTAGATTGAAGTAGAAGAAGCTGCGATGGAGAAAAATCAAGATTCTCAGGTCGCGCTTAGCGCGGAGGTCGCGCTTAGCGCGGTCTGTGAGAGATGCCGGTGGTGCACGGAGGTCCGGTGGCGGCCTGTGGTGGTTGCTTGGAGGGAAAGTTGAAGTTTGAACTTTTTGAAGTTTTTGTGCCTTGGAAGTTGAGAGAATTGGAGTGTGTATGGTGGTGGAAAAATCAAGCAAATGAATGTGTTTTGTAATTTGTGAAGAGGGAAATCTATTTATAGCTTTGGATCCTTAATCAACAAGTTAATCCTGATTATCCGAATAATTTTCGTAATTAATCCAAAACAGCCAAATCCGTGCGGAATTCGGAGTCGGAATGTAGAAAGCGTCCAGAATGCAATTTTTCTTGCGTGAATCAAAATCCCGACTCGATCCGATGAATGGTCAAGGAAATAGAAATTTCTGAAGTTTCAGCACTAGTTTTGGACCACTGACACATACAGAATTTCATTCGCGCTCTGTGAGGAAAACGCCTCAGACGAGAATCTTCTGATCGGAATTTGCACATGCGTATCTCTGGGACATTTGAAGCTAACAAGATTTGTGAACTTTTGGCACCGGTCCCGTTCCGTTTCGATGAAAATCGAGCGAGATATGATTTTTCGAACTTCGCGCATCAGATGAAAATTACTCGGTTCAGCTCAAAAATCAAACTTAGAGATTAAAATTCTGGTACCAATCAGTGGGGAATTAGCTCTCGAGTTGCAAATGGAAGTTGTAGAGGACCTTGATACGGAATTTTAGAAATTGGTCCCGCTCAATTCCGAGCTTCCAGCTAGAAAATAAAGCCTTTTCGGTGAGCCAAAACACACGGTTCAACACTAAAATCAACTCGATATACTGGGGAAAATGACTCCCTTGAGAGCCTAATCCGTCCTCGGCTTCCAAACGAAAGTCATGGATAATAATGAAAGGAAAGTGCCAGTCGAAAATCAACAGAAAATACCCGAGGAGATGAGAGATACGCCTTCTGGAGTGCCCAAAATGCGCCGAAACCCGGAATCCACTTTATTGAGAAACGAGCTCTTTTTGGTGCCATTCGGAATACCTGGAATCTGATATTCCTTATGATGAATGCTATGCATGATATGACATGTATTTTTATGCAAATGGGATTATAAGCCAAAAACAACGCGGGAAAGAGGAGGGTAAATTTTGGGGTACAACAGCTGCCCCTATTCAATCATCCTCAAGCTTGAGAGCAAGGTTGCGCGCTTCGGCGACAAGGTATGAGGTGATTGAATACCGAAATGGACTCGAAAATTTACACCCCGAATTTCAAAGAACTGCTGAGGAAAAGATATGTTGTGCCAGAGCTTAACTGGGTCACAACAAGAAGGGACAGAATAAGCAGATCTGAACCGGGCAGGTGTATTCACGACCGGAAAGAGAATAGCCTATACCCAATTCAATCCGCAATGTCGGGAATAAGCGACATGCAACGGAAGCAAAGACTAGAATCAAACCAAGCTAACCACACTCACCAGCGTTGGATTTGTGATGCAAAGATCGGTGAGCGCGATTAGACTCTGAGGACAAAAACAAAGTATTCTTGTTCTCGAAAGACCCACAATGCCGGGGAGGCCGACATGCAAGTGGAAATAAAGACTAGATACACCAAGTAGACTAACCATAATTACGCAAGACAGTTGGGCGAATGCGTGATGCAAAGACTAAAGGTGCCGATTAGGCTACGGACTCGGGATCTTGAACTACGAGAGGAAAGACAAGTGTAGGGCTTGCTTTGAAGATGTGTTGCACCGGTAGGAATGGCGGTTTCAACACTACTCGGAAGAATATGGACATATTCTTGGAAGAGCGGGACACATGATTCAAAGAAACATGACACCGGGATGGGAATCACGCTTCTGGCTTATATTCCTATGAGATGTATGACTCGCTTGGGGAGTAATGTTAAGGTAATGATGCATGCTTGCAAGAAACATATAAAGTGAATGCAATAGGATCTCAGCCGGGGACTAGAGCATTAGAGAACGCCTGAAAACCATTGAAAGCAAACTGAACCACCTTGACATATCATTGAGGACATGATGCCATAGGAAATTTGTCAGTTAGACCACAAGTCCGCTGGGGAGCCAAGGAACACCTGGAGAAGATCTTCCACCGTTACCCATCACAACCCTGGCTGAGGAGACAAAGATATGTCGACCGCTGGGGAAACTGAATGGCCAGACGACAACCATCCTTCGCATTAGGAGAATCGGGAACACACCTCATTCTCTTTGGGATAACCATTCAATCGAGTTCAGTCGGCCGCATGGGATAAGAAAAAGTAGCACACTCAAAATTCTAGCGAGCACTTGCTGGGAATTTCCGATGGGAAGGATATGACGAACCCATGCTGAGGATAACCGTCTGCTGGGGAAACGAGAGGACTCCGATGGGGATGAAGCTTCTGGAGATCCTTTCAAGCGAAGCAGTCGGGAGGGCCTTGAAGTATCAAGGAGAATCCTGGTCCATCTCCTCACTAGCGCAACTAGATATCATGCAATACAACATTAGCGGAGTGACCCTGGCATGATATGACAAGTGCGTCTGCCATCCAGATCACTTAAGCCTCAAAACAATATTCAAAAGTTTCTGATCATGGTAAAACCAACAATGCTTATATATGCAAAATTTTACCACAAAAACTTTGAACGTCTTTTGCAAACAAATCAGTAAATGCAAGAAATTAATTGACAAGCAAAAACTCATTTTATTAATTGAAAGTGCGCCTGTAAATAGGCAAGTACAGTGAGGAGCAACTCCTGAAATGAGGCAATTGCAAAAGTAAAATAAGAGGAAAACTAGAACGCATGGCAATGCGACAATGAATCCTCATTGGGTTTCAACCCTGCTATCAGTCTTACAACTCCAACTATCTCATCACTTCGCTTTTCCCGAAAAAGGTGATTGGCTTGATCACCGCCCTTCGGAGTAGCTCGAGCTGTTGCCATGGAGTATGACCACTGATCTCTTAAGCATGTCTATGCATAGTATCTCTTGACTACGTCCGCGTTCACGGGTAGTGGGAAGTCTTCTCCGTCCATTGTTATGAGCATCATGGCGCCACCCGAAAAGACTTTCTTCACAACAAACGGCCCTTCATAATTTGGTGTCCACTTGCCCCAAGGGTCTCCTTGGGGAAGGATTATCCTCTTTAGCACCGGATCACGGGTTGGTAATTCGAGTCGCACCCTTTGTCAAATGCTCTTTTCATCCTCTGTTGGTAAATCGCCCGCCAAGCGGTGCCGATCGCTTCTCGTCGATGAGGCATAACTAATCTAAGAGGTTCTACCCACTCGTCTTCATCAAGCTCGGCGTCTTTCATGATTCTTAATGAAGGGATCGAACTTGATTGGGCACTGACCTCCATACCATAAATAAGAGAGCGGGTTGCCCACATTGAAATACGAATGGTAGTCACGTAACCATGCAAGCGAGGCAACATCTCATGCCAATCTCGATGAGTTACTACCATTTTCTGCGCAATCTTCTTAATGTTCTTATTAAGCTTCAACTGCCTTGTTCATCTTTGGGCGATGGGGACGGTGTGGTGCTTGATCTTGAAGGACCCACAAGCTCCTTCATCGTCTTGTTGTTAGATTCGACCCATTATGCGTGATAATCTTGTCGAATCCGTAACGGAAGATGATGTTGTGTGATAAACCGGGCAACCACATGTTTGGTGGCAGCTTGCATAGGATCTTGTGACCCATTTGGTGAAGTAATCTATGGCGAGAATGAGCGATGTCGGACGTCGTTTCAATCTTCCGATCATATCGATGCCCCACATAGCAAATGGCGGAGGGTTAAAACATTCAAAGATGACGGTGGCACGTGCACCTTGTCAGCATATACTTGGCATTTGTAACAAACTCGGGCATGATTGAAACAATCAACTTCCATGGTTGACCAGTAATATCCAGCTCGCAAGATCTTTTTAGCCATAATGTGCCCACTGAATGAGTTTTGAACGAGCCCTCATGCATTTCTTCGATGATCTTTGCAGCTTCATCTTTACCAACACATCTGAGCAACAGCCCGTCATGATGTCTACGGTATAGCACACCGTTGTTGAGGAAGAACTTCCCTGAGAATCTTCTCAAGAACTTCTTATCCGTCACGGAAGCTTCCTCAGGATACTCTTGGGTCTCAAGATATCGCTTGACATCGTAGAACCTAGGATTGCCATCTTTCTCTGCTTCAATCTCAAAACAAAAGGCTGGCTCATCCAATTTCCGAATAGTTATCGAAGGCGCTTCATTAGCCCATTTGACTTTAAACATGGATGCTAGGGTGGCCAAAGCATCAGCTAGGTTGTTCTCTTCCCGTGAGATATGATCAAAAGTGATTTTCTCAAAGTAAGGAATCAACTTCATCACATGCTCTTTGTAGGGAATCAAATTTGGGTGGCGAGTTTCCCAATCTCCGTTAATCTGGAAAATCACAAGTGCAGAGTCTCCGTACACTTTCAGATGCTTGATTCTTAGATCAATCGCCGCCTCGATACCAAAGATACAAGCCTCATACTCAGCCATGTTATTGGTGCAATCAAAGCAGATTCGAGCTGTGAACGGGATATGATGACCGTCTGGAGTAGTGATTACTGCACCCACACCATTGCCTAATGCATTGGAGGCTCCATCAAAGACCAAAGACCATTTGGAACCTGGTTCGGGTCCCTCGTCCGGACCTGGGATGTTACAATCCCGAATGTACATTATATCCTCATCAGGAAATTCGAACCTCATCGGCTGATAGTCGTCCACAGGTTGGTGGGCAACGTAGTCTGCCAACACACTACTCTTGATAGCTTTCTGAGTAGTATATTGAATGTCATACTCTGTTAAAATCATTTGCCACCTGGCAATCCGGCCTGTCAAAGCGGGCTTCTCAAATATGTACTTGATCGGGTCCATCTTGGATATCAACAAGGTTGTGTGGGTCAACATATACTGCCTTAATCGGCGAGTAGCCCACGCTAAAGCACAACAAGTTTTCTCGAGTAGTGAATATTTTGTTTCACAGTCGGTAAACTTTTTGCTTAGGTAGTATATTGCATGCTCTTTTCGACCAGACTCATCATGTTGGCCCAGCACGCACCCCATTGAGCTTTCGAGCACCGTCAAATACATGATCAACGGCCTGCCCTCCACGGGAGGCATAAGAATCAGAGGTTCCTGCAAATACTCTTTTATCTTATCGAATGCGACTTGACAATCGTCATTCCACCTGACCATCTGATCTTTCTTTAGCAACTTGAAGATAGGTTCGCATGTGGCAGTCATGTGAGAGATGAACCTAGAGATATAGTTTAACCTCCCTAGAAAGCCACAGACCTCTTTCTTAGTTCTTGGTTCAGGCATTTCCTGAATTGCTTTTATTTTAGCAGGATCAACCTCGATACCTCTTTCGCTTACAACAAAGCCTAATAGCTTGCCAGATCGCACACCGAACGTGCACTTGTTCGGATTCAGCCTTAGTTTGAATTTCCTCAATCTATCAAACAACTTCTGCAGGTGCACCAGGTGTTCTTCTTCATCCTGAGATTTAGCAATCATGTCGTCGACATATACTTCAATTTCTTTGTGGATCATATCATGAAAAAGAGTTACCATTGCACGCTGGTAAGTTGCCCCGACATTTTTCAATCCGAAAGGCATCACCTTATAATAGAAATTTCCCCATGGGGTAATGAAAGTTGTTTTAGCCATGTCTTCCGGTGCCATCTTAATCTGATTATACCCGGAAAAGCCATCCATGAACGAAAACACTTTTGCATGAGTTGTATTGTCCACCAATATGTGAATATGGGGAAGAGGAAAGTCATCTTTTGGACTTGCTCTGTTCAGATCCCTATAATCTACACACATTCTGACCTTGCCGTCTTTCTTGGGCACAGGGACAATGTTGGCAACCCATGGGGGGATAAGAAATAACTTTCAGGAAGCCTGCATCAACCTGTTTCTGGACTTCCTCTTTAATCTTAGACATCTCGGGATGAGTTCTTCGAAGTTTCTGCTTAACAGGAGGACATTCCTCTTTCAAAGGCAGTTTGTGCACAACGATATCGGTATCCAACCCAGGCATATCTTCATAAGACCAGGCGAAGATATCAGAATACTCTCGGAGTAATTCAATCAATCTCTATTTCACACCGTCTTCTAAAGCGGCCCCGCTTTTAATCTCTCTGACTACATCAGCATTGCCCAAATTCACTTTCTCAATCTCTTCCTGATGCGGTTGGATAACCTTCTCCTCTTGTTCTAACATTCTTGCTATCTCTTTAGGGAGTTCACAATCTTCCTCACCTTCCTTTTCGGCTTGGTTGATTGGATTATCGAAGTCATAAAGAGTGATAGCAGAGTCGTTATCAAAGGGATCCATTAGGAGTGTGGGATTATATCTGCATGATTGATTTTAATGCCTATTTTAGTTTTTTTTAGATGATAAAAGAAAAATAAAGCATTGCCATTTTGCGTTTTAAAATTGTAATGTAAAATTGAAAGAAAAGGAACAAAACATTTGAATGAAGAAGACGTTCTTTATTTCATGATAAAAATGTTGCATATGCAAACAAGGTGGCCCTACTACATATGATTCACTGTGCCTTGGGCAGAACACAGGAATTATTGCATGATAACAGAAACAAAAAGAAAATTACTCTTCGGCCATCGTGACTGGGACGCAGTCTTCCGAGGTCCAGTTGTTGAGCTCCATGCCAGGGACATTGGGACGGATCCACTTGTCAATGTCAAACTCGTTGTCAGAATCATCCACGGCGTTTGCTTGCCCGGAACCGATGCCAGCACTAGAAAACCTCACAGGAGTAGCCAAGTTAGGTGCTTTCAGAATCTGACGGCGCAGAACAGTGTCAAAACCCAACCCAAACTTGTTGAACTTAGGTGCTACCTCCACCACACGGCCCCAACCTTCAGGGCGATCAGCCTCGACCACAACTTTTGCATCTTTCAAAGATGCCATGGAAGACTCCAGCTTGTCTTTCTTAACATCCTCCTGTTGAGGGGTCTTCAGCATGTGCACCGTCTCAAAGCCTTGAAACGGGGTCTCATGAATCTCGCCATCGACTTCGACATAGCGGAAGGACGCAAGATGGCTCACAATGTATTCTTCTTCAGCACAGACTGTGATGGTTTTCCCTTCAACGGGGTATTTCAGCTTCTGGTGAAGAGTTGATGTGACGGCTCCATCTTTATGGATCCACGGACGGCCTAGGAGGCAACAATATGCAGGTTGAATGTCCATGACAAAGAATGTGGTAACAAAAAGCTGAGGGCCAACTTTGATGGGGAGATCCACTTCTCCAAAAACAGATCGTCTTGAACCATCGAATGCTTTAACAATCAGATCACTAGGCCGGAGTTCAAGACCACCATAGTCAATCTTCATCAGTGCGGATTTGGGGATTACATTGAGTGAGGAACCAGTATCAACCAACACTCGGGACAAAGTGGTGCCCCGGCACTCTATGGAAATATGCAAAGCTCTGTTATGATTCCGACCCTCTGGCGGAAGATCACAATCGGTAAAACCCAAGCCATTATTCGATATGCTGGCATACACGTTCTCAAACTGTCCAACCGAGATCTCTTGTGGCACAAACGCGGTGCTCAAAAGCTTCATCAAGGCATTGCGGTGCACTTCAGAATCTTGAAGCAAAAAGAGAATAGAAATTTTCGTAGGTGTCTGAGCAAGCTGATCAATCACGCGGAAGTCACTTTTGCGGATAAACTTCATAATCTCTTCTATATCCTTCTCTAGATCAGGATTGGCATTCTGCAAATCTGGTTGCTTCATAAATTGCTTGCTAGCTTTGGCATACGCTGAGTTGTATTCTTTGGATCAGAGAAAATTCGCCCACTTCGGGTCATACCGCTACTTCCAGCAATATTATCAGCATTAGCAACATCCAACACATCACCTTTCTCAGTTGGGGAAGAGGCGTCTTCCTGTTTCACCCCATGGTAGTAAACATCTGATCCATAATGCCACGGCACCGCTTTATCACTTTCATATGGCAAAGGACCAGGCTTGGTAATTGCTAGGGGAACAGACTTTGTTGGCGCAGATATCACAATCGGAGTATAAGGAATGGTAATCACAGATACAGCCCGTGTCTCAACCTTCTCATCCTTTCGGATCCAATCAAATTGTAACTGACCATCATCAATCAAACCTTGAATACCAGCTTTCAAGTTTGCACAACCATTAGAGCAATGTTCACACCTATTACAAGAAGCTTCACAACCCGGAAAGACACCTCTTTCAATCAAGTACTTCTTGACAAAATGCAAAGGTGTTTTCACCGAATCAACATTCATGATCAGATTAAGGACCTCCCCATCTTCTATTGAACTTGAACCCCATGACGGCCGCCGGGTTACGTGTAACATTAGGTCCGCAAACTTGTGGTCGAGCCTCTAATTCAATGGTCTTTGAATCGATGAGGTCTTGCACCTTGCATTTTAATGCGTAACAATTCTCGATGCTATGCCCCAAGGTTAGGAATGAAACTCACACTAGCATTGGCATCATAATTTCGGTCGTTTATCCGAGGAGGAGGTGCAAATGCGAGCTTGAGTAACCAACTTAAGGTCATTGGGGACAAACAACAGGTAACTCATAGGAATAGCATCAAATTCCGAGTACGATTCTCTTATTGTCTCGATTTCGACGCGGTGCTTGATTGGAGGTTGAGAAGCGGATATGGTCCTTTGCATTGACCGAGCTTTTTACCACCATATTAGCTGGCTTCTCCCTTTTCCTTCTTGGGATAACCTTGTATGCTTTCTTGACACCGGAAGAGCTTCCTTCAACTCTTGGATCTTACAGTTTATTACTCTCGATCCGTTCACCATATCGGACCATCTCGGCAAATCTTGCGATACTACGGTAACATAGTAGTGTAGGATGAATCTTGGTGAACATATCAATCATTTCTCGCTCGACCATGGGTGGTTGAACTCTAGCAACAAGTTCTCTCCACTTCTGGGCGTACTCTTTGAATGTTTGCCCCGACTTCTGAGACAAACCCAACAGCTGTGTATGATTCGGAGCCATATCAATGTTGAACTGATACTGCTGAAGAAAGGCATTCACAAGATCACGCCATGTCCTGATATGGCCTCGTTCCAAATGCATATACCACTCTAAAGATGCCCCAGTAAGACTCTCTCGGAAGAAGTGCATCAGCAATCTCTCATCTTCAGTATAAACCGCCATTTTGCGGAAATAAGCAGTGATATGAGTTTTGGGACAAGTTGCCCCATTGTACTTGTCAAACACTGGCACTTTGAACTTTGGAGGAAGCCTCACTCGAGGTGCCAATCCCAAATCAGATAAGTCCAGCCCAGACAACTTCTGACCCTCAACAGCCTTTAACCGCTCTTCAAGCAAACGGTACCTGTGGTCGTCTGCAGGGAAGTCCGCTTCACGCCATTCCTGAATAAGCTTCATCATTCGATCAAAATGCGCCACGAGCGAGGGCGACCCAACACAATGCCCTTGCATCCCATCATCAAAGAAGAACTTCCCTTGAGGTGGAGTAGGTGGTGGAGGAGGAAACCGACCAGTGAAATGTACACCTGGACCACGAAGGTGGTCGTTGACACCCAAATCAACATTATTGGCTTCAAAGCGGGTGACCCAGGGTCATCAAATGGATGCGTCGGCCCTCCTCGACGAGTCCTCTCAACCAAAGCCCTCGCTCTTGACCACGATTCATATTGGTGATGACTTCCATGAATTGAGTCATCTGCGCCTCCATCTCGCTTTCGCGCCATGTCTTTGAAGTTGTTCCATCATCTGCTTTCGCTTTGCGAGTCGGTAGCGATGGAAGTTTGCAATCTTCTGCTAAATAAAAGCAGAAGCCGAGGATGAGAACTCCGGACAAAACCTGTTATGCATGGCATGTATATATATGAATGATATGCATGTTATGCATGTAATGGCATATTTGTACATTTCCAGGACTCTTAATACTTTTGACTCAAGTTTTAGGATTTAACAAGATAATGAATACTGAAAAGCTTAATATCATTAGATCAAAGAAGATTACAAGCATTTGAATCAACTGTTTTTGCAAATCATATAAAAGGAGTAATCCCATCAACAGGCCTAATGGTGATTCCCGCATAGGACAGATAAAGCATAAATCTAGACATCAGACATGGGAAATCCTTCTGCCTCTAGTACACCCGATTGAATCTTGAGACGTTCCAATTCTCCAACAGCAAGGGACAATTGAGCTTCTTTCTCTTGGATACGGGATTCGTACACCAACTTCTGACTATGCATTTGCTTCTTCAAGTCTTCGATTTGAGCCTTATGCTTCTTTTCTAAGCCGATAACAACCTTTCGGTGCTCTTCCATAGGGATGGAGAAATCTTCAACTCTGGACCTCTTTTTGATCGAGTCGGATGTTTCCCCTTTGAAATACTTGAGCTCATGAGCCAAGTGGTTCTTTGTCTGAGTTGCAACAAGACAATTCACCGCTAATGTCTCCTTTTCTTCAAGCAAAAGACGATTCTGAGCAAGTACACGCTCATAATCCCCTTTAGAAACTACATCCGGAATTGACGCTGAAGGATAAAAAGCAGCTGCACCGGTAAGAGAAGGCCATTGACGATCACTATTCTTGTCTTTGATCCATTGGATGTAAGAAGCATAGGCCGTAGGATCTTTCTTACCAAAATATTGACCTTCTTCAAGACGAATGCTTTTCCATGCTTGGACAGCTCTAATCATCATCCCGGTAGCATCGGGCACATCATAATATAGAGTTTCTCGCACAAGACTCGCATCAGGAGGTCCAAGCAAAGCATAACCCAACTGTCTCAAGAGCAAAAGTCGGATTGTAATTGATACCTACCCTTATGCCCATGAGAGGGACATTAGGAAAGTCTCCACAATGGATAATAATCTTTTCACTCTCAGTCTTGGACATCTCGCGTCGACTCCAATTGATATCGTGAGATGTGAGGCCCATCAGTCTAGGAATCCACCTCACGGCATGCCGAGTGTCAACAAAAGCACCGTTTCGGGGAGGAAAACCCTGAAACCAATGGTATAACAATGGCGCACAGTAATTCACAATTCCACCTTTCCCTTTGAAGCTCCGGGCTTGGATAGAATGATAAACATCTCCCAACAAAGTCGGAATTGGATTCCGTTGGATGAAAATAGAGATGGCGTTCATGTCGACAAATTTTGGCTCATTTGGGAACAAGCACATCCCGTAGATACAACAAGCTAAAACGGCGTTGAAGCCCCTCCAATCCTTCTTGACAACTTTGGTATTACTCTCTTGAAGAAGGAAGCCCAAATGAAAGCCTTTCACGACACCCTTGCTTGCGACATTGGCGGGTACCACAGATTTTTGCAAATGAAGAGCCTTGGCAATCTGGTCATCGGTCGGTCTCTCCATAGAGGCATGAAAAGGCACCTGATGCAAGATAGGAATGTCTAGGATACTAGAATACTCTTCCAATGTAGGCATCAACAAATAATCGGGAAATACAAAGCACCTTAACTCACGGTCATAGAACTGGAAAGGGCACAGGAGTCCTCTAACGGTCAAAGGAGCTTTCAACCATGTTAGAATCCTTCCATAATCCCGGGTAAAAGTGAGAGCGTTCTCAGGTGGAGACTTGTTGGCAAGCAAAAGGAGATTCTCGAGAGCAGGAGTGGGAAATTTGTACACTGGATGACGTCTCTGATTGTTCTTCTTTTCAGTATCCATCTTCTAAAATAACCCGACAACTAGACTCAAAGGTAAGAAATCCTGGAAATAACAAATATGCATGTTAAAATATGCAAAAGTTAAAAAAATTTCATGAATGCAATGTTTTTGAATCATGCATCCGGCATATCGGAACCACTGCTGTACTGGACTCTCAGATAAGTGTCACACAATTTGAAACTTGTCACACAACCAAGACACCATGTAGAACTGGATCTGAATGTCACAGGTTCAAAGGTCCGGCATCAAACTGGAATCCCACAGAAAATACCAGAAAATACCAAGTCACCATCAATAACAAAGTCACCGGCAGTAACAAGTCACCAATCCTGCAGGTGCACAGTAATGATATCCCTCCCCAACTCACAGGGTAATTCTAGACTCAACAGGATATCCCTAATGATAGTCAGAGTCGACGATCCTTTATCAAGTACTTTGCTGACTACACAACAGGGTGTAGGGCAAAAGCACCGTCAATCCAATCTCGTGCAGATTGGTACTCCATGCTCCTCACACGCACACCACGGATGCGGGATTCCAAATGGACATCCATCTAGCCTATGTGTCACTGGCCGGGGTAGTTGGCCTTTTACCTCAAGTAACACCCACTCAGATCAAGAGATAAAACCAGCACAGTAGCAGTCCAGATAGGATATATGAAAGCAGTAAATATGCCACATAGAATGCAATGCAAAGCATACAAAGGATGATAAAGCGATAAAGCAGATAAACACCCAATAGACATGAAAAGGAAAGCTAGGATCAACTCCTGATCGGACCTGACACAGTCATGAGATCCAGTGATCGCCCGGTGAAAACCGTGGAACCTCGACATGATAACTAGTATCAAATAGAGTCACCATCGAGCGTCTTTTATCTCACGAGGAGAAAGGAAAACATCGAGTAAACCTGGGGGAAATCGGTCCTATAACCGTGAAATCGAGAGAATGTAGGTAAGGGAGTTAGTTAGAAGGGATTAGCACCCCCGCCCGTAGTAATCTGGTATCCACTTTCTAATTCTAGCTAAAGGGTGTGTTATATCTATGCTTAATCGCTAATCATGCATGTAAAGAAAAGAAAATAAGAAACCACGGGGAAAAGGAAGTATTTACAAAGTTTTGCTCGATCGAGCCCGTGACAAGATGCCTCACGTATTCCGCGTCAATGGGAAAGTCGAGGCGCGTAGTTCGGCTCACTTGTTTTGGTGTGTTTTGTGTTTTTACTTGTGAAAAAGGTTTTAAACACAAAAGAAAGAAAAGCCAAGGCGAAAAGAGTTGGTGTTGGTTGGTTGTTTTACCTTGAGAAAGGAATTTAAACCATTATTAAATGTTTTGAGTTTGAAAGGGAAAAGCAAGTTTTAGTTTAATCACATGCGACATCACGAAAAAGACTAGTAAAGCAAAGGTTAGACCTATGGTTAAGGATGCAAGGAATCTCTATCTATGTTGACATGCAAAGGATATGAATCCTAATATTTGAGCTAAAACCAAACCTAACCAAGGGAACCTGCAAGAAACAAACAAGCATATGCAGATCACAAGTAGAATTGCCCTAAACGGGTCTTTAAATAAACCAGAGGGTTCCCGAACATGCTCCACTACGAAGCCCCATCATGCATCTCTATTCCTACTCTATGGCAAAAGAAAGTCAGAGCCCTACTTCTCATGATATCTAGGAAGGCATGAAGAGAATGCAATAAACGATTAATAGCAATGAAACGGATATAGAATCGAAGAGCACACAAGCTAATGAAATGCTCCGAATACTTCAAGTGCATGATCATACAACAAAAGTAAACCGGTGAGAATCGCTCAAAGCATCGAAACAAGCAGAATACGTGTCGATACGCATCCGAAGCGACAATGCCTGCAAGAACGAGGTAAGGCAAGCGAAACAAGATGGGAATGGTGCACACGTGGGTGTACAAACTCAACCAAAACTTGCAAGAAGGGAGTTAGACCCAAAAAGCAAATAAAGGAAAAGTGTACGTATATCGGAGAAAACGAGCCGCATATATATGCGTCGTGTGTCCCTACAGAAACAGTGCAAACAGTAGCCAAGCATGGCTAAGGTATTTCTGCTCGCATTAGAATCGAAAAATCGAGAAAAAATAAACGGAGAAGAGCTAATAACTCGAAACAAAATTCCAGAACCTTTGGTGCTTAGCGCTTTCTGGACAGCTTAAGCCCGACCAACACAAAAATCAGATTTTGCTCGAACCACCTTTATGATGTTTTCATATATGATTCGACCCACGATGTTAGGACATGATCCGGTAATGAATGGGAGCTAAATGAACGCACATGGAATGCGAATCGAGCGATAAAACCAATGTTCATAGCAAGAAAATGAATGAACATGCAAGGAATGAGAATCGAACGATAAAACCATGTGTCCATATCAAGCGATGCGTGAACATGCGAGGAAACCAAATCGAATCGATAAAACCAATGCTCATTTATAAATGAATACATGTGAGAATGCATGAACATGTGAGGGATGCACATCGAATCGATAAAACCAATGCTCATTTATGAAATTGAATACATGTGAAAATGCATGAACATGTGAGGGATGCAAATCGAAATCGATAAAACCAATGTTCAAATACTAGTGAAAATGCATGAACATGTGAGGAATGCAAATCAAAATCGATAAAACCAATGTTTATATGACAAGTTAATTGCACGAACATGCAAGGAATGCGAATCAAAATGATAATTCCAATGTTCAAATACAAGTAAAAATGCATGAACATGTGAGGAATGCAAATCGAATCGATAAAACCAATGTTCAAATACTAGTGAAAATGCATGAACATGTGAGGAATGCAAATCGAAATCGTAAAACCGATGTTCATATGACAAGTTAATTGCACGAACATGCAAGGAATGCGAATCAAAATGATAATTCCAATGTTCAAATACAAGTAAAAATGCATGAACATGTGAGGAATGCAAATCGAATCGATAAAACCAATGTTCAAATACTAGTGAAAATGCATGAACATGTGAGGAATGCAAATCAAAATCGATAAAACCGATGTTCATATGACAAGTTAATTACGAACATGCAAGGAATGCGAATCAAAATGATAATTCAATGTTCAAATACAAGTAAAATGCATGAACATGTGAGGAATGCAAATCGAATCGATAAAACCAATGTTCAAATACTAGTGAAAATGCATGAACATGTGAGGAATGCAAATCAAAATCGATAAAACCGATGTTCATATGACAAGTTAATTGCACGAACATGCAAGGAATGCGAATCAAAATGATAATTCCAATGTTCAAATACAAGTGAAAATGCATGAACATGTGAGGAATGCAAATCGAAATCGATAAAACCAATGTTCATATGACAAGTTAATTGCACGAACATGTAAGGAATCCGAATCAAAATGATAATTCCAATGCTCATGTGTATAATAATGCGAGCTAGCCTTGACATTTTGAGGTTCTCTTTCAAAGAATCTAAGTCAAGCATTAATACAAACACTTGGAATGCACATGCAACAAGTTTATGCATAATGCACTAAATGCTTGGATATCTACATGTTGAATGCAAGTTATGCTTCAAATCACCATGAATCAATGAAATTGATCAAGCTAAACACTCACCGATGCATGAACATGCAATACATGAGGTAAAAATGTATGAGTTTGTGTCTTATGAACAAAGAGAAAACAAATGCACAAGTGTAAATGCATGCTATGAACCAAAATCCAAACTTCGACACAACTATGGCGGCAAAAATCGATTCAAATCAAGGAATGTAAGAATACAAATCCTAAAATCAGAATCTACATTGAATTTGCATGTGATTTCAGTATTCAATTTCAAGAAAAGCTGAAAATCAGAAACAACTTAAAATAAGTGCTTATTTGAACTTAACACTTACTTGCACTTGAAGTTTGAGTCAAATTGAAGAGGAATTCCTTGTGCTCTTCAAAGAAAATACCAAATCAATGAGAAATTGTAGATAATCTTCAGAATTAGACTTGAATCCTTGAAGAAAAGCTTGAAATCAATGGAGAATTGGAAGAAGAAGAAATCCTTGAATCTTGAACTTGAGGAGAAAATCAAGATGAAGCTTCCTTCATGTCAAATGTGAGTAGAAGGAGGAGAGAATGCTCTAGATTGAAGTAGAAGAAGCTGCGATGGAGAAAAATCAAGATTCGCAGGTCGTGCTTAGCGTGGTCGCTGGCGATGCATGAGATGCCGGTGGTGCACAGAAGGTGGGTGGCGGCTGTGG
>CM038794.1:103361962-103411858 GCA_021764765.1 Vicia sativa
CTATGGAAGATAGGAATCATGGGCCCCCCACACACTTGTTCAACAACTATCTTTAATCAAGATCATAGACAACTTAGCTCTCGTTTGATGAGTGATCGATTAATGTCTCATGGTGAGCGTATGTGTTAATGAAATTGTTTATATTTTAGATACACTCCCTTACGAGAAAGCATAGATTGCAGGTGTAAGACAATCAAACAAGTTTATGGAAATTGGGAAAAGTCATACTTGATCTTCCAAATTACTTGTTAGCACTTCAAACTTTTTGTTCCAAGTATAGTGATAAGACATGGAAACAATTCCGATGTATCTGAGATGACGAAATTGTTGTTGAAAACAAATATTCCATCGACTTCTTTTGGCCATTTCAACCATGCATATTGGAAGCCTATCTTTAGATTAATGATACATGGTTATATGATAAATACAAGATGCGCTTACTAATGGCGGTAGCACAAGATAGAAATAGTAATATTTTCCCAGTTGCCTTTCTGGAAGGTGGATGGTTCTTTCTAAAGAACTTGAGAATTCATGTAGCTCCCCAACTCATGTTTGATTTCAAGCGGAACACGCATCTATCGACGCCACAATTCTAATAATGGTTGGCATAATCCTCCATCCTCCATGTTTATTGCCTCCGGAGAACAATGATCAACATCGTAAGTCTATTTTATACATGTTTTATGTAACATTATTAGTACACAAAAATATTAACATTTTTATTAAACCATATAGGGTGTCGTTAAACCAACCAATGTTTAGGTATTATCATCAAAAGATTGGCATGGCTAACTTGATGCTTTGGCGTGGATAGACAAAATTCGATTGAAACTAGAGCATTTGATGAGGGGCCGTCAGGGGCACATGACAACGAACTTTGTCAAGTCACTTAATTCGCATTCAAAGGCACTCGTAATCTTCCCATCACAACAATGGTTCAAACGCGTACTATGAATGAGAACACTCTTTCTTGAAAGGGGTGCAATGTAGAGTGCAGATTTTGAATTCTAGCCTCATTTACCAAGCAATGCGTGAAGGTCATGAAACATCAAAATCCTCCACGATCGGGTTAGCGTGTTTGACTACAATAATAACACTTTTAGTGTGAAGGAAACCATTTACCATGGTGAGGAAGCATATGGGACGTTCAAGGTCAACTTGAGCGATCATTGGTGTGACTGAAAGTTTCAAGCATCCGCCTCCCTTCTTCACATGTAATCGCTGCATGTTCTATGGTGCATCTTGACATATCTTCTATTGGTGCGTTTACAAGGTGTCTAACCTATTTGGGATTTACAACACAAGTTTTCCAGTTAGATACGTATTGGCCAACTTATGAGGGAAACAGTTGTCATAACCCAATCATGAGGCGTAATAAGAAAGTCGTCCGATGAAGCACCGTATTACAAGAAATGGACAACTTTGATAAATTTAGAGAAATGTGTATTGTGTCGTCTCCGGGACACAACCGAGCGTGATGCCCAATGTAGGAACAATGAGTTTTTTTTTCATGCCTCAAAGTTGTATTACAAAATGACATCAAGAAATTAAGTGTTTCATCCACTAGTACTTTTGCATTTAATTTAAACAACAACTCCATAAGACAACACATAAATTAGATACTTGAACAAACTTTAAAAAGTAACAACAACAATTAACCTAAACATCACCAACAAGGTCAAAATAAACACATAAATTAAATCAACAACACAAACACAAAAACATCTCTAGAATATTACAATCAACAATACAACCTCGACTGACCCCATCATCATCATGTCTTACAATGAAATATCATGTCAAATGAATGTAAACCAAGTACGAATTACATGAAGTGGTATAGGTCGATTTCCTATCTGTATTTGTCACCACATAACTTTTTATTTGACCCTTGAAATCAACCAATATCTTCAAACGTCTAACACCCCATACCAGTCCAACACACCAGACAATCAACAAGCACTTACGCCCAACACCCATTCATGACCAACCAACAACAATTCCACAACACTCAACTACCTTTCTTCCCAACACAATCACCTTTTACCCCAAATCAGCGGCCTCATCAATATACACGCTCACCTAATCCATCTCAATGGGGAACCCAACAACAATTTTCAATTTTTTTTCCGTCAACATCACATAACTCACCACCTACTTCAATAAATCTACAAATCCCACAAGACCCCACCTACCAAACACCCCAACAACAAATGCATTTTTCCAACCCAATATTTTACCACGCCCAAATATTACCAACCCCAGTATATAGCCAAATGCCAGCCGATAACATACGAAATTGAAATTTCGGGGGACAAACATTAAGTTATGGAAGTGCAACTGAAATGCAATTTACCAATGAAGAAATGATAACATTATTGATGAATGACAATGACGCTGGACCTTCGTCTCAACCACAATCAACAGAAGAGCAACCTACACAAGAACTTGGTGGTATGATTCTGGACCAGAGACAAGCTCCTTTTTGTGGAACTCACAAACACTTCACACGATCCGACCAAAACCCCCACTAGAATTAAATTATTTTTAATGTAGTGTTTTATTTTATTTTATTTGTTCCAAATTTTGGTTTAATTTAATAAATTTATATATTATTATTTTTAGTAGATTTTTATTATTTTATTAAAATAATTACCAAATTAAATAAATTATTATACAATTATTATTTAATTATAACATCAATAAATTACTAAAATAAATTAATTATAATATAACTATTATTTAATTATAATATAAATAATTTATTAAAATAAATCATAATATGATTATTAAAATAAATACACTTATTATTAATTATAATATAAATAAGTTATTAAATTATAATTATTAATTATTAAACTAAAATTAAAATTAAATCTAAAATGTAAAAATAAATAAAAAACTTTACACACTACCGCTTATGCAATGGGCGGGCCCTTTCTAAATTAACACACCCGTCCATTTTAAGGGTGGCAGTTATGTTTCAAAAGCAACATTTATTTGATCGAATAGTATATTGATATATTGGTATTTTTGGGTAAAAAGGTGGTACAACATTAAAACATTCGGATCTAGGTGCAATATTCCTATACTGAGGTAGCGTAAAACAAAGTTGTAGAGGAAGCAAAAGTTAAAGTTTTATAACGTACTACTACCTGTTGTTTTTGTGGGGCTAACCGGTCACATCCAATTTTTAGACTGCATTTGTAGACCTGTAGAAAGAGCTGTCACACTTATGCACGTGGCTCACCAGTGCACCCTCCAATCGCATTTAGTCTGTAAACATGAATAATATAAATTATTTGGATTCAATTTATAGTAAAAAAAAGTTAATTTATCACAGAGATAATACTATGGGATTTTCAGTAGAATGTTCTTAATATATATTTGAGCATTTGATATCATTGCTAAATTGAATTTCAAATTAATTGAGAAATGTATCAAATAAAATATAATCAATCTCTAATTACTGTTTATGATCAATGTAGCCTTACTTTAGAATTAGTCTAGTTGTCAAATTATGAGACAAAATTTCCTGCTTGACACAACTTGCAAAATAATGTTCAAAAGAAAAATATATCAGTTTCAAATTAACACAATAAAAGATGTTAATTTTAGCTTCAATATAAACCGAACTTAATTAATATATTTCATTTACACTTGGCTCAATAAAGTTTAGCTAATATTATCATCTAAAATGGTTTTTATTTGGACAACACTAAACCAAAAATTTGAAGTTTTGACTAATGTTACAGCATGCCAGCGGATTGTATTACTCAAGGATAAAATGTCAATTAAAGAGCTAGTTATCAATGATAACAAGTAATTAACGGATTTGGATTCCTGCATTCACCTCGCTCTATCTCTCTGAAATTTTATTTATTTTTATTCAAAACAAATAAAAGGCCATGATGTGATGTGACATGCATGACTGCACACGCAGTGACTGCAGACTGCAGTGGATCAACGTTCGTAATTAACTACATATACATATAGTAGTTAATTACGTATAATAATATTAATATTAATAAAATCATTGTGAAAATAGTTTATATTATGTTCATGCTATATAAGAGGTTTAACCATCTCTTCGTTAACTAATTCCCATTTTCTTAATTATCTGTCAACAAAGTCCAACTTTTTATAATAAATTAGGCTTAAAATTTTCTATTAAGTATTACTAATGAAATTGGCTATTCAAAAATACAAAGAAAACACATAATAGAAAATTTGTAAAAGACACTCAAGTCTTAATGATTTTGATTTTACAGGAGTAACATATCAACTAAGTCCAATTTTGTAAGATATTTTTGAGTTCAAAAAGTTTCAATTCAATTTTAGCTAAAAAAGGGGAAAAACAAACATTGCTATTCATGGTTGCTGAAAAACTATTTTCTATAAGGATTTGGACCATTTTTTTACAGCAAAGTTATTTACTCTTAACTAAATGTATTTTGTTTCTTACCTTCAACTTCTGGAATAATACTTTGCTTGGTATAGTGACTAATTCTTCTGTCTTCACCACTTCCATACTACAAGACCAGAGCATATACCTGAGAATGCTCTTTCTTTTCCTCTGCAATCAATCACAAAACAGGAAGAAAAAAAAAAGACCATGATTCCAAATCCAAAAAAATTACAAAAAAACACATAAATCAGAAAACTCTCACATAATCAACACTTTTCTCAAACTCTTGTGGAAAGAAATCCCAAATTTATAGTCAAAATAGACCGAGAATACCTAAGCGGAAATGTCGAGGATCTGGATCTGGATCTCAAACTCTAAGAAGATGAAGCAGGTGAGGAGACGAGAGAAAGTGAAATTTTGGTTTCGGAGAGAGAAATGGAAGTGACAAATAAAAGTTATTACACAGTATTTTAGTTGTATTTTTTTTATCCTGGGTAAAGCAATGTCCCCAAAATAAATAAAAAACAATCTTCAAATAGATGTGGCCTCTGAAGAATGGAACAATTTGATTGGTCAAATAGAATTGAATTAGCGAATTAAGGAGTTTTTGTAGTATAAATGTAATTATGATAGAAAAGTAAATTAGGGTGTTACTAAACATGTTATAATCTTAGTTAGGTAGTTGATTGTTAGTTATAGATTGACAGCAATTTTGGTAAAATATTATGTTCAAAAATGCCATGAAGAAGACCTTAACATGTGAGGCAAAATGTATCGGTTTTTATGAAGATGTCAAAGAGATGTCACGACATGTGTTATAGAATTGAGCCGATTTTCGATTCAAAAACTTTAAGTCGGGTTATTTTAGTTGTTTTCGAGTAAGCAAGGCTATGTAGCAGCTCTCTGCAACTTTCTTGGAGCTTTTATCCTACTTTCATGGAGAAAGTAAAGGAACATGCAAGACTTTATGTGAAGCAATTCATGGTCAACCCTAGTTTTGTTGTTCGTATAAAAAGGAAAGCTAACCCTAGCAAAGTTAGTCACACTAGAAAATCTGAACGTTCTATGTTCGAGTTTAGGTTTTAAGTCTTTGTTATTTATTGCTTGTGAGCCACTCTAGTATTGTTTAATACTTGAGGTGGACGTTAGTTGAGTTGTAAATTTTTAATCATCTATAAGCTTTGAAGCAATGATGGTTATGTATATTTGAAGTATGTCTTCAAGTCTTTTCTTATTGTTATTATCACGGTGTGTGATCGAGGGAGGTGAGGGTTTCTCATATCTAAGAGGTTCTTAGGTAGAAGGGTCATTGAATAGTGATTAAGTGAGGGGTTGTAAGCGGGAAGTTTAGCTCAAACTAATATTGTTGATAGTGGAATTCATCCCGGCGGTAGCCACTCTAGACGTAGGTGTGATTGCACGAAATGGGTGAACAATTTGCTTGTGTCATTTTAATTTTGTATTTAATATTTTGTGGTTCTTTGTTTAGCATGCAGATATTAGTGTCGTGACATCACCTTAGACATCTCATACATTTGAAATTTCAATTGGTATCAGTAGTATCATGCTCATCTGCAGGTGAGATCTAGAGAAGATATTTTCCGGTACTATGAACAGGGAAGGAGGATTTATGAATAGACTACTCATTATGGATGGTACTAAGTATGATCTCACAAAATCTCATATGATGGCGTTTTAAAGTCCTTAGACAATCGGACTTGGAAAGTTCTTACGAAGGGTGGACACATCCTATTATCATTGTGGAAAACAATCAACCCATGGAGTGTTGAAACACGAGAACTTGTCTAAGGATGAAGACAATTAGCTCTTGAAAATTCTAAAGCCTTGAATGCTATTTTCAATGGAATTGGTAGGAATATCTTGATTGGTGAACACATGTGAAGTTGCTAAAGATGCTTGGGAAATTCTCAAGACTACTCATGAAGGTACTTCAAAGTAAAGATGTAAAGGCGGAGTTGTTAATCACAAGTTTGAGAACTTGAGGATGAAGGAAGAGGAAAGCATTCAAGACTTTCCATGAACATTCGAGATAATAACGCATGCAGTGCTTTAGGAGAAAAGATACGGGCTGGTAAGGAAGATTCTTAGGTCTCTCCCCAAGAAATTTGACATGAAAGTGACTGCTATAGAGGAAGCTCAAGAAATCAACAACATGGGAGTAGATGAACTTGTTGGATCTCTTCAAAAATTTGAGCTGGGCATTAATGACAGGTTTGAGAAGAAGAACAAAAATATGGATTTTGTGCCAAATACTGAAGGAAGAGAAAAGGAATGTGATATGGACACTAAGGAAGGGCTATCCAATACTATAGTCTTTCTTGGAAGACAATTCAATAAAGTGTTGGAGAAGATGAAGGGAAATTCAAGACCAAATGTCAAGAACATCCCATATGACATCAGTAGAACAAATGACTTTGGGAGAAAAGCATGAGGTGAGAAAGATTTACTCAATGGGTAAATTGTTATGAATGTGAAGGATTTGGTCACATTAAAGTTGAGTGTCCAACATTCCTTAAGAGACAATAAAAAGGGATGATTGTATCTTGGTCTGATGAGGACTCTGAAAGTGATGTGGAAGAGGAATCTACCAAATATGTAACAACTCTGACCGGTACATACATTTCTGATGGAGATTCAAGTGATAAAGAGCTGGTTGCTTCATACAAGGAGTTGTGTATAAGAAGTGTTGAGGTGTGTCAAGATGGTGAGAAATAAAAGAAGCTCATAACTCAACTAAAAGCTTAGCAGAAAGAGCATCTGGAAACTATCTCCAAGCTTGAAAATCAAGTAACTGTTCTGAAATATGATCTTGACAAAATGTCCAAATCTATCAGAATGCTAAATAATGGATCTTACACACTAGATAAAATTTTCAAGCGAGGAAGAGTAGGTGGGGATATGAGGTGGTCTAGGATTTCATGTAACTAAGGAACCATTTTCATACTCGATTCAAATTTAGGTCAAACCAAATGTTTCAACATCATGGAAGAGGAAATTTCAGACAATCCAAAAGAAGATTTTAGCGTTGGAGATGTCATTATTGTGGACGTTATGGTCATAAAACCTTTCTATTCAAGTTGTATGATTATCCCAACCCTACACCTCAATCTAATGTGACTCGGGCTAGTACTAATGAAAGAAAGAATGGATTCTCAAAGTCGATGTTCCTATTTTTAGCATATACATCACCCACAGTGAGAGCCAAAAAGGATTGATACTTTGATAGTGGATGCTCGGCGTATGACTTGGTCAAGAATATGTTGATGAATATTCAATCACATCCAACTGGCTGTGTTAATTTTGGAGATGGATAAAAAGGTGAAATCAATGGAATCGGGAAGACAAATTGCCCTGGGATTCTGAGTATTGAAGATATGTTACTTGTTAAAGGATTGACAACCAATCTAATTAGTATCGACTTGATGTGTGATTATGGCTCAAAGTAAACTTCAAAAGTTTGAATGTATTATTACAAATGAGAAAGGTGAAGTTGTTATGAAAGGTATGATGACTAAGGACAACTGCTATCATGGGTACCCTAAGACACAAGCTTCTCTATATCTGCAACACATAAATGGCCAAAAGCAACCGTTCTTAGGAGAATTGGTTGAAGCATATGGTGTTGAGCATAATGTTGCACAAAATGACATGACATCATATAACATTGCTAAAACATTAATGTTCAATTTGTTGAAAACAAGAATGTTGCCTTGGAACATGTAACCACTGAGACACAATTGGTTGAGACTTATTCAAATGGGTGGAATCGTAACCTTGAGACACAATTGGTTGAGACTCATTCAAATGGTTGGAATACTAGTCAATTTGGAATTTCAAGAAACAAGCAAGGGTATGCATGCTAGAGGAGTTATAGAAATTAAAAGCATGTGGGAATGTCATTAGAGGGCTAATGTTTTCAAATATCACTTAATATTGTGTGAACATGTCATTCCATATATAAAGAGCCCATACCAAGTGCAATAATTAAACTCCCCCGCGCTACATAAAATTTGTGTCCTAGAGTGCTCTCATCTCCTACCTCCAGCTTTCATCCTACCATCTTCAGAAACTCCAACATGTTTCAACATGATGAATCCGCTCCAAGCAAGATCAATCTATCTTCGTCCAACTCTAAAGCCCACCATGAGAACATCTCTACTAATAAAGCTCTAGAAGTGGCTCCCCTGGCCATGATTCCATGTCTAGAGGCAAGAACATAAAAGCTCTGCACCTTCCATGCAAGACACTCAAGAGGAACTTCAATCCCTATTGTAGGTAATGTCTCTAATCCTACAAATGAAGAGTCATAATAGGACATTGCCGATGTTGATAGGTATGTTAGGAGGATAGTTACTGGGGTTTTAAATGAAGTCTTACATGTACGTGGAATTTCGATTCCTCTCTCTCACATACCTGCTGAGGTTGCACCCAAAAATCCTGTTGAACCATCTGTAAATGATGGAGAAATCACGGAAGGAAATCTTGGAAAGGCTGCTGAGTCTGATCTTGGAAAAGCTACAACTGATGTTGGAACATCACCTGTTAAGGAAACATATCCTACCAAGAAAGATAGCATGGGACCAAAAGAACAACAATACAAGGTGGCTGAAGAGATAGTGGATGTGAATGAGCATCTGACAATGAATTGATTGTCAATGTGAATCTTGGAATTGCTAAGAGGTTGAAGACAAGAAAGGGTAAGGCTGCAGTTACAAATACTCCCACCAAGGTGTCACGAAGAAGGTCATGTATGGACCTCAATATCCTGGAGCAAAGTTATTCCCTCCTCAAGTAAGAGGAAGATTAGGTCTGAGTTAGACTCAGATTATGATGTTGAAGATGATGTCCAGGACACCACTCATATGAAGAAAGTTGTAATTAAGAGGCCATCTGATAATGTGCCTGACCCTACAGATAACATATCCTTCACTCCACCAACTATGTCACGTCATGGAAATATATTTATCAGAGGAGAATTGGTTTGAGGAGAATTGGGAAAAGATTCCTTGGAGAACAAGGAGATTATGAGACCCATATCTTTGTTGGGTTAATGAAGATAGTGGAAAATCTTGTTAAGTGTTGAGGTCTGGTCAAAGAGTTTATTGTTAACATCCCTAAAGACTGTGTTGATAGGAAAAGCAATGACTTTAGGAAATTTTTGTGAGAGGAATGCGTGTTGAGTTCTCTCTCCTGTTGTTATCAACAAGTATCTTGGAAGAAGTGAGGATAAAGAATGTGAGTTAAATAGCCGACAATCAAGTGTGCAAGATCACTATAGCAAATCAAGTGAATGCATGACATTAAGGAAAAATTATCTCTTGGGAAGTTAAGTGTTACTATGCCATTTTGCATAGGATTAGAGCTATAATGGGTTCCTGAACCACACCTCAACCATTTCAATTGGGGTCGGAAAATTTATTTATGATGTTGGTATGAAGAAGCCATTTGACTATAGTTCCTACATCTTTGATCAAACAATCAAACATGTTGACATGTGCTGTGAAGATGCCTATTGTTTTCCTTCACTGATTGGTATCATTCTCCAACATCCGGAATTTTGTCCACTTGTTCTTACTGACAAAGAGGAGCTACTTTGTCTCTTCACCAAAAATTGTTTGTCGGGAAACATGTCCGGACATTGTTTCAATATCTGCAGCCTTGCGGGAGCAAGACCTCAAGTAAGGGTGATGTTATTGTTGAGTTAATAGAGGCATGTAAAGAACTAGATGAATTCATCCGAATCATTTCGACAAGAAAATGAAACTTAAAGAAATCATCGAGCTCTCGGAAGGTTGTTCTTTGCAAGTCTTCTTTGGGAGGTGCAGAAGAAGAAAGAAGCTTTGAAGGTGAAAGAAAGGTTCTTGATGATGAATCGATGAAAGTGATGGGAGTGATGAATCCTTTGGTTACGCAAATAACTAAGTGTCTTGAAGATGTGTTAATTGTGATTCTTGTGGCTCTGTTTTGGTTCTTTTTTTTCTTTTGGTTAATTTGGCAGCGATGTGCTTGACAATGAATGATCCAGTGCAGAATAGCCTTAACATATAACTCTAGATAATAATGCATGATAGTATAATCTAATATTTCATATTGTTATCTTCTATGAGTTACCTTTGGTGTTTTGCTTTTGCATATTATGGGGGTAATGTGAGATGTAAGCTGGTCGACTAATTGTGTGATGTTACCAATGGAGTGATGAATTGATGATGTTAAAGGGACACTAACTGTGCATATGTGCATGTGTGATGTTCTAACCGATGTTTAGACATTTATTTTCAACGATATTTGTTTGTTTTGATAAACTATGTGTGTTGCTACTATGATGTATGTGTGAAGTTGCCCTCTATGTTTTGTTGATTTTGCTTGGATGTTAATTGTGATGTTGATTATAAATTGTATGGCTTATGTAACTCAAATGATATTTTAATTTGAAATTTTCCAAAGGGGAGTTTATTAGTTACTAGATTGGCGGCAATTTGGTAAAACATTATGTTCGAGAAAATTCCATGAAGAAGGCCTTAACATGTGAAGCAAAATGTATCATCGATTTTATGAAGATGTCAAAGCGGATGCTTACGACATGTGTTATAGGCGAACTTGTTTTTCAATTTAGAAACTTTAGCGATTATTTTGTTTTAGTTGTTTGCTCGAAGTAAGCAAGGTTATATAACGCTCTCTTGTAACTTTTGGAGAACTTTTATCCTACTTTCACGGAGAAAGTAAAGGAACAGCTGAAGACTTTATGTGAAGCAATTCATGGGTCAAGCCTAGTTACATTGTTCGTATAAAAAGAAATTACTTGCTTGAGAGTTAACCACACTGGAAAATAATGACGTTACGTATTCGAGTTTAGGTTTTAAGTCTTTGTTATTTATTACTTGTGAGCCACTTGTTGTACCCAAAATTCACCCTCTTCATTTTTTTATATAAATAATTGGCTAACACTTAATTAATAGGTGCATCGCATACATATCATTCATGCATTAATCATGGGTTCGAGATTTTCCAATCGTATGAATCATGCAATTACGAAGAAGAGGTTTGATTCCCAAAGTTGAATATTTGAGGTTACATCAATTCAAGCATCCTCTCGGTATACAAGCGTGTCCGAAGCTTCGATTATTATCTCGCGAGTTGAGGTTTTGGAGTTCGATCGTCTATCGGTGGATCTCGATTACAATTTCAAGCTACGGTGTGTTGTCGTCGGATATTTGAACAGGCGATTTTATGGCCTTCCGTGAGTTGTGAAGCATTGGTATTTGGCCCTCGATCTCTGCGATTTATCGGAAAATCAAACGAGCAGATAAAATGATATTGAGCGCGTGTATCGGAAAGTCAACAAAAGTCAAAGTTTGACCGAAGCGAATTCGGGTCAAAATTGTGGTCAAAAGTCGACATTCGAAAATGCGGTCATTTGTCGAGAAAAGTCGAAAGAATCGGGTAAAAAAGGTTTCTTGCATTTTAAGTAATTTTAGACTTAGAAATTTTTCTAAGTTTAAGGTACTTTAATTTAGCGAACCATATTACCAGACGTATCTTGCCGTCTGTGGTCGAAGTTTGTGAATTGATAGTCGTTGGAAAGAGCGCATTTCGTTACTGACTTTGTCACTATGAAGATTTTTCAAAATGCCGGTTCGAGTTATCTGACACGAAATTTGAAATTCATAACTTTGAAGTTTACACTTAGTAAAATTTTGAGTGTTTTAATGTGTTCAAGTACTCGATTTGGGAGGCAATTCCGTGTTTCGAGGCATCGATTCAATTAAGTTCAACATCAAAGTTGCTCATTTAATGGCAATCTACAACTTTCTCTGAAGAAATCGAATCCATTCGAAAGCGGATAAAAATTACGGAGCTCGAAGTTACGCTTTATCATTTCTAAAAATTCAACACTTTAGAAAAAATTTGAAGTGTTTGTTTACGTGCTTTTCTTGACGCTTGGTCGATTATGTCATAGCTCGTGGCTCGAATCGAGAAAATGCTCAACTGAAAAATTGTTCATTTCGGCAACCTGAAACTTTCTGAAGAAGTCAATTCATTCGGACTCGAATCCAAGTTATAAAGCTCGGAAAATAAGAACGCATTATGTTTGTTAAATTCAGTATTTTTGTGCACATTCGGGGCTGTTTTCGTCAATGATTCGATCGCATACGAAGAAATTCGAACACGAAAGTTTGAGTTCGTAATTCCATCTACAAGTTCCGTTTAGCAACTTTTCCATTTCGGACGTCGGAACTGGGAGATAGGGAACGCCGTAGTAAGTGACATGAAGTTGTTAAAATGCAAGACAGCACATGCAATTTTTGCCATGGTCAAGGCGTTTCATCGAGCAGTTAGCGTACGCATGTTCGAGCTGTTTTCTCGTCGATCCGATCGCCGCCGCGGAAAAACTCGAACACGAAAATGAAGTTGCCGTGTCCTCTATAAGTTCCGTTTAAAACTTTTTTTGTTTGACGTCGGACTGGAGATACAGTGCCGTAAGTGAGCGTGAAGTTGGTAAATGCTACATGTCATGCATAAAACTTGCCCCAGCCGGGCATTTTAATCGAATTTCACGTGACAAACTTCAAACACTTTTTTCTCCGAGATATAAACTTCTTCGAATTTTGTCGAACTATAAAGTTGTCGTATGTCACGAGCTTTCAACGGCACCAATTTTATATCGTTGGGTTAATTATCGAGTTCTGATCCTTAAAGTAAGGTGTGTGAGTTGATGTAATGGACACGACACTTAGAAAAAAATCCAAATGCTCAAACCAGCTTGTGTCGGCATGACTTAGAGACTATTTTCGGACATGCTACGGGTTTCGATTCGAAAGACTTTCAACACGAAAGTTGTTCGTCAATGTGCAATCTCCAACTTCGGTCTTAAGATCTCGTCGCGAAAAGATTCGTGGCTCGAGTTAAATGCGTCGAAAGACAGGGATATAGATTGATTTGTTAAGATGCAGTTTGGTGTTAATGTGTTTGGACTTGTTCATTTCTCTTCTTCTTTATCTTAAAACTCATGCCACAACTCTTATTTTTCATATGAACTCTCATTTTTCTTCCTTCAAAAACTAATCCGCTGCACTCTTTCACCTTTTTCCAATTTCTTTTAACCGACCACTCCACCTCATCACATCATTCTCTCCACTTGCAACGGGAACAAAACAACTCACTCTCCATCCATAACAGAAATTTTCCTTCCATTTTCTTGGACTGATCATAACAGAAAAACTCCATCAATCTCTTCACTCTCTTCTCCATCCGCGATCTCTCTCGCCACTGACCTTGACTCTTTTCTCTCTCTCTCTGCATAATTATCCTCACCATTAACAATCAAAAAACGAAAATTCTAACAACCACATAACAACCTTCATCTTCATTTCAAACACCATGACCATTCTTGACTCACTCGTCTTCGTTTCTCTTTGATTCGGTGACATTATCTTCTCTCTCACTGCCATAACCGCCACAACTGCCATTAACATAACAACCGTTTTCCATTCTTCTCTGCATCTTCATCACATTCTTTCTCTCACATTCACTACACTCATCAAGAATCATCACCATTTTCTCTCAACCGATCACGGTAGTTCACGGACGAAAAGTCTATCTTCCATTCTTCTTCATCCTAACGAGCCAGGATCCCGTTCTTCCTCTCCATAACCGTCGTTACCTACCATCCTCTCTCCGTGATGAAGGTGGTGCTAAGACGGTTAACGGAAAAAAGCTTTTCTCTTATTCTCCTTGCTTGTCAAATGCGTGAATGATTGAATTTTCGAAGCAACAAGGATAATTAGAGATATCATTCTCGCTTTCATCTTCACCAACAGCAATTATTATAACCGTTCTTCATCTTTTCGGTGATACTCTTGAGACTTGGTGCGAGTTCATTGATCGCAGATTGGCCGCAGACGTCATGGCGCCTCTGTGGCGTTGGTTCGAGGAAAGCGAGCATCGTTTACGATAACCACCGTGAGCGGTGGTCTTGCTCGTCGGAGGATAACTTACTGCCTGGGTCCATTCGCATGGAAGGTTAAGAACACGTGTATCGTGTATGATTACATAGCTTGTCGTGTTAACGTGTTGTGTCGAGATCGAATCCGTATGCAAGCATTGATATTGGACATACACGCGAGTAGTTCTTGCATGTTCAATTCTTCGTTAAAATTCGAATCCAGATCTTGAAAGATTGAGTTGATATCAATGGAATGTAAGGCTGAATTTGGAATCTATGAAGAATCGATCGGAAGGTGAGTGATAGCGTTTCGTTTATTTAGTTTAACGCCAGCCGGCGTCGGTGTGGGAAGGCGGTGATCCGTCGTGATCCATGCGTACCCTAGCCGTGTCAATTTCTATGAGCATTGTCGCCGGATGCGTGTCGACGCGTATTCGCTATGTCGATGCTTTGAGCAATTCTCACGGTTTACTTTTGTTGCATGTTGCGGTGCCAGAAGTATTCGGATTATTTCGCTAGCTTAGTGCCGGATTCTATATCCGTTCGGTACTTACTACCTTGTTTGTTGCATTCTCTTACAGCTTTTCCTAGATATCATGAGAAGTAGGACTTTACACTTTCTTTTGCCATGAGAAGTAGGAATAGAGATGCATGAAGGGCTTCCGTGGTGGACATGTTAGGGAACCCCTACGGTTTATTTAAAGACCCGTTTAGGGCAATTACGTGTGCTAGCGTGTTTGGTTTGTTTTAAATCCTCCATACATAGGAGGTAGCTTTGATAAGTGTTTACATTTTGTGCTTGCATAGGTCGAGTGGTTAGGGCCTTGACGTGGTACCACTAAGCAAAGTCCCGCTTTTTATATTTCATGTCATCAGTCATTGATATATGGGCAAGCGGAAGGTAGGGTCGACGAACCCCGCCTGTTCTAGTCCGTGTCATTTCAGCACACAGCGAATCGTGTTGCTTCCTTTATCGAGTCAACAATAAAAGTGGCAAGAGTTCCTATTCGACTCACGCTTTCTTGGGGTTCGCATTCTTCGCGAGAACTCGCATCATTTGCTCTTCAATAGGTGGATGTATCGGCTCTGGTTGACTCACGGTATGCTCGTTCTTGTCGAGCTATGGGACTTCCTCCTTTTCCTGCGCTTGTGTGTCATTTGTTTGCTTGCATTGCATTGTTTGTGCTTTTGCCAAAGCATTTGCTTGCTTCATCCTTGCATCCCTTGGTTCCTGACCAAGACGGATATAGATAGCTTTCCGTGGGAACTCTTTCGATTAGGATAGATTCTAGAGCCTAGACATTGGGATCTACATCCTTTGCATGTTGACATAGGTAGAGATTCCCTCATCCTCAACCATAAGTCCAATCTTTGCATGACAACATTAGGGCTAGTACTAGTTAGTTTCCTTTTGTTTTGCTAGTTTCTTTTTGCATCCTTGCATGTAATTAAAACTAAAACCTCTTTTCCTTTCAAAAACAAAACACTAATAATGGTTTAAACTCCTTTCTCAAGGTAAAACAACCAACCAACACTAACTCTTTTCGCCTTTGCGCTTTCTTTCTTTTGTGTTTAAAACCTTTTACAAGTAAAAACATAAAACACACCAAAACAAGTGAGCGAACTACTGTTCGACTTTCCCATTGCGGAATACGTGGGCATCTTGTCAGGGGCTCGACCGGCGAACTTTGTAAATACTTCCTTCTTTTCCCGTGGTTTCTTATTTTCTCTTTTCTTTTGCATGCATGATTAGCGATTAAGCATAGATAGAAACACACCCATTAGCGAGAAGTAGAAGTGGATACGTGAGAGTACTACGGACGTGTGGGGTGCTAATACCTTCCCTTGGCGTAATAGATTCCCTTACCCTATCTCTGGTGCAAGACCGTGCCTTATCCTTACAGGTTTTGCGATGCGTTCACCTTTCTCCTTTTGCGAGATAAAAGCGTTCGATGGCGACTTCATTGATCGGTTATCGGATGATGTTCGACCGGTTGTCTCGATTGGCGACTTCCTTGGGGATCGGAGACACTGTCTGGTCCGATCAGGAGTCGATCCTAGCTTTTATTTTCATGTCTTTTGGGTGTTTATTTATTCGTTTATCTATTTACCTTTATCGCACCATTCTTTGTATGCTTGCATTGCATTCTATGTGGCATATTCTTTCATTATATCTTGTTTGGCTCATTACGCTGTGATCATTTCGATTTGGGTGGGAGTTACAAGAGGTAAAGGCCTCATACCGGCCAAGAGACACATAGGAACACATAGGAATAGAGTGGAACATGTCGGATACGGATGTAGATCTTGTAGTCCGCATGTCGTCCATGCTTGAAGGAGGTTCAATTAGGGGCTATCATCTTCGTAGGTGTTATGATGGTAGTTTCTCTAGCGAATAGATCACAGGTTACCTTGACCTTACCCAACCTTAGTTTCACGTGAGTGGGCGGGATCATGATTATTACGGTACATATGGTGACTATGTTACATTAGTGACTATGTTACTTGGTGACTATGTTACATTGGTGACTTGGTATTTTCTATTGATGATCGATGTTTTCTGTTGGTATGATATCATTCGGTGGCATTTTCTAGCCGTTACTCATCCGATTTTGGTTTTCTTCAATCGGGCGAAGCAGTATAGCTTTGATCGGTGTTCATGGAAGTAGTAAACCCATGATCAATGCATAATGTATTTGCATCATAACATGTTTATTTTAAAAGAAATGTCAGAAAAAGCATGTTATTTTATCTAACCCCATGCATATCATTTCGGGACTTCTTGTGGTTTACTATCAACATCGGGATGGATACCAACAATCAAACCAACACGGGCCCTAAGGAAGACTTCCTCATACTCTTTCATTGCATTATGTCTACGAAGTAAGAGCGGTATTCTTGTGAAGGATCTGATTGAAAGAGAGTTCGAAAAGATCATGGGAACATATTATCGTTACTAATGGAGGATTATGAGTTTATGCCATGCAATCTCTACTCGGTTTTATGATAGTGAGCTCGGTGTTTTACCTCTCAAGATTATCGTTAGCACCTACTCGGGAGTACTCTTTCCTTTTGGGTATCAGTATCACAAGCAGTTTGCCTTTTGTCAAAAGAATGGGTACTCCTGATTTTGAAGCCATTGCTAAAGCCCTTGGTTTGCGCGTTAGTGAAGTAAGGGGCAATTGGGTTCCGAAAGATCACACTTGTGGACTTCCGTTGGGTTTCCTTTTAGTCAAAGCTGATGAATTTTCCAAGGTTGGTAGTTGGAAAAGCTTCAATACTATCTTAGCCGTCATGATCTATGGTATGGTGATTTTTCCTTCTTTTGAGAAGTTTGTGGATGTTGCTGCGATTTCTGTTTTCATGAATGACAATCCGGTTCCTACCATCTTGGCTGATACATATTATGCCATTCACTCTCGCCATGGTCAAAGGCGTGTTATGGGTTGTATGCCTTTACTTTATCGTTGGTTCAACACACATTTGCTAAAGAGAGGCATTTGTTGATTATGCTAAAACCATGAAGTGGTTTAGCGAATCATCGTACTCACTTCATATGATATAGTTTGGAATACCATGTCGGTTACGAGATCATTACTAGTTATGGAGAGTTTCCAAATGTACCATTGATGGAACTAAAGGTTGCATCGTTATAATCCTATATTGGCGCCGTCAACTAGGATATCCTTTGTTGAAATACCCTTCTTCGTCGGTTGTGGCTATCTTCTTTGCAAATGATGAGAGGTTTGCTAATCAGTTGTCGTTGCATGGCTTCGGTTCAAAAAGAACGGTTTTCTTTGGCCAAAAGGAAATTATCGTTTGATTCTTACACATATTGGTTAAAAGATCGGGTCTCAAGATCCGGCTTCCATACAAAGGAAGCACCTTTGTATCTCAACTGGTTCCTTGGTTGAAAGTCAGTGCACTGATTTTGCTACTTCTATTCTTCATCCGTAATCTCTCCTCCAGGTTTAGTGCGTATTGAGGTTTACAAACGGCTCAATCGGAGAATTCACTTTGAAGAACGATTACAAGCTCAAGCCATGGACCTAGCATTTGCTCTTCAAGATAAAAGAGGTTATCGTTGAGATGAGCGAGAAAGACCAAGTTTTGAAGGCTTATGGCTTACTTGAAGAAACCAAGAGAGCCAAAGGTGGTAGTTCCTCTTCTTTTGATCAGATGACCAAAGTTTGACGAGGTACAAGAAGTTGAAGAATATGCAGATAGCTAATGAGAAATTGAAAGCCAAGCATGGTGAAGAAATCGGGTCTTAAAGCAACTCCGCAAAGAAGAATCTAATGCTAAAGAGTCCCTTAGCGAAGAAAGAACTTGAAGTTGAAGCCCAAAGTCGACAAGGTAGATGATTATCCTTTTAAAGAGGTTGAAGATTTGAAGACTAAGTGGCAATATGCTAAAGATGGAGAATATGCAGCATACACCATGTTGAGGGGTCGAGACATTCATGTGGCTAAGCTAGTAGCCGAGATCCATACGCTCAAGGCGCAAGTGGCCCTTAAATAAGTAGTTGCAAATGTTATTTGATGTTATTTGATTCGACGAATCACCTCCAGGCTTGTTGAATGGGGTTCGCTCACTATTGTGTTTGTATTAATACTCTGTGATCGCAGACTCTTGTATGACTCTATCTCATCTATGCACTTGAGCAGTTGATTCTCAATCTGATTGTGTGTCTGATCTTGATAATTATTGTTGTCACTATCCTATTATTTGATGTTTGATAACAAATTACAGAATGTCCGAAATGATCATTTCATGCATCATACATACCATGCATATGAGTTTTGTCAGGAGTTCTCATCCTCGGTTTACGCTTTTATTTAGCGGAAGATTGCAAACTTCCACCGTTACCACTCCGAGCAGCGAGAAGACGGATAAAGCAACCGGCGGGGAACTGGATGAGATGAAAGAACAGATGGGATTTCTCATGCTGGACATGCAAGACTTGAGAGAAGAGAACCAACAGTTGAAGACTCAGATAGGCTTGGTGATGGAAATTTTAGGGACCGTGTTGAGAAAGGGAGATGACCCCAATTTTCCTGACAACGAGTCGCTATTCCTCCTTATACTCGGGGTTTTCTTTGAGCCAAAGTGGGCATGCATCTACTCCATCACCACATATTCGAGGTCTCCTCGTTCACGTCAATTCTATTGTTCGAGAAGGTCTAGAAGGTAGAGCTCTTCAACCATGGTCCGCCACTCTGAAAAGCAATTCGATCCTATTCCGATGCCATATGCTCAGTTGCTTCCTCAGCTACTCAAGTTTCGGTTGGTTGAACTCCAAACTCTTGCCATGCCTGAAGGGATTCTATTCGAGTATGATGTGATGGCTAGGTGTGATTTCCATCAGGGCACCCCATCAGCGTCTGAGAGGGTTGTGACCTTGAAAAATGAGATTCGAGGATTTCCTTGACAAAGGGATTATCTGGTTTACTCCCAGGGGTTGAGCATAAAGTCAATTTTGCTCCAGTGCGATATGACCGTTATACTGCTTTGCTATACCTCAAGCGAGTTTGTGCGTCGAAGAGGATAATCGACCGCCCGCCCACCGGCTCATCAAGCGCGCCTCATCAAAAGACAACAAGAAATCGTGCTCTAGGAGGTTTGATGTTATTCCTATGAGCTATGCGATTTGTTTGTCCGTTTGAATGATCTTAATTGGTTGTTCCCAAGCACATTTGCTCCCCTCCTTTGGATAAGCGGCCCGAAACTACGATGCTAATGCTAGCTGTGAGTTTCATTCGGAACAGGGCATAGTATTGAAGATTGCCATGCATTCAAGTGCAAGGTGAGATCGATTGAGGCAAAAGCTATCAGTTTCACACCAGATGGTCATGTTCGGGTCCTCCGCTAGCTCAGCAAATGTCAAGACTTCAAAATGCATCATCAAAAGCAACAAGTCAAGTCTCCTCAACGGCAATTTCAAGATTCATTTGCATTCTCATTTGTAATCTTTCTTGTTTGTTTAGTACATGCTTGTATGCAGAACATTTTCATCTTCTGAATGATTATCATAATGCATTGAATATGTTTGTCTTGAACTAATCCATTTGTATACACTTTTAATTGTTTTCAAACGCTTTTGATATTCAACTCTTGTTAATAAAGCAAAACCTACATAGGGAGGATGAAAAATATACCAAGAATTTCAAAGCGGTATTGCTTTCAAATAAAAACCACCGATACGATGTACATGCCTTGTTTCAAATCCCCAACACCGGAGATATAAGGGAGTTAGACCCTCGTCAACCTTTGAGCCTTAAGTAGGTTTCTTTTGAGAAAAAACCACATTTTAAACCGGGAGGGGTAGTGTTCGATTAATCGAGTTGAGCTCAAAACTCATCAAGTATATTTCAAAGGATATAACAATGGTTATCCTTCAAAGGTTGAGCTATGTGATCAAGTTTCAATTGACAATAATGTGCATCATGGAAGGACAATACCCCAACGGAACTCCTTATCGAAGAGGACTTGGATCGCCACGATCACATCTAGCAAATCAAAGACAATGTGAAGATCAACATTGGTTAAAAACAAAACAAAGAAAAAAAAAAAAACAAGAAAAAGCCCGCTAAGTCGAACTTGGAAATAAGTCGCTTAGGCAAAATAAAAGGGCAAATGTTAAAAAGCAAATTGGCAAGCCGTAAAGGCGAGGATAATCACACAACATCCTCAATGAAGAACAAAGTCGTTGATCAAGCTCTAAGCAAAAAGGGTGAGTGGCTATCGGGTCCAAGAAGCCCCGTCCTTAACAAAGTCAAAGTGGCACGACCAAGAAACAACAATGGTTTCTCAACTTTCAATTTCCTCTTGTGAGAGATGATTGCTCGCATCAAGTTAACTGAACATAGGTTCGGAGAATATCATGAAGGGGGTGGGCACCAAATATTTTGAGCCTAAAAATCTTTCTTTCTAAAAACCGTGAACCAGGCCACGTTACAACCCTTAAAAGTCCTAACTGAAGCAGGGTTAATTTGAAAGCTAAGCTGTGATGAGAACGCGGTATCCTGACTCCTAGGAGACTTGCTAATACCTTTGAGTTTGTATCACACAATCTTTTGTTATCTTTAACAAAAAGCGATGTTTGACATATTTTCAAAAATCTTTTGTTTCAAGACAAGCATAGGATTTGCATTAGAATTATCATTTTTAGGATAAAACATTCTTTGCATATGAACAGGTGCTCAAACATCCAGTAAGCTTGCATAATGAGCATCAGATGAATACCTTGATCGTCCCAAGGGGCAGGTTGTCTGAAAATATATTGAACGGCCTTTCAAAGAACCATCTTCTGGGGCATTCAAATGGTATTATATCCTTGGGGCTCATTAAAACTGGAGCAACTTTGTCAAGGTTGGCCAATCCTTTCGAGACACGAGGCATGTTGATTATCTATGTTTCACTCGGGGTTCGAAAGTGGCGTATGGGTGACGTTGGCGGATGCACGATTACTCATTTGATTGAAATTCCTATATCTTGAAGAATACTCTTCAATATAGGGTCCTCTCCGTTGAGTCCGCTGCTATCTGACGGTCTCAAATTGGGTCTTTAGAAGTTTGTCGGGATGATTTGTTCTTCTTGATTCAAGCTTTTACTTGTTGTCCTTTGTCTTTTTCGCAATGAGTCGCGCTCTCCGTTTGTGCAAAATCGCGGTTATCTTACCCGTGTTTGCATTACCTTTCAGTATTTTTGGTATCCACACTCGGTGTGTGGTAATCCAAATGCTTGATACTCTTGAAGAATTATACCCGCCTTTGGCTGAGGATATTATAGTTCTTGCAGACACTTCCTCGATGTCATCATCTCGGTAATTAATGCGGTTCGTCTTAACTAGACGTTCTCTTCCCTTTGCAAGTTCATCTTCACACAGATGTCCTTCCCATAAGTTCGTCTTAACTAGGCGTTCTCTTCCCCTTTGCAAGTTCATCTTCACGGATGTCCTTCCCATGAGTTCGTCTTAACTAGGCGTTCTCTTCCTCTTTGCAAGTTCATCTTCACTGAATGTCCTTCCCGCCAAGTTCGTCTTAACTAGGCGTTTCTTTCCTTTGCAGTTCATCTTCTTGCAGATGTTCTTTCTTGCGAGTTCGTCTACACCCGGCGTTCTCTTTTCTCTTATCAATTCGTTTTCATATATTTGTCTTGTTCTTTCTTACAGCGGGTTCGTCTTCGTCCGGCGTCCTCTTCTTCTTTTCCTACAAGTTCATCCTCCTTACGGGTGTCCTTTCTCAGTTGGTTCGTCCTTGACGATGCTCCCTCTCATGGATTTTCTTCCATTATCGGGTATCTCTGACTTGGTGCCCTCACGCCATCCTCCAATGAAATTCAATATCTTTTCGAAGCATGGACGAGAAAACAGTGAAACTTCTACAAAGAATCGAGATGTAGCTTTTGTCATCACATACCATATTTGGTGAATCTCTAGCGGATGTTATCGACAAATCCTTATTGTAAACGAGTACCAATCCCGGTGCGGGTTGACAATATTTGTCTCAGTGAAAGTCCCTAATGGATGTTCTCCAAAGTCATTAAGTGTGTTGTATCCGATATTCCCTATGGAGTTATACGGATTGTTGATCGGGCGTTTGATCCCCCAATGAGTCGCATATTGTCCACAGATGATCCTCCCCAGAGGGTTCTCATCTCTTGACATCCCCAGCAGTTGACATATCTTTGTCTCCCCAGCTAGAGTTGTGATGGGTAGATGGAAGATCTTTTCTAGGGCGTATATTCTATTTCCCCGACCTCCCATCCAGCTGACATGTCTCCCGTGGCATCATTTCCTCAGTAGGCTCATCAAGCAAGATTCAGTTGTCTTGAGAGATTTTTTTGGGCATTCCTCGATGCTCTAATCCCCGACTGAGTTCTTATTTCATTCATTTTATATATGTCTTGCAAGCATGCATCATTACATTGACATAATCTCCTAAAAGAGTCATACATCTCATAGGATTACAGGTCAGAAATGCATTTTCATCCCACAATGTCAAGTTTCTTTTGGAATCCGTTGTCCGCTTTCTTAGGCGCAATATGTCCATCTTCTTGATTAGTGTTGAAAGCGCGGCCTTACCACAGGCGCAACCGCGTCTTCGCTCCAACAAGCCCTACACTTGACTTTCCCGTCGGTAAAGCTAATCGGCACCTTTAGTCTTTGCATCACATATCCGCCCAAGCGTAGCGTAAATGTGGTTAGTCACTGGTGTATCTAGTCTTTATTTCCACTTGCATGTCGGTCCTTCACGACATTGTGGGTCTTCGAGAACAAGAATACTCTTGTTTTTGTCATCGTAAAACTAATCGGCACCTTTAGTCTTTGCATCACATATCCGAAAGCTGTCGGCGTAAATGTGGTTAGTCTACTGGTGTATCTAGTCTTTATTTCCACTTGCATGTCGGTCCTTCCACGGCATTGTGGGTCTTCGAGAACAAGAATACTCTTGTTTTTGTCATCGATAAAGCCTAATCGGCACCTTTAGTCTTTGCATCACATATCCATGCTATCGGCGTAAATGTGGTTAGTCTACTGGTGTCTAGTCTTTATTTCCACTTGCATGTCGAGTCTTCCACGGCATTGTGGGTCTTTCGAGAACAAGAATACTCTTGTTTTTGTCATCGATAAAGCCTAATCGGCACCTTTAGTCTTTGCATCACATATAGCCCAAGTTTCGGCGTAAATGTGGTTAGTCTACTGGTGTAACTAGTCTTTATTTCCACTTGCATATCGGTCCTTCCACGACATTGTGGGTCTTTCGAGAACAAGAATACTCTTGTTTTGTCATCGATAAAGCCTAATCGGCACCTTTAGTCTTTGCATCACAAACCCGCGGTGTCGGCGTAAATGTAGTTAGTCTACTTGGTGTCTAGTCTTTTTACTTGCATCAGTCCTTCCCTGGCATTGTGGGTCTTTCGAGAACAAGAATACTCTTGTTTTGTCATCGTAAAAGCCTAATCGGCACCTTTAGTCTTTGCATCACAAACCTCCCGAGTTGTGGCGTAAATGTGGTTAGTCTACTTGGTGTATCTAGTCTTTATTTCCACACATGTCAGTCCTTCCTGGCATTGTGGGTCTTTGAGAATAAGAATACTCTTATTTTCTCTTCTTGAGCAGTCTAATCGGAGTTTTCCGGTCTTTGCATCACCACAGCCAAGCTTCTCGGTAAATGTGGTTAATCTGGTTTACGATATCTAGTCTTTGTTTCGCTTGCATGTCGGTTTCTCCTTGTGGATTAAATGGTAGAGCCAATTCTTTGGTCGAGAATACACTGTACCATTGTCACAGAATTCAACATTTATTTTGTGTTCCTCCTTGTAGTGACCCAGTTAAGCTCTGGCTCAACATATCTTTTCCTCAACAAACACTGAAATTCAGAGCGTAAATTTTCGAGTCCATTTTGGTATTCAATCACCTCGTGCTTTGTCACTCGGAAGGCAGACGCCAACCTTGCTCTCAAGTTCGAGGATGATTGAATAGGGGCAGCTGTTGTACCCCAAAATTCACCCTCTTCATTTTTTTAATATAAATAATTGGCTAACACTTAATTAATAGGTGCATCGCATACATATCATTCATGCATTAATCATGGGTTCGAGATTTTCCAATCGTATGAATCTGTACAATTCTGAAGAAGAGGTTTGATTCCCCAAAGTTGAATATTTGAGGTTCTGTCAATTCAAGCATCCTCTCGGTATACAAGCGTGTCCAGAAGCTTCTGATTATTATCTCGCGAGTTGAGGTTTTGGAGTTCTGATCGTCTATCAGGTGGATGCTGATTACAATTTCAAGCTACAGTGTGTTGTCGTCGGATATTTGAACCCGAACTGATTTTATGGCCTTCCGTGAGTTGTGAAGCATTGGTATTTGGCCTTCTCGATCTCGCGATTTATCGGAAAATCAAGAAAACGGATAAAATGATATTTGAGCGTGTATCGGAAAGTCAACAAAAGTCAAAGTTTGACCGGCGAATTTCGGTCAAAATTGTGGTCAAAGTCGACATTCGAGAAAATGCGGTCATTTGTCGAGAAAAGTCGAAGAATCGGGTAAAATGAGGTTTCTTGCATTTTAAGTAATTTTAGACTTAGAAAATTTTCTAAGTTTAAGGTACTTTTGTTCACGAGCCATATTGCATAACCGTATCTTGCCCGTCTGTGGTCAAGTTTGTGAATTGATAGTCGTTGGAAGAGCGCATTTCATGCTCGACTTTGTCACTATGAAGATTTTTGAAATGCCGGATTTCGAGTTATACAACACGAAATTTGAAATTCATAACTTTTGAAGTTTTACACTTAGTAAAATTTTGAGTGTTTTAATGTGTTCAAGTACTCGATTTGGGAGGCAATTCCCACGTGTTTGAGGCATCGATTAATTAAGTTCAACATCAAAGTTGCTCATTTAATGGCAATCTACAACTTTGCTGAAGAAATCGAATCCATTCGGAACGGATAAAAATTACAGACTCGAATTACGCTTTATCATTTCTAAAAATTCAACACTTAGAAAAATTTGAAGTGTTTGTTTGTGCTTTTCTTGACAGCTTAGTGGTCGATTATGTCATAGCTCGTGGCTCCGAATCAGAAAATGCTCAACTGAAAAATTGTTCATTTCACGGCAACGAAACTTTGCTGAAGAAGTCGAATTCATTCGGGACTCGAATCGGAGTTATAAAGCTCGGAAAATAAGAACGCATATGTTTGTTAAATTCGGTATTTTTGTGCACATGTTCAGGGCTGTTTTCGTCAATGATTCGATCGCCTTACGAAGAAATTCGAACACGAATTTGAGTTCGTAATTCCATCTACAAGTTCCGTTTAGCAACTTTTCCGTTTCGGACGTCGGAGAATGGGGAGCGCCGTAAGTGACAGCATGAAGTTGTTAAAATGCAAGACAACATGCAATTTTTGCCATGGTCAGCGGCGTTTCATCGAGCAGTTGGTCGCGCATGTTCGGCTGTTTTCTCGTCGATCCGATCGCCCTGCGGAAAACTCGAACACGAAAAATAAGTTTGCGTGTCCTCTATAAGTTCCGTTAGAAACTTTTGTTTGGACGTCGGAGCTGGGAGATACGAGTCGCGTAAGTGAGCAGCGTGAAGTTGGTAAATGCTACATGTCATGCATAAAACACTTGACCAGCGGGCATTTCGTCGAACATTCACGTGACAAACTTCAAACACTTTTTCTCGAGATATAAACTTCTGAATTTTGTCGAACTATAAAGTTGTCGTATGTCACGCGAGCTTTCCAACGGCACCAATTTTATATCGTTCGGGTTAATTATCGAGAAGTTCAGATCCTTAAAGTAAGGTGTATGAGTTGATGTAATGGACACTTAGAAAAAATCCAAATGCTCAAACCGACGTGTCGGCATGACTTAGAGACTATTTTCGGACATACTACGGGTTTCGATTGAACTTTCAACACGAAGTTGTTCGTCAATGTGCAATCTCAACTTCGGTCTTAAGATCTCGTCGCGAAAAGATTCGTGGCTCGAGTTAAATCGTCGAAAACGGGGATATAGATTGATTTGTTAAGATGCGGTTTGGTGTTAATGTGTTTGGACTTGTTCATTTCTCTTGCTGGCTGCTTAAACAAACTCACGCCACAACTCTTATTTTTCATAACTGAACTCTCATTTTTTCTTCCTTCCAAAAACTAATCCCGCTGCACTCTTTCACCTTTTTCAATTTCTTTTTGACCTCCACCTCATCCATCATTCTCTCCACTTGCAGAGAACAAAACAACTCACTCTCCATCCATAACAGAAATTTTCCTTCCATTTTCTTGGACTGATCATAACAGAAAAACTCCATCAATCTATTCACTCTCTTCTCCATCCGCGATCTCTCTCGCCACTGACCTTGACTCTTTTCTCTCTCTCTCTGCATAATTATCCTCACCATTAACAATCAAAAAACGAAAATTCTAACAACCACATAACAACCTTCATCTTCATTTCAAACACCATGACCATTCTTGACTCACTCTGTCTCTTCGTTTTCTCTTTGATTCGGTGACATTACCATCTTCCTCTCTCACTGCTGTGATACGGTGAACTGACTTTGTAGGATTTTTGTATCCAAATGTGCGGATAGCAAGAGTCGCCACCGACTTTTATTTTTATCCAATTAAGGGAAGGTAAAAGTAGCGAAAAAGACCTTCGTTAGATTACGAGTTCGGAGAATGGTTATGAAAAGGGAAGGTATTAGCACCCTTTCCATCCATGATTTATTCTACAGGCTCTTAGTTGCTCTTAGATAACTTTTATAAATTGCTTTACATGTGTTTGAAAAATGTTTTGAAAAGGCATTTCGCTTTGACTTTGTAATGATTCATGTAGGAATGTATTCAAAGTGTTGAAATGTTCGTTTTGAAAGAGAATTTGAACTTTGAAAAGTGTGTGGTGTGAAAAGCATTTGATAGAGCAAGCAACTAAAGACTTATTTACCCACTCAGAATTGGTCGTTTATTGTGCTACATTTCCTTTAGAATAGCGCTAGCCATACCATTAGTTAGTATGTAGCTCCATTCGTTGGATGTAGCGGGACATTCGAAGGGACATCGGATGGTCATAGAAAACTTTAGGAAGTATCCTAGCATTCGAAGGACTATCATCATTTTCGTAGGCGACAATCGAGGTCAAGATCATGTATTCGGAGCGACATCGTGGGTCTATGATCTTTGTATCGAAGGACTATGATGATTTATTTGGAGAACAACGGTGCTAGAATACCTCGTTCGAGGACATGACCATTTTTGAATTCGTAAGGCAACGAGAAAGTACCTAAAGTGCATGTGTGAGAGAAGTGTGTCAAATTCAGATATTTTATCTTGAAGATTTGTGTGAGCTATGTCCAATTATTATCTTGCCATACACGCCTAATTACTAGCAATTGATAAGGGTGCGGAAAGTAAAATGCGGAATGTAAAGGTGCGGAAAATAAACCTACGCTATTACATGGCTTTGGGGCAGATACATAATTTAACTTGCGGAAAATAAAACCCTAAATTATAAATAATTTAACTTGCTGGAAATATGATAAATATATTAAAATAATTTTTTTGGGATTTTTTAGATGCAATTTAATAATTAAAAACTAATTAACAATGATTTAAATGCTAAATTATAAATAAAAATAAATATGCATGCAAAATAATATTTTTCAATTTTATAAATTAAATAAGTATTTTCTGAAAATAAATGCAAAAGGAAAAAATATTTTGATGATTTTTAATGCATGAATAAAAATTATGAAAAGAAATCAAAACAATGCAAAAATATTAAAACATGAAAAATGAGAAAATATGAAGTTGCAAACTTGTAAAGAAATGTCATGGCCAGGGATCGAACTGGGGATCTTGTGTTTCAAACTTTGAGAATCAACACTGACATACACCATACACGCGTCTGTGTTTGAAAAGCGGACTTAGTGGACTTTCACAGCATTAACCTCTGTTGCCGTTCTCGGCAGACTTCATCTCCTACCTTTTGAATTTTGAAATTTCAGATGACTTTTGCTTTCGGCCTTTAGCTCCAAAGTCAAAAAGCAAGCACGCATAATATAAATACATTCTAAAGTCATGGTTGATTAATCATTCGGATGCAATGGTATAGGTCTCATGGTCGTTTTCCGTTTAAAGGAAACCCCAAATCGTGTTGAGAAACCTAACAATGGCATCATATTCGGCCATGGAAATCGATTGAAGCACCAAGTTTGCAAACACATCACTAAACACAAAAACAACAACAAAACATGTTATAATGCATGAATAATGAAACACGATTTCAAAATTTCCAGAACAAACCGATTCGTGATTTCTCAATTCGGATGGTTTTGATGATATAAGAGTGGATCGACTCTAAAGATCTCAAGGAACAAGATGGAATGCTCAGAATTGGTGTGGATGGCTGGAACTAGGATTGCTAGTTGCTTCAAGGACCACGAATTGACTTTAGGTTAGGGTTTGTGGAGCAATTTTTCGTTTTTCTTGATATATGCATCATTATCTTTGGATGGATTTGGAATGGTTTTGGAAAGAATTGATCAACATTCAATGGAAATCAAATTTTGATATTCTTATGAAATCAAATTTTCAAATTTGTCAATTTCAATCCAATCTTGCCAAATTTGATCCAATTTAAATTGCATTTGTGAGTTAATTGGACCTTAAGGAAAGAATAAAATCAATCTTTGCCATTAATTTCAATTTTATAATTTATTTTAAGATTTAATTTGCATTTAAATGAATAAATTACAAATTAAATAGAAAAATAAATCAAAAATTCGTGGCTTTGGGCTTGGACACTCCTAATTGCTTGAGGAACAAGTTAGGATGAAGAAAAGTAGGCCCATTTGCAAAGATTTGATTTTTGAAGTATCTCTCTTTGCATTCTTCCAAAATTGCCCAACTTGTGATGGTGTAACTTGCTCAATTTTCCACATTTTTAGTGTTCTTGGACTTTTGGAAAGCTCTAAGAGTCCTCTAACCAATGTCTTTGGTCTCATCTCATTTGGAGTTACCATGCTCAATATATCTTCAAAACAAAAGTTGACTTTTGTTGACTTTGAAAACACTGTAATGTTTTGAGCTATACCTCTCAAATGAAGCATTTTTGGACATTCTTGTGAGACATGAAGTTGTAGAAATTGAATTTCCTTCAAAACAAGAGGTGGTGGAAAAATTACGAGAAAGTATGAGAAAGTTATGATCGGTCAAAGTTAGGTTGACTTTTCACTAGAAACCCTAATTTAGAAAGTTTGACTTTTGAGCAAATCTTGAGTTTTCTTGATGAATCATGATCAACCCTTGATCAAATGATGAATGTAACTTCAAAATGAGGATGTTGACCAAAATTATGAAGTTTGGTGTATGTTGACCACAGTTGACTTTTTGTCCAATACACCCGATTTTCAACCATCTGAGCAATTGCATGAGGAAACTTGACTTGTGAGGCTTGAAATTTGACATGGAGAATCTTTGAAGCATATGAGGAGGCATGAAGGCCATTGGGGATGTTGGAAATCCATCTTGACTTGAGAGATACAAACCTAGTTTGGGTTGATTGTCTAGGAGAGTTTGTCGATCGACTCTTGAGGAATCCTTGAGTATGGGTGTATGAAATCTCTTGAGTAGATGGAGGGCAAATTTTGGGGTATGACACCTGCCATAACCGCCACAACTGCCATAACCGCGTAACAACCGTTTTCCATTCTTCTACGCATCTTCATCATTCTTTCTCTCACATTCACTACACTCATCAAGAATCATCACCATTTTCTCTCATTGATCCGGTAGTTCCACGGACAACAAAGCGAATCTCTATCTTCTTCTTCTTCATCTAACAGGGCTTCGGATCCCGTTCTTCTTCCTCTCCATAACCGTCGCTACTCCATCCCTCTCTCCCGTGATGAAGGTGGTGCACAAGCGGTGATTATGAAAAAAAGCTTTTCTCTTATTCTCTTTGCTTGTCAGATGCGTGAATGATTGAATTTTCAAACAACAAGGATAATTAGAGATATCATTCTCGCTTTCGTCTTCACCTGACAGCGGTATTATAACCGTTCTTCATCTTTCCGGTGATACTCTTGAGACTTGGTGCGAGTTCATTGATGTGGTTGGCGGGGACGTCATGACGCCTCCTCTATGGCGTTGGTTCGAGGAAAACATAGCATCGTTGATAACCACCGTGAGCGATGGTCTTGCTCGTCGGAGAAGATAAGCTGCTGCTAGGGTCCATTCGCATGGAAGGTTAAGAACACGTGTATCGTGTATCGATTCGCAACATCGTGTTAACGTGGTGTGTCGAGATCGAATCCGTATGCAAGCATTGATATTGGACATACACGGTAGTTCTTGCATGTTCAATTCTTTGTTTAAATTGAATCGGATCTTGAAAGATTGAGTTGATATCAATGGAATGTAAGGTGAATTTGGAATCTATGAGAAGAATCGATCGGGAAGGTAGTGATAGCGTTTCGTTTCGGTGGTTTAACCTTCGCCGGTGAGTGGCGGAGGAAATTTGATTCCGTCGTGATCCATCGTTACCCTAGCCGTGTCAATTTCTAACGAGGCATTGTCGCCGGATGCGTGTCGACACGTATTCGCTTATATCGATGCTTTGAGCAATTCTCACGGTTTACTTTTGTTGCATAGTGCGGTGCTTGAAGTATTCCGGATTATTTACGTAGCTTGCGTGCTTGATTCTATCCGATTCGGTACTTACTACATTTATTGCATTCTCTTACACTTTTCCTAGATATCATGAGAAGTAGGGCTTTACAGCTTTCTTTTGCCATGAAGTAGGAATAGAGATGCATGAAGGGGCTTCCGTGGCTGGAGCATGTTAGGGAACCCCTCGGTTTATTTAAAGACCCGTTTAGGGCAATTATGTGTGCTAGCATGTTTGGTTGTTTTAAATCCTCCATCCGCATGGGGAGGTAGCTTTCGATAAGTGTTTACATTTTGTGCTTGCATAGGTGGAGTGGTTAGGGCGCTTGACGTGGTACCACTAAGCAAAGTCCGCTTTTTATATTTCATGTCATCGAGTCATTGATATATGGGCAAGCGGAAGGTAGGTCGACAACGAACCCCCTACGCAGTTCTATCCGTGTCACTCGAACCTGCGCGAATGTGTTGCTTCCTTTATCGAGTCAACAATAAAAGTGGCAAGAGTTCCTATTCGAGCTCTCCACGCTTTCTTGGGGTTCGCATTTCTTTGCGAACTGCATCATTTGCTCTTCAACGAAATTGGATGTGTCGGCTCTGGTTGACTCACGGTATGCTACGTTCTTGTCGAGGCTATGGGACTTCCTCCTTTTCTGCGCTTGTGTGTCATTTGTTTGCTTGCATTGCATTGTTTTGCGTGCTTTTTAAAAGCATTTGCTTGCTTATCTGCCCATCCCTTGGTTCCACACCAAAGCGGATATAGATAGCTTTCCGTAGGGCTGCTCGATTAGGATAGATTCTCGAGCCTGAACATTAGGATCTACATCCTTTGCATGTTGACATAGGTAGAATTCCCTTACATCCTCAACCATAAGTCCAATCTTGCATGACAACATTAGGGCTAGTACTAGTTAGTTTCCTTTTGTTTTGCTAGTTTCTTTTTGCATCCTTGCATGTAATTAAAACTAAAACTTCTTTTCCTTTCAAAACAAAACACTTAATAATGGTTTAAACTCCTTTCTCAAGGTAAAACAACCAACCAACACTAACTCTTTTAAGCGCTTGCTTTCTTTCTTTTTGTTTAAAACCTTTTTACAAGTAAAAACATAAAACACACCAAAACAAGTGAGCGAACTACGGTAAACTTTCCCATTGCCGCGAGGTCGTAGGCATCTTGTCACGGGGCTCGACCGACGAATTTGTAAATACTTCCTTCTTTTCCCGTGGTTTCTTATTTTCTCTTTTCTTTTGCATGCATGATTAGCGATTAAGCATAGATAGAAACACACCCATTAGGCGAGAGTAGAAGTGGATACCGGAGAGTACTACGGACGTGTGGGGTGCTAATACCTTTCCTTGGCGTAATAGATTCCCTTATCCTATCTCTCGGTCGCAAGACTTAGTGCCTTATCCTTTTAGGTTTTGCGATCATTCACCTTTCTCCTTTTGCGAGATAAGCGTTGATGGCGACTTCATTGATACAGTTATCGGATGATGTTCAGCCGGTTGTCTCACCACTCTAGTATTGTTTAATACTTGAGGTGGACGTTAGTTGAGTTGTAAGTTTTTAATCATCTATAAGCTTTGAAGCAATGATGGTTATGTATCTTTGAAGTGTGTCTGCAAGTCTTTTGTTATTGTTATTATCATTATTATCACGGTGTGTGATTGAGGGGGGAGTGAGAGGGGTTTCTCATATCTGTTGTACCCCAAAATTCGCCCTCTTCTTTTTTGTATTTCCGACTTATAATTCGATTGCATAAACATATATGTAGGTGCATGCATATCATTGATCATGGGGTTACCGGGTTCAAAACATCCAGTGCAGAAAACAACGTGTTTGACTATCTCGGATCATTTGAGCCAAGAATCAATGTTTCTCAGTTCGTACGACTATTTACAAGATTTTTTGGTCAGGAAGCTATTTTGGCTTGGTTCCACAATCTTTGGAATCATATCAATATGTCCTCCAGATTAACTTTTCAAGTTGGAGGTCATTTCGTCAGAAAAAATGAATTTATTTGCTTATTTCTCAATAAAGTGGATTTTGGGTTTCGGTGTGTTTGGACTCTAGAGGTGTATCTCACTGGTCGAATTTTCGATGAATTTTGATTGGAATGTTCCTCTCATTTTATCTACAACTTTTGTAGAAAGTCGAGAGCAAATTATGTGAGGAAGGTCCGGAAAAATTCAATTTCTCAAGAGGATTAAGCGAATTTTAGTCTTTGAGCGGTGTTCTTCCCACTAAAAAGTTCATAACTCTTATCTGGAACTTCGAAATTGGCGGGCAATTTAAATTCGTGTCGAACCCTTTACAACTTTCATTTACAACTCGGGAGCTGATTCCTCACCGTTTAAGACCAGTTTTTATTCTTCCGACGCAATTTTGAGTTGAACCGAGCAATTATCATAAGTACGAACTTCAAAAATCATATCTCGCTTGTTTTTTATCGAAGCGAGATGGGACCAGTACCAAATTTCACAAATTTTGTTATCTTCAGTTGTCTCGAAACACTCACTTGCAAATTTTGATCGAGAAGACCTCGTTCGAGGCATTTTCTCTGACGCGTTGAGAATTCGCATCGTCGGGCCTTGCGAAACGTCTTGAAACAAAAATTCATATCACATTGACCGTTCATCGATCGGCGTCGAAATTTTGATTACATAAGCAAAATCGTGTTCGGACATTTTGTTTACATTCAATTTAAAATTCTGCATGTATTTGGTTGTTTTGGATTGTGGAAAATTATTTTGATAATCGCGATTTGGATTTAATTGTGGATCCAGGCACTCCAAAACCAAATTTTTACACTATAAATATATTTTACCACTAACAAAATTGGTAGAGGAATCATTTGTTAAATTTGACCCAAAAGCTCTCACCTTTCTCTCTCAATTCTCTCTCAACTCAAAGTTGCACAACCACCTCAACCACCTCCAACCACCTCAAACCACCAACAACCACAACGAATTCCAAAACCACGGCCGGAAAACTTTTTCTTATTTGTTTCTTCTTCTCTCCTTCTCTCGGTGACCTCATACTCTTCTTTCCTTTCAATTCTCAAGGATCAAATCAAGCTTTTCATCAATCAAGAACATTGAAGGCGTTTATGGTGTCGGGTGAAGAGTTGAAATTTTCCTCTTCATCAATTCTCCAAGGATTCAAGATTCTCCTCTTTTATTATCATCATTCAACTTTGATTTGGTATTTTCTTGGAGAATTACAAGATTTTCCTCATCAATTTTAACTCAAAGCTTCAAGTACAAGTAAATGCTTATTTACTTAAGTGCTTATTCAATCGATTTTCAATTGTTGAATTTCTTGAAATTGAATATTGAGATTGCTTGCAAGTTCGTGTGGATTGATTATAGCATTTGTTTTGTCAATTCATTGATCTTGATCCGTTTTGGAGCCTTAAAGGTGTCGGTGTGAAACTTTCTACACACACACCTACACTTGTGTTGTGACTTTGCATTGCATTTAGGTACTTGATGTGAGCATTGTGGATCATAAATTATATGATCATGCATCAAGTAATATGTAAATTCTTTGACATGCATTGAATCATTAATTTGAGGCTTATTTCGTGCATTGAAATTGCGTTGAAATGTAGGAACTAACACCTAGTTTTTAGGTACACTTGCACTACACCTACACATTGCACGCAACTCACATACACACACTTGAATTCATACATTGTGACATAAGTTGCATATTTGCATATCCATACATTTGCATGTAGGATAGTTGAATTAATTTGATATGGTGTTGTTCGACTTTTATGGCATAAAAATATGTTGAAATTTTACTTTACACAACACTTTGACACTTTGAACATCTAATTTCTCTCAACATTCTTACATGTTTGTATAACATTTAGGTAGTATTTGCATTGAGTATGTATCACTTGCACATGATATCACGTACATTTGCATTTTTATTCATCTAAATACCATCAAAACACATTGGAAACAAGTTTGTTTGAATTTAGTGGAAAATGACATGACACTTGAAAATTGATAAAGTTGGACATAATATTTGTTTTGGCTCTAATTTTTAATCCGTGATGAGTTTTTTTTCGAATTTTCTTAATGTAAATCATGTTTCTCGAGCCATCTGAAGCTCTCCATGAGAACAATTTCTTGATTTGGACATGTTTCGGTCAAATCTGGGAGCTGCTGACTTTTAGGCGAAAAATATATCTGTACAAGATTTGACCGAACCGTCCGCATTTTTGAGACCGTACGCGTGTGCATAGCTTTTGATATTTTTGATAAATCATTTTGATTTTTTTCTTTAGCTTATGCCTTGTGTTTTGGTTCACTTTTCAAATTTATCCATAATGGTGTTTTTTGACTCAAAAAGTGTCGGGGTGAACCTTTTTTATACACTACACACACATACATTTGTGGTGTTGATTTTCTTTGCATATAATGTCTAATACTTATTCTAACCCTCAAATAACCTCTTGACTAATATGTGGGCATGTTTAGGTAGTTGGCGCTGATTTAGAACCCTTAATTGAGTCATATAATTAGGATCTCATGTAGCTAACATTAGGCGACGATTGATCATTTTAGCTTCATTTGTGCTAAATATGTTTTAAGCATAATTTTCTTGTGTATTTCATTTGAGATCATTTAGCATGAGTTAGCTACTGACTTGTATGATTTTATATCTATTTGAATTCAATAGTTACTTAATTCTCAAGTTTCGATTAACTTGTAATGTTTAGAAGCATGTTTTTCCTTTGCCGTTTGAATTGACTAATCTTAGGAGTGTAATGTCATGTTTTTCTTTGAAACTTTAGGATGTTTTTCTACCATCTAATTGTAGTTAAATGTGTACCTCACCTTAGGATTGTAAATAGAATTTCAAAGCTAACTTTTAATGGTTCGATTCTTAGGAACTAGTTTGATAATTGTATAGTTTTTCTAGCTTCCTTTCGCATGTTTAGTTTGTGGTTTTCCTTCTATTTGTTTAGATGTTTAGGAAAGCTTTAGAGAATGTAGTTGCTGCCATCTATTAAGGATTTACCTCTCATGCTTTGTTTTCTTTGTAAATAATGCATTTTCAGTCATTTTAGTGTAGATTTTTGGTTTCTAACTCTTCTAGATCTTCTAATCATGTTTAGCATTACGTTGGAGAACTATTGTGATGGACTTAGCTCGATTTTGATATCATTCATGTGGTATTTTGCATTATGTATGCGTTGCTGCCGTTTTCCATTCTTATGTTGCTATACATTTACATTTCATTTCTTCACCTTTGGATCATATTTTGACATGTGATGTGAATATGCAATTATATTCCCTTCCTTGTTATTTTGACATGTTTGTTGACTTACGCAAGGTACATTGAGGATATTTTGGTTAGGTACCTAATTGTACACTAATATACCACTTTTCCGATGGTTACATTTTGCGTTTTAAGCGTATTGTGCTTTGTGTTTTCTCATATTCAGAAACACATATTATTGCTTTATGCGGATTGTAATTTCTTGCGGGTTCATTGGATATCGTCGAATGTGTATAGACACACATTACCGTGAATATCGATGCACATCCTTTATACGTATTATCTGGATAGTTTCTTGCAGGTTTATTGGATATACGTCGAATGTGTATAAACACACATTCTTGACCGTGCATATCGATGCACATCCTTTATCTGTATTATGCGGATTACGATCTTGTACAGGTGTATTTGCTTCGAATGTGCATGACACACATTTCGATTATGCTTTTTGTGCCTCCGTACACTTCTCACCGGATTTCTTTATTGCGTGCCAGCAGTACTTGAAGTTTTCTGGAGTATTTTTTTAGCTTGCAGTGCTCTTCGGATCATTATTTGTTTGGTATTTATTTTAATTTGTTTACCGCATTCTTTTACCGCTTTTCTAGAGCATGAGAAGTAGGATTTTACCGCTTTCCTTTCCATGAGAAGTAGGAATAGAGATGTATGAAGGGGCTTCGATAGTTGGAGCATGTTCAGGAACTCCTCTGGTTTATTTAAAGACCCGTTTAGGGCGCTTTTGTTTGCTAATTGTGTTTGGTTTGTTTAAAATCCTCCATCTGCATAGGGAGGTAATTCTTAGTAAGTGTTTATATTTGTGCTTGCATAGGTCAAGAGTGGTTAGGACGCCCGACGTGGCACCACCAAGCAAAGTCCCACTTTTTATATTTCCTTCTATCGAGTCATGATGATATGATGGGCAAGCGGAAAGGGTCCGCAATCGACCCCTGCACAATTCTAGTCCGTGTCAGCTCAGCACACGCGAATCGCGTTGCTTCCTTTATCGAGTCAATAATAAAAGTGGCAAGAGTTCCCTATTCTGACTCTCCACGCTTTCCCGGGGTTCACATTTATTATAGAGCTTGCATCATTTGCTCTTCACACTTGACCATTCATGTCATACGGTGATACTATTCACAAGAATCGGATGTGTCGGCTCCTGGTTGACTCACGGTATGCTCGTTATTGTTTGAGGCTATGAGACTTCCTCCTTTTCATGCGCTTGTGTGCCATTTGTTTGTTTGTATTGCATTGTTTGTGTGCTTCTGCCAAAGCACTTGCTTGCTTCATCCCTTTTTGTCATCTTCGAATCTACTTTAGGTAGTGATTCGAGATAGACATAGATTTAGGTTACAAACCTGTTCCATTCCTTTTTGTCGTCTTTGATTCTACTTCGTTGTGAATCGAGATAGACATAGATTTAGTTGTAAACCTTTGGCATGTTCCTTAGGTTCTCTTGAATCTACTTTAGGTCGTAATTCGAGTTAGACCTTAGGTTGTAATCCATGCATGATAACATTAGGGATAGAGTTAGATAGTTTCCCTTGTTTGTTTTCTACTTTCTTTTGCATCCTTGTGTAATAAAACTAAAACTTGTTTCTTTTTCCTTTACAAATCAAAACACTTAATAATGGTTCAAACTCCTTTTTCAAAGGTAAAACAACCAACCAATGCAAACTCCTTTTTGCCTATGGGTTTTCTTTTGTGTTTAAAACTCTTTTCATAAGTAAAAACACATAACCCACCAAAACATATGAGTCAACTTCGGACTCGACTTTCCATTGCGAGGGAATCGTAGGCATCTTGTCACGGGGCTCGTCGAGCAAACTTTGTAAATACTTCCTTCTTTCCCCGTGTTTTCTTTATTTTCTTTTCTTTCACATGCATACTCTTTGCATCTGAATATAGCAATTAAGCAGTAAATAGATATAAGCACACCCATTAGACATAAAATAGAAGTGGATACCGTAGAGTACTACGGACGTGAGGGGTGCTAATACCTTCCCTTCGCGTAATAGATTCCCTTACCCTATCTCTCGGTCGCAAGACCGTGTCTTATCCCTTTCAGGTTTTCGCGATGCGTTCACCTTTCTCTTTTTGAGAGATAAAAAATGTTCGATGGCGACTTCATTGATATAGTTATCGGATGATGTTCAGCCGGTTGTTTCAATATCTAAGAGGTTCTAAGTGTCGCACCCCAAAATTTGTCCTCCTAAATTTAATTTATCTAACTTAGGTTTCACATTCACCTGCATATGATTCCATTAGGTCATTAGCATTTAACTGTCACTCATTCATCGCATTTGCATCGTTAGTTGCGTTCAGGTTGACCGAAAGTCAATTTAAACCAAAATTCGCATCGTTTTGTAGTTGTAAAATACCCGTTATTTTACTTCATGCATTTTTATCTCTCTACATGTTTCTTGCATCATGTTAAGTTATTTATATGTCGATGAAATTGATATTTCGGTTTTATAAATAGACCATTAAAAGCGATTCGACACTGTGCGGAAAATTAGCGGGGAAAATATTTCAAGTTTTCACCTTTAACTCACTGCTTTATGAATCTACGTGTCACGTAGATCATGAAAATATACTCTCTCTAATTTTTCGATATATTTTTTAGTCTCGTTCTTAACCATAAGTATTTTAAAACCGGGTATTTTTTAGTCTTGTTCCTGGACCTCAAACACCTTCATGGTTATCTCCTCTTCAAAATACTTTAGCGTTAGATGACCTGTCTCAATATCAAAATTGCACCTGCTAGTCAATAAAAAAGGTCGACCAAGAATGATCGGGGTCTCTTCATCTTCAGGTATGTCCATGATCTGGAAATCCACCGGAAAAGCAAATTTTTCAATCTCGACCAACACATCTTCAGCTATCCCATAAGACTTCTTGATTGTGTGATCAGCAAATTTTAATTGTGTTCCACTCCCGCTTATCTTTTCAATGCCTAGCCCCTTGAAAATTGATAATGGCATTAAACTCACACTAGAGCCAGAATCAATTAGAACCCTTTTGAAAGTTTTATCTTTTATGGTGCATGGTATTGCCACCGACCCAGGATCCTTCTGCTTGACAGGTATTTTTCTCTCGGGTGCGATTGCACACAACTTTTCATCAACGAGTCCATGTTCATCATCCGTTGGCCTCTTTTTTGATAGGATCTCCTTCATGAATTTTGTGTACAAAGGCATTTTCTCGAGTGCTTCAAACAAAGGTATGTTGATCTCTAGCTTCTTGAACAATTTGACAAATTTATCGAACTCTTTCTTTTTTTCGTCCTTCTTTGCCACTCGCGAGGATATGGAAGCTAATCACGGGTTTACTCTTTTCTTGGATAAGCTTCACCGGTCGCCACTTCTTCCTTTTTCCTCTTGTTCTCTCACTTCTAAATCCACTTCTATAAGTTCATCATCAACTTTTACCTCATCTTCTCTTTCTTTGGAAACATTTGCACCCCTCGTTGTGACAGCATTCACATTCTCATGGTTCTTCGGATTGCCTTGTGCTTGCATTGCTACTTGTTGCTGGTGCCCCATTTGAACCTCAAATTTTTAATCGCAACCGTGGTGTTCCTGTGATTGCTTCGTGTTTCTTCTTGGAATTGGGAAGTGTGGGCAGCCACATCTTTTCAAAGGCCACTTCCCATTACGCGCATACGAGGAGCTTGTTCTGGCTGTCTTTCCAAGCAAAGTTCGGATGATTCTTCCACCCAGGGTTATAGGTGTTAGAATAAGGATTATTCTGCCTCAAGAATTTTATCTCCTCAATTTGTTTTGGAGTTGCAAGACATTGTGCAGTCATGTGCGGTCCATTACAAATGTCACACACATTTTTAACTTGTGCTACGTTGAGTGCCCATGTTACGTAGCTTTAAGCTTTTCTCCCATACTGCAGCTATCGCCTCTTGATTTTGAGTTGTTTATTTACTTCCAACTTAAAATCAATCACTCCCTGGTTTGCTTGCAGCTGTCATATAATTCGGATGCTCATTTGCGACTATAGCTTGATAATCTTCTTGATACGATGGGTTGTTGAGAAGTTGGATGAGCCACCAGGTGCTTGTGTCAATGAGTTGCTTTGTTTGATTCTCGGACCATTCACAAACATGCATCTGCTGGTCTGATCCGGGTTATGAGTAGGGCATGCCACCGAGTCTCTTAAATCTCTTGAAAGAGTCTCTAATGATTCACCCTCATTAGCTTGAAATTCGGGATCTCATATCTTTTCCTCATGAACAACGTACTGGAAAATACTCGTTGAGGAATCTTTGTTTCCATATCTTCCCAAGATGTAATGCTACCGGTGGAAGAGAATAGAACCACTCCTGCTATCACCAAGGTGAGCGGAAACATTAGCAACTTTTACATTCTTGAGTGTGCCCATCAATCTTGATGGTGCTCATAGTGAAATCGTTGCAAATGCTTGTTAGCATCTTCATTAACCCTTCAGAGAGGATCTCTTCTCCAACTGAGTGATGGTGCTCGGGTGGAGCTGAAAGTTAGGAACATTCACCGGTTGGTTGACAATGGTTAGTCTTCCTCCCGGTGCATTCGTCCCTCCATAATCCCCTAGCAATCTCTCTTGAGGTGGATTCATTGGTTCGTCTTGACTCTGGTGGGTGTGTTGAATTCCTATCTCCTTCCTCGGCCGATCTTGCTTGCTTTGCTTCTCTTAGCGGCCTGAAGGGTCTCTCTATTCTGCGTCAAAAGATATTACCAGCTGAGGCGACCTCGCATAAAATGTTAGACACAATATTAGTTCTAGTACAATTTAATAGAAAATAAATAAACAAATAAATAGAAAAAATTTTAATTGCAGAGCAATAAAATTTCAGTCAAACTAAGAGTAAATCAGTATTTTGGCAGTCCCCGACAACGGCGCCAAAAACTTGATCGGAAAAATAGCAAGTGTACTATTTTAGCCGATGTAGTTATAATGAGTTTCCCAAGTATCGATCTCGAGGGACTGCGGAGTAATACCTATTAGTGCTCTTAATTCAATTGAACAAAAACAATGGTTGGGTTGATTTTAAAAGTTTCAATTACGCTTGTAACAAGTGATGACTGATGAAATATAATGAGAATGATGCTAGGGTGAGTGGTTGATTTAACAAAACTACGACCCGAATCCAGATTTCCTCATTGCATATGAAAACTATCAATTACCTATCTCTAGATTGTTCTTCCTTAAGTCCTTAATGAAGACACTATTAAAACCTAATCCTTATTCAAATATCCATTGAACAACTCTTAGTTTTAACCATAACGATCGAGAATTCAAGTGATTAAAAGAGTTCCTAGTCCTAGGTGGACTCCTAATAACCTAATTGTGTAGAAACCTAACAATCAGTCCACCGCAATTGTTAGTCATAGGTATACATGTATTTGTCCGATACATAATCATAAGAACACCACACAATTAAATTGAAATAGATAAACATGCATTAAGGAAATCGAGAATCGAATTCATACAATCATCAAACAGGACCACCCCCTAGTATTGGGGGGTTTAGCCTCTCATGATATTAGAAGAAAAACAACAAATAAGAGTTAAACATTACAAAGAATTATGATGACTTTGATCTTCAATGGTGGCTGCCCTTGAATCTCGCCGTCTCAATTCCTCTTTGTCTCTCTTCCCTCTGTGATATTTTTCCCTAATTTCAAAGGGCCTTCTCTTTTCCCAAAACCTCATTCTAATAGTCTCAGCCACATCCCAATATTAGCCAAAGTCCAAAGTGTAACACCCCATCTAAATACCCCGAATATATCAATTGATTTAATATCTAATTCAGCTTTAATCAGAGTTAACACAGTGTAATGAGGGATGTCACAATTAATAAATAAAATAACCTTCATTCAAACAGTAGCCATGCTACACTGAGGATCAACATTTTCAATAGTTCAGTCAAATTAAGACCATGTCTTACACAGCGTAAAATATCATCACCAAAATTTTAATTAAACAAAAAACCAATGTCTAATTCCTCATCTAACGTTCCCCAGTGTTACAATCTAATCAGAGCATGACACTGACACGCGGACTAACGATAAGCTCTAGAGCCATCCTCACCGACTCTTCAACTGCTAACCTTAATCTGAAATGGTAAAGTAAGGGTGAGACTTCTCATAATTAAAGCATATTATAAGTCTTTCAATCAATAATATATCACAAGCATATTACTTCACCCACTTGGCATAAATTCAGATTCACACACACAACCACATTCATCATGCATAATCATATCAATCAAAGAAGAGTAACACTGGAAGACATCCTAACATGTTACCACTTCATCCAAATACAATCACGAGACTCAATGCATGCGGTACCGACACGACCAAGTCACCCAACAGCGATCCATCATCAGCGGATACAGTTCCATCGATTCGTCCATAACCACCCGGACACGAATCCAGCCTAACCACCCATCCTCACTCGGGTATCGGTTATCGGCAATCCAAGTCAAATTCCGCACAATGGGAATTAACTTCACCAAACAATGCAAATGCACGCACATCAATCAGTCTATGTATACATTCCTTTAACATAACTGAATCACAACAATCCACATGATATCTCAACCAATCATGCATACATCTAACATCAGCATAAACATGCAAACCAATCAACATGATATATCAACCAATCATGCATACATCTAACATCAGCATAAACATGCAAACCAATCAACATGATATATCAACCAATCATGCGTACATCTAGCATCAGCATAAACATGCAAACCAATCAACATGATATATCAACCAATCATGCATACATCTAACATCAGTATAAACATGCTATTACATCCACACAATACCAATACATCCATCAATACAGGATCTCTGCTACATACAATTCAATATGCATCAGTCAAAAGTCACCTATCTCGGAATCTGGCTCATTTTCAAAATAATTTCAAGTTTTGGAAAATATTTTCATTCATAAAATAGAGCATTAAATTTAGAAAATAACGTCCAAAACGGCGCTCAAAACGGACTTACGGTTTGAAAGTTATGAATTTTCAAAGTTTGACATTTTTCAAAAATTAGAAGTGGAACCCGGTTCCTACATATACAGGAACCGGTTCCTGAAAGTTCAGTTTTCACGTTTCTGGAAAATTGTATAGGAACCGGTTCCTATACAGGAACCGGTTCCTGAGTACATTTTTCCAGTTTTTCACAAATTTTCAATGTGGAACCCGGTTCCTCCCCACTGGGAACCGGTTCCCACGTGTTAAAAAGCCATTTCCTGCACTTTTGACAGCATTCCTTCATTCTCAATCAAACACAACTTGTCCATACGAATCCAAACATGGAAAACACTAAACCACATCCTATTGGCATCATTATCACATCAAACAACATATTTCCATCATTTCTTTTCATCTACTGACACTCTAATTGTTTTCAATACATATTCTGACACAAACAGACACAATCTGACACAATTAAGTATACATCCATGGAAACCTAGAAATTCCCAAACTAAGGTTTCCTAACATACTTTGATCTATAGTATCAAAATCAAAACCTATAATAAGCAATAATCAATCAAATCACCCCTTACCTTGTGGGTTCTTGATTCCTGGCCTAGGTTTCTTCCTTCTTTTCTCCTCTTCTCACTTCACATATCTTGTTTTCTCCAAAATGATTCTATTTTTCCTTCTTTCCTTATTTTATTCCTTTGTTCATAAATAAAATAAACCAATTAATGTGAGTAGAGTCTTTTACTCTCACCCACTTTACTCAACATACTTCAATAAATCCATATTTAATCTCAATAATTCAATATATTAATAAATTACATTCTCAATTAAATTAATAATTAAAAACGTAATTATTTAATTAGGAATTATTTAGGGTGTCACAACTCTCCCCAACTAAAAGGTTTTAGTCCTCGAAAACATACCTCGAACGAATAGTTCGGGATACAGGTCCTTCATCGACTCTCCGGCTCCCAAGTGACATTTCCGTCAATTGGTCCTCCCAAGCAATCTTACCAATGCAATCTCTTTTGCCTCGCAAATGTTTCAACTCTTTCTGATCAAAGAGATACTTCAGGCTCTCATGATCACTGATACCTCAAACCGAGAACCATATAAATAATGCCTCCATAACTTCAGAACAAATACAACTGCTGCCAACTCTAAATCATGAGTCGGATAATTCCTTTCGTGTACCTTCAATTGTTTCGAAGCATAAGCCACAACCTCCCTATCTTGCATCCAAACACCACCTAATTCCATCAGCGACGCATCGCAATACACCACGAAAGATTCTGCCGGATTCGGCAAAGTTAGAATCGGAGCACTAGTCAACCTCCTCTTCAACTCTTGTAATCCTTCCTTCCAACTATCACGTCATGTTTGACATCATTTCCAATATTACTAACAAATATCCTTCTTATTAAACTATAATCCCACGATCCATTGCTATCGGGTTAAGAATGCATCGAGTTCATCTCACCTCTTACCTCCTTCCTCTAGGATACATGATTTATCACTTCATTACTGCAACACAATTATAAGACCTCCACATGACCGCAATGTCCCCAACATTTTATACACAATGCCGGTACCATAAGGCTACGTTCCAACGATCGAGCTTGCAAATTAATACATCTATCGGAATGGATGTAACACCAATAAGACATAGAACCCTTCACCCTAACAATTCTATTTTGAAATTTCTAATAGTTTCATAAACTCCACACCTTCTAACGTTTAATTTGTGACTTCCAAAATCATACTCGCATAACAAAGTGCATCACATTACAGCTTTACTCAGCGACTCAGATTATTTACCTTAAGTCATTATCTTCATTTGATTCTCATCAACTACCAACTCTACAAGTTTCATATTTATCTTTAGACTCTCTTTAGTATCTACCCGGAGAAAATCATTGTCCACCTTTTTACATTTCTAAACCTTCCACTCTGCGGCTTGACTTCGCATACACTCAAGTCTCCGGCACGGCGAATTATTTCAAGTCTTTTTCATAGCCCTTTTCCTCTTAGTTTCATACGAACTGATGAACTACTATCCTCTCAATAGAACGTCACCCACCTCACACACTATCAAGCTTGCAAGATGAGTCTATTCAATCCAACACGATCCCGTCTATTATCAACGAGATTAAGGGTGATCGGTTCCTCAATTTGTCAATAGATAGCCGACAATCACAATGGAGTATAAACCACCATACCAAACTATAATAGCGTTCCTTTAGAACTCGTGCTCAAAGTCACCCAAGCACCATGGTCCAATAATCTTCCTTTAAGGTTTACAACTTCTTCCACAATTATTTCTCATTTGATCTCGACGATGAGATACCATCGATCAGACAATTTACATAATCTTCTTCACACTCACTTAGCATCGCACAAATGTTAAGTATCTTTCCCCTCATAAGATGCTAACATACCAAATACACCATAACTCATTTTGTTCCCATTTGAAGTCCTTATCCATGCGGGAGAACTTTAACGACATTCACAACTCTTAGTCTCCTTTAAATCTCATAACATCTAGGATCCATATATGTTCAGTCTGAATCTTATTTCAAATGCAATCTCGGTAATACATCTCATCATATGATCGGTAAAAGAAACTTCCAACATTTCTTAACACATGTCAATATTTTGACATCTTAAACAGGATTGCATTTCCTATCAGATTTATTTTTCCTCTAACATCACTTATCTTTTCTTGAGAAATAACGTCTTATTCATCCTCGATCGACATAAGTTGCATCTCTAATACTTTCGCATTCTTACTAATACCAACATCTCATTCATTAAGAATATATCATTCTTGACCTCGTCTCAAATATCTTGTACTTATTCTGGTTATATCCATAAATCTTCTAATACCCGCAACTACCTTTGAATTTTCCACTGAACACTACGTCGACCTTAGATGGGTCTACTGCATTACCGTCACTTGAGATAACATGATAAAGAAAACTCATATCCTCATACCGTAATATACACCATGAAAACTTAACAAAATTCTACCCCTTTGAGTTGGAATTCCCTCACAACATTCAACATGCCTATACCGAGTTCTAGAGCTCCTCTCTAACTATCTTCATCTTAACGACCACACGAAGGTAAGTTAACCTCAATTCGATTATCTTGAAGACATACTTTCCAACCAATTGATCCATCAAATCACCAATAATTTGGATAGATATTTAGTCTCAATCACCACTTAATCAGTTATCAAATCACACGCAATTCGTGTTACTTTCTTTCTCCTTGACTAAGAAATTAGAGCTCCCCAAACAATACACTTGGTTTCTGAATCTATTTCTCTGCGTATCTTCCAATAGCTTCTTCAATTTTCCTAACTCAAAGTTGACATCTTGTATGGTGTCATAGAAACAAGTTTTGTACCAAGAGCGACATCAACAACAACTCGATTCTCCTCAAACATCACTACATGATAAATAAATTACTTCCGGTGTTGGGACCATTTTAAAGCAAGTTCATCCATTATCTTTCAAGCGCTTCAAGCGAGAACTCAAATCGACATCAAAACTCAAGTTATGAATTTTACAAGTTTTCTACAAATTTGAGATCCTAACTTCAACATACCTATTACATCATTCCCCATGACCAATTAGAAGTTACAACTCAATAATTAATTCACACCATTGCATACTTTATATCAACCATTGACAACGACACAATTAATCTTTTCAAGAACACAAAGTAACTCACACAGAGACTCCACAATCAACAGTGTTGCAACATTCCAACCACACCAGCTTCATCTTCTCGAGTCATCCTTCTTAATTACCAAATGTTCTAGGCCAAGAATATGCATCGACTCATCAAAAGCGATTCATAATCACTTGGTTTAACTTCAAACATTCAACCCAAGGATGACCTCAAGCTAATCAACATCTTGCTCAACGATGAGTTACGCTATGTTCGAGGACATTAGAACTCACACCTCCTGGGACACCATTATCCATACCATCGTCCTCCTCTTGGTGGTCCGAACAACCTGAAATTATTAATTGTTACCTTAAGAGAACTTGATCGGCCGTTATCTTGAATTTCTTGAATTCGTAATCCCTCAGTCGGAAATTACAACGTCTAACAACATCTACTCATGTAACCAATAACACATCGATCCAACTCTTCACACCAGAATATCTCGGAGAAGTAAAGTTTCTCCCCCACTTGCTTCTAAGCCACTCCTGCAATCCGGTAGTTAGGAAAAACAAGCAAGTACCGACAGTGTTTCACACACATGTCGTATACAAAAGGAATAATGACATTAAGACCTTTGGTCTAGCGACCGAGTATATGCGATACCACTATTGTAACACCCCATCTAAATACCCCGAATATATCAATTGATTTAATATCTAATTCAGCTTTAATCAGAGTTAACACAGTATAATGAGGGATGTCACAATTAATAAATAAAATAACCTTCATTCAAACAGTAGCCATGCTACACTGAGGATCAACATTTTCAATAGTTCAGTCAAATTAAGACCATGTCTTACACAGCGGAAAATATCATCACCAAAACGGAATAATTCAATCATTGTATTCCCAACAAAATTTTAATTAAACAATAAACCAATATCTAATTCCTCATCTAAGTTCCCGATTATTTACAATCTAATCGAGCATGACGCGACACGCGGACTAACGATAAGCTCTAGAGCCATCCTCACTGACTCTTGATTGCTAACCTTAATGAAATGGTAAAGTAAGGGTGAGACTTCTCATACTTAAAGCATATTATAAGTCTTTCAATAATAATATCACAAGCATATTACTTCACCCACTTGGCATAAATTCAGATTCACACACACAACCACATTCATCATGCATAATCATATCAATCAAAGAAGAGTAACACTGGAAGACATCCTAACATGTTACCACTTCATCCAAATACAATGCAGACACAATGCATGTGGTACCGACCGTGACCAAGTTATGACGATCCATCATCAACGGATATAGTTCCATCGATTGATCCATAACCACCGGACACGAATCAGTAGTAACCACCATCCTCACTCGGGTATCGGTTATCGGCAATCCAAGTCAAATTCCGCACAATGGAATTAACTTCACCAAACAATGCAAATGCACGCACATCAATCAGTCTATGTATACATTCCTTTAACATAACTGAATCACAAAAATCCACATGATATCTCAACCAATCATGCATACATCTAACATCAGCATAAACATGCAAACCAATCAACATGATATATCAACCAATCATACATACATCTAACATGGCATAAACATGCAAACCAATCAACATGATATATCAACCAATCATGCGTGCATCTAGCATCCAGCATAAACATACAAACCAATCAACATGATATATCAACCAATCATGCATACATAACATCCAGTATAAACATGCTATTACATCCACACAATACCAATACATCCATCAATACGGGATCTACACTTACGCCTACAATTCAATATCGTCGGTCAAAAGTCACCTATCTCGGATCTGGCTCTTTTTCAAAATAATTTCAAGTTTTGGAAAATATTTTCATTCATAAAATAGAGCATTAAATTTAGAAAATAACGTCCAAAGCTCAAAGCGGACTTCTGGTTTGAAAGTTATGAATTTTCAAAGTTTGACATTTTCAAAAATTAGAAGTGGAACCCGGTTCCTACATATCTGAGGAACCGGTTCACGAGGATTCAGTTTTCACGTTCGGAAAATTGTATGAGGAACCGGTTCCTACCCATCTGAGGAACCGGTTCCACAGTATTTTCAGATTTTCAAATTTTCAATGTGGAACGGGTTCCTCCCAGGAACGGTTCCATGTTAAAGTCATTCACCTGCACTTTTGCGGCATTCCTTCATTCTTGAAATTCAGGCAGCAGATACTTAATGCCTGAAGAGAATGTTATGACCACGATGTCTGACACTGCTGACAATTCCACCACGGTAAATATAAGCGATAAATAACACAATAAGTTGTTCACCAGTTCGGTTCTAACAAACCTATCGTCTGGAGGCCACCAAGCCCGAG